>CM077577.1:28521522-29121522 GCA_039657325.1 Stephania cephalantha
TAGTGTCTTATTTACGGTTTCCCTAAGTGTACATATCATAGATAAACTCAAATCCTTCATATTAATCTAAAAAACTCAAAACTAGGCCTCAGAGATTCGTCGGTGTTTCCTATTTGTACACAAATCGCATTGACTTAATCACTAGAAATTAGTATATGTGCTCTAGCGATTCAGGTGGCAATTCCTAGCGTAAACTCAATTCAACGACAATTAGTTGGCTCTTCTCTCACATTGCCTTAGATTTATGCGGCGATTCTTGTATAATTTCATATCATTTGGAAATCGTTGGAATTGTTCTCAGTTAATTTTTTCCTTTTCTTCCCTCCTTTTCTTCCATTTCTTAATTTGTCCTAATTGAATCATAAAATCACAAAAACAAGATAATACCTAGTGTAATATCACCATTTATATCTAAAATCAACCTAAATTATATTATAAAATATGTATAATTATTGACTTGTCAAATACCCCTAAACTCAACACGTTGTTATCCTGAGCAAATGAATACTCTCAATAATATTCTCTTTTAATTCTTTATATACCGATTTCAATCTAATTCATCTTAACTTTAAATAATATAAGTTTTTAAAATAGAAGTTATCTTCAAATAGAGACATATTACTCACAAGTAAACGAAAGTTATGATAGAATAAAATGATTTAGAAAAAATGAACCATCCTTTAATGATAACTTAACCATCCAATGCAATACCCCTTAGAACTTAAAGTTTAATACCAAAGCTAGTACACGATATAGGTTTTCTCAATCTCCACTGACAAACATCGAGCTTGTAATGAATAATGTAGAATCTCAAAATACAAAAACCACTAGATTAGTCTTAATTTTAGAAAATACTTTATAATAGCACCACAATCAAAATTGATAGGAATTTTGCCAAAATACCAATGAATATATCGTTTAAAACAGGTTAGATTTAGAAATACTTGAATCAAGCCTAGCTTCAAGCACTCGAGCTAAATCTTTTCTTTGAAAGCTTAAGAACACCCACCTTTTTCATCTTTCATTTTTACTTCATCCTAATTATTATTTCGTTATTATTTTTCTTTTGCTTTTGACTTTTAAGTTCCTGCTCCATTTCCTATGGACATTCTCACATTTTTTCCACTATAGATACCCTACTCCATTTCCTATGAAAGCTATAGGACTCTCTATATATTTGTAAACTCTTGTTAGCATTTTTTTTGTCCACTAAAGTTGAAGAAAGTAATCTGTTGAACTTACTTATTGATTTTTAACCCATTTCTTCTTTCAATTGTGGCATAATAATTTTCTATATATATATATATATATATATATATATTATAATACTTAATCAGTAGCCTTTGTATCACAAGATTCTTCAAAATCATGTCTTATTCATCTGCCTTTGTTGTTTCAATCTTCTACCCATTCTCGTGATTAACACAATATAATCAATCTAGTGCATACATCAACTAGTGAGGGTATAAAAATTGATTCTTTCTATCATGGAATTGACTTGGATAATAAAAATATCACTTCCATTCAAAATCTACAATTTATTCATTATATTATATTATATTATATTCCTAACTAGAAATAAAGAAAAATGAAATTCATACTTACTTGAATTCGAAAGAAATTTTATGAATTTCATTAACTCACTTAAATATCGGATCAAAAGTTTGAAGTTTGCATCAATTAGAACTTATCTTCTACTTTCTTTCTTTCCTTGCTTTTTTGTTATGCTTGTTATACTTCACCTAAAATACCCCCAAACTCATTCCAAACCTTGTCCTCAAAGTTTAAAACTTAAGTTAGGTTTCCATCAAAACAACATACCTCGTAAAGTATAAATGAATTGATATAATCATAAATTAGATAATCAATATAAGAATAAAGTCAATATGTAAATTTTCATTAAACAAGATGCATAAAACATATGAAGAAAGCGACCTTAATGAATCAAATGTAGCATCAACATCAAATGTATCACTACACTACCATAACGAATGTATTATATGAAATCATTTCACCAAGCATAGATCAAAGATGTATATCATCACGGATCACATAATATCACTACCAAAGTTACATGTAAGACCCAGCACATTATCACTCGAGACAAAAGGAGATAAGTATAGTAAAGAAGTCAATGGCGTCATCCTAAAGTTGCATCATCATCATCCTCCTTTGGATCAATCCTCTCAGGATTGTTAACTCGTAATGGAATCATAGAGAGCGTAGTCTAACCTCTGAGTAGTTGATCATCAAAAATAACATTACTCGGTAGCCGCATTTGTGTAGATGGTACTAGGACTTTCGTGCCTCCTTGTCGTCTATGTCTTCTTGACATCGTCTCTCCATCTATGAATGTTCCTCACTAAGGCCATGTGGTTCTTGAACGCCGATTCTTGATTCCTCGAGTTCTCAATTGATTGGGCAGAATTGTACCCATAAAGACCATCTCAGACTCCATCATGTAAAGTCCATCGTAGTCCATAGCGAGGTTGCTCCACATTCGGATAGTTTCTAGCTCTCGACATTTCTTCTAAAACTCTCCTTGTATCATCTACGATCTTTCTTTTATCTTAGTCTCTTACGGCTATCTTAACATTCTCCCTCTCATCTTCGAGTCTTCATATTTATCAATTTTCCATATCTCACAATTACTTCATCCATGATAGTACTCTCTAGTAAAACATACATCTTAAGTCTGCCATGTTTACTCAATCTTCTCTGGCAAAAAGCGTGATCATCGAAGGAAATGGTAATCCATCATTCTTCTTCATTATGATGGCATTCCTTATCGATTCATAGATAATCTTCTAACATCTAGATATCTCAATCTCATTACAATATGGTAAAGCAAAACGGCTTTGTAGTTCACGATCTCAAAATATTGAGACTTGGCACGTAAGCTAACGTTGATGAAATAACACCATGCTTTCTTTATTTTCCTAAAAGATTTGTAGTGATGAGCTTAGGGTACCCTTCCATGTCTAAAATGAATCCATCACCAAGGATTGCCTCTAATCCTCTCCTAATATCCTCAATACTGATAATGGTACTTAATCAAATATCCAGGCTTTGGGTATTCATTTTGTTCATTTTGGTGAGTTTACAGTAAACTAAAATACCATTTTATTCTTATAGTAGAATAATCCTTTGTTGTTCCTCTAACTCATGACTCGTCTTCTTGTCACTTCTAAAAGCATTGGCATAAAACTCTCTCACTAAAATGTCGCATCTTTTCTCACTAGGAACATTCTCAAGGTCCCTTATCAATAATCCCTTGTTTCTCGCATCAATGATATTTAAGATCCTATGCCTATATCTCAACTTATTCTTGCATTGAATCCCCTTTTAGGATCAATTTCCTTTTTACTATATCTTTCTTGATTTGGCAAATGCCTTATCATTAAATTTTTTCCACTAAGAACATACATATTTGCTCCCTCCAGTATCTTTTCTTCTACTTCCTCCTCCTCATCCACATATTTTTCCTCATAATTATAGCTAAATGATAAAGGTGGAGAAGGCTCTATTTGTGGTCTAATCCTAGGAGTATTGAAAGAAATTCATGTGGGTTTAATTTATGAAACTTTGGATTTATCCTTGGGTTTCTCTACTAACTTTCCCTTTCATTTCTCTTCCCTCAAATTTTTACCCTTTCACTTAGGCCATTTCAATAAGTGCAAGTAAAAGAATAAACACAGCAAAACCATTTAAAACAAATTGTCAAAAAAATGACAGGTGAAATTCAACTTATCTATCTAATAAGGAGAAATTCATCTAAAAAATTCATTTATAAATTGCGAGTTTGAAATTCATATGAAATTCATTGAAAAATAATCGTTCATAAGTAATTTAAGTCATCAGATAAACAAACACAAAAAAACCTCAAACTTATTTGAGACTTATTCTCAAATTAGTTTGCGTATAAAATTCAATTCATTCAACGTATACTAAAAATAGTTTAAAAATTCGATATCGAATTATCACACCACTCCCATACTAGTATTATAACTGAAAACATTCGACATCAAAATCAATTTAGAGTAAAAATTTCAAAATTTTGGTTCTAACCTAATAAAAAATCAAAAAATCCATTAAAAAGCTGAAATTGAAATCAATAAAAGCGAAGAGTTCTAATTGATTACCTTCTTGAAAATGAATCTTTCAAGATTGGAACTCTAAAATTCCTCACTAGAATACTCCTCCAAGCTCCAACTTTGAACTTCCCTTGCTCAAGCCCTAGTTGGCTCTACACTCTCAAAACTCGCCAAACTTTTGGTTGAATGTGTGAAGATTAAGGTGAGAATCACTTAAATACACTTAAGTCTAGCTTTAGAAGGTTGAATCATGTCGAGAATTTAGTCTCTTGATTGAAAAGTTTAAGTGTTTTATGAGTGTGAAGTGAGTAAATTTCGCGATTTTAGGGTTTTTATTTTTAAAAATGCGTATTTGTTCTTGGCAAATCATGGTTTTAATGGATTCGCTAGGAAATCGCTACCAAAATTGATGCTTAAATCGCTAAAAATGAGCATCTATGGCTCAACGATTAGTTCAACGAATCACTGGTTATAAGTGTAAATCGACGACAATTTGCTGATCTAAAATTACACTTAAAAATCCTACAAACTACTAAGATTTTCTCAACAAATTCGTACAAAATTCTGGCTGGAAATTCGGGAAATTGTTGGCCTATTTAAATGTTTTTCAATTTAATTAATTTTCCCATATATTCACATCTATGTCCAATAAAAAGGTAGAATTATTCAAAATTATCAGAATTTGACTATGATTTGTATTAAACAATAATTTTATTACTATAAATAACCAATTAACATAAAAACTAATGTATAAAGACAATATAATACAGAAAGAAATTGGCTCGATCATCCCCCTTATATGAAATTATTCTGAAAATAGATTCTAAAAATATCCCCATCATAAGAGTGAATAGTTGAAAGAATATAAAAACAACTAACTAAATCCTAATAGTAAAGCGAAAGTAAAACTAGAGTATGGGTTGCCTCCCATAGAGCACTTTTGTTTATTGTCATTGGCTCGACTGAACTACGTATTTCTATTATGGTTCTATAAACTTAAATGTTACATTGTCCACTCTAGTGCCATTCTAGAAAATGATTGCCCGGTCATGCACCCTAAAAGTGATTGTCTTGTTCAAAGTATCCATGACAACTTGCGAAGTGGCTAAGAAAATTCATCATAAGATTAATGAAGGATCTTCATTAATGAAGTGTGGCATAACCAAAAAGTACGTGGGAATAATGTAATTGTCAATTTGAAGCTGGTACATTACTAACCACTTCTATTGCTTTCACCGAATAACCGTTTGGTAGAGTAACTTTTTAAGAAGCAAGTACATACAACTCCAGTTGAGTATGAAGAAAGAAATGAATTAGCATGTAGTATGCTCTAGAACTCATATCACGAATAGATTCAAAACACAAAGCCCATTTAACTTTTATGTTTATATATATCATGTATCATCGAGCTTGACAATTGTTTCTTTTTCTTATTATTTATAGCTTTAAACTCCTCCATTTTAAGATCATTCTCAACTTTTTTCGGTTATTTAACCCTCCGTTCTTAATTTATTATTTTTTGATTTGAAGTATTTTCAACTCGCTCAATCTTTGTTATAACATTTTCGTCTTCCATTATTACTTTGCATTAATAACATATACCTCTTGACTTTTAAATTATGATGATTTAATTCTAAAGATTCATTATCATTAGTTTGTTCATTATTATATTCATCTAAATTATCATAGACATCTTCATCATTAAAATGAAAGGTGACAATTTTATTTTCAGAGATTTCATAGACATTGTTCTTCAAAGATATCTAACTTCATTTTAGCTATTTTAAGAAATAGTCTTCCTAAAAGTATGGGTGGAGATTTAGATTATACCGAGTCTCCTATTTCCATGACATAGAAGTCAGTTGGAAATACTAAGTTATTTACTTTTACTAAGACATTTTCTAGTAAACCATAAGGTTTAATAATTGTGTTGTCGTGTAAGGTAAGATTAATAGGTGTATTAGTCAATGAACCTATTTTTAATGGCTCATAAGTTTAAGTGACGTAAAATTAATTGATGCTCCAAGATCACATATAGAAAAATCTACAAAAGAAGTTCCTAATGTAAAAGGTATTCCAAACATTCACTGGATTGGAACATTTCTTAGGTATTTTCTTTTTATTTAAAGTAGACACCTTTTGTCCTAGGTTTTCTTTAGATTCTTCAAAAACTTTTTCCTTAGATTCATATAATTCTTTCAAAATTTCATCATAATTAGAAAATTGCATAATTGATTGTTTTTTTATTTATATTTTCCTAAACAACTTCAAGAATGTCTTCATTGTTTTCTTCCTTATTTGCATCAGTTAATCATTGTGGGAACGGTAGAATATGAATACATATCTTCATTCAAATTAGCAGAAATCTTATCATTTTCATGCTTATCAATTATTTCAAACTTTTGTAAAGATTCTTCATATGCTTCAACTCTGGCTAAATACCACGGGTATAGCCTTTCAGGATAAAATGTTTATCTCAATTGTTCAGCCAACTATTCTCTAGTAGGAATGACATTAGCCATCATTTCTTGTTCTTATTCTTTAATAGTTTTATGTGTTTTCTTTTTATTACCTTGTTTAAGAATCTTTCCAATTATAAGTGTGTTTTTTCATCACCGAATAAAGCATTAACACATGCTTGATTAGTAGGAGCAAAGAGTGACGGCTTGAGTAAGTGTTTTAGCTTGATTACTATATTGAATACTTAAACTATTTATTTGTAAATTCATTTGAGAAATGGCTTTTGATTCATTTAAAGTATTATCGAGTTTTAGTCTAATTTTGAGAAATTTGTGTAAAGTTTTGATGACTTTGGTTCATAAGATTATGCAATATTTGCTCTAAATTGAATTTGTAAATTGAGCATTTTGTTGAGGTTGTTGATTAGGTACAAGTTGCATCGAGCTTTTGGTATATACATATTATAATTTTAGTTTTGAGGACCATAACTAAGATTTGGGTGTTGTCTTCCAGGATAATAACTATTTTTGTTATATTGATGTCTTGGGGGACCGAGAAAATTGGTTCATCATTGCATTAACCTCTTGAGTATTTTCTTCATGTAGAGTAGGACACGCATTTGTAGGATGTGTAACCTCATTACTGAGAATCCATAAGCTTTAACTTGATTATATCTATTTTTAATTAATAGTTTAACCATATTAGAAAATTCATCAATTTTATCATCAAACATATTATTTCTTTTTTTATAAACTTCATAAAATTTCTTTCTTGAGGATTCAATCTTTTCACCATATTGCTTAGATTGTTTAGCCATTTTATTAATTGCTTCCTTTCTTTAAAGTAAGTGTTGTTTCAAATAAAAATCCACCAACACTATATCTAATAACCTTTGTTAAAAGTGATTAAGTCCTTCATAAAAATATTATAATAAAGTTTTTTGAATATAGCGATGTTGTGGGTAAAAAAAGAATTAATCTTTAGAATTTATCCCAAATTTCATTAAAACTTTCATCATCTTTTATCTTTACAAGCTGTGATTTACTTTCTATAGAAACTAATTTTTCTAGCGGGCATGTATTCATCTAGGAAAACTTCTAACATTTGAGTCCATGTAGTTATTGAGTCTTGGGGTAGATAGAACAACCAATCTTTTGCTTGATTTATTAATGCAAAGGGAAAAGATTTAAGTTTGACTTATTCTAGGGTACCTTCTTTCAGTTTTATCCGTTAACCTTATGTTGATACTCCTTTATGAAATTATATGGAGTCTTCATTGTCTTTACCATAAAAGTTAGGTAAGGAACTAATAAACCCAGATCTAAGTTCAAATTCAGGAAATCCATCGGGGTATGCTATGCACATAGGCTCATAGCTGTAACATTTTGATTTACTTGTTTAAAAATAAGTTCTTTATTATTTTGTTATATTATTGATAACTCTATTATATCGTTATTATTATTATTAATGACATTGTCATTATTATTATTATTATTATTATTATTATTATTATTATTATTATTATTATTATTATTATTATTATTATTATTATTATTATTTTTGTTGTTGTTGTTGTTGTTGTTGTTGTTATTATCTTCCATCTTATTAGCTAAATTTTCCCCAAGTTGATGTTGTTTTAAACTTCGATTAAAAGTTCTCTCTATTTAAGGATCAAACAGATGTAAAAATCTTGTATAATTTGAGCGACGATGTGTGTAGACCATACAACATCTAAAATTTTAAGAAATTATTTAAAAATCTCTGCGACAAGCAAAAAAATGACACATGTCGGCGTGCACAATAGTTTCCCATATTTTCCTATTATTTTGATAGTGGTAAATGGAACATAATTAAACGGGAATTAAAGTATTAAATAACTAAAAACTATGATTACTAACTTAACTAACCAAACTAACTAAGCTAATTCAAAAAATTCAATGTAAACTTAATTAAACAAAATTCAGTTTCAATATAATATAAATATCTAAACAAACTCCCACTGAACAATGTAATATACTTGGATTACATTCAAACACTAGAACACAACATTACCTCATAACCTAATTATAATTATATCACATGGAATCTTGGAATCATTAAATCCTTATTCATAATAGGTTGATAGTCTTTAGCAAACCATCAATTTTCTTACGTTCAATGGAAAATAAGCCATATCCTTATCATTGTAAATCTACCTATTGGATAAAATGCAATTAAATAGAAATATGATAGCATTAACACTTAACGAAAATCATACCTATTGTAAACCAAATATTAATCTGAATATGTCAATCAATAAATAACTTATACCACAATCACCTAGAACATCCACTCGAGTAATATGGCCCTATAGATTAATCCTAGTTACTACTTCTATAATTGTTATTAATAATCATAGACATAGATTCAGAATCAAAATATCATAATACTTATTTGCAACTATGCATATAATATCAATCTTCATTAGTTTTAATATGTAAAAACAACTTATTAAAATCGTGATTATTGTGTAAGAATAGATTTAAAGCATTAAGTAAATGATTCCTTAATCATAACTATATAGCAATTCAAAGTATATACTTGTCTACAGGGTTTGTTTAAATTAATATACTTACTCATGTTGGAAATAAATAACACAATAATATAATTAAAAGACATAATTAAATAAATACCTCTTAATGAAATAAAGAAATATCCAATGTTGCATCAAACATAAACTCGATAAAAGGTAACTTACGGCTCTCATAAACTTGTTAAAAGAAAAGAAGGAAAATAGCTCATAATCTCGAAGCCATGTTGTCTTATTTATAGTTTCCCTAAGTGTACATATCATAGATAAACTAAAATCCTTCATAATAATCTAAAAAACTTCGTAAACGATCATAGCAATTTGCCGGTGATTCATGTTTGTACACAAATCCTTGAGTTAATCCTTGGAAATTAGTACTATGTGCTCCATTAATTGCTTTTGCGATTCTTAGTATAAACTCCAATTCGCTAGCTCTTCTCTCTTGTCGATTTCTGTGAGTGATTCTTGTGTAATTTTATATTCTTTGGAACTATTCTCAGTTGAATATTTTGCTCTTCTTCCTCTTTTTTCTTTTTTTCATTTTTTCATATTAAATCTTGAAATCACTAAAACAAGTGAATACCCGAGTGTAATATCATCATTTATATCTAAAGTTAACATAAATTACACTATAAAACATGTCTAATTATTGAGTTATCAATTTACTACTTCTAAGACACCACTGATGGAATGGTGTTGTTGAAAGGAAAAAGTCGCATTATTTAGGAGATGACGTAGCGGAGAAAAATCTACCTAAGAATCATTAGGAGGAAGCGATTAATACTACTACTATACTATCAACAAAGTTTATTTCAGGCCACTAACTACAAAAACTCGTATGAAATGCTGGAAATGTAGAAAACCATCTCTCAAACATCTTCACGTTTTTGGTAGTATGTGTTTCATATTGAATGATATAGATCACACTGGGAAAGTTTGATTCCAAAGCGATATTGGAATTTTCTTGGGTACTCTCAAAATAGTAAAGCTTATAGATTTTAAAATAATTGAACTATGACTGTGATGGAATCTACGAAGGTTATGGTTGATGATTGTGCAAGAACAGAACAATTGTCCTCTCAAAAGGATGACAATTGTGAGCTGCCAACACCAATTAGCTCAGCACCTATTACTCAGTCTACCACTAAACCATTTGATTCTGATATCACTACTTCATTTGATGATGAATATGATATTAATAATAGTGATCCAAAACCATCTGCTACTACAAAACTTGGTTCTACTTCTACATCTGCTGCTCCACAGTCAATGATACTCAAAGATCATCCAATTGAGAAAATTATTTGATCAGTTAATGATCCAGTGCAAACAAGAGATATTCCTCCAATTGACTATAGGAATATGGTTTGTTTAGCATGTTTTACATCTCAGATTGAGCCTAAAAATTTCAAGGAGGCTCTAATGGTTGAATATTAAGTGAATGTTATACAAGAGGAACTCAGCGAGTTTGTCAAGCGAGGATGTGTGGGAGCTTGTTTCATGACCTACTTATGTTAATATCATTGGTATAAAGTGGATATTTAGCAACAAGATAGATAAAAATGATATTATTGTTCACAATAAAGCCAGATTGGTTGCAGAAGGATACATACAGGTTGAAGGTATTGATTTTGATAAGACGTTTGATCTAGTTTGTAGTTGCACAAATCTATGTCGATGGTATTGTTTTGTGGGCTACATCTGCAAACCTAGCTTCAGAGTTTGTTGATTTGATGAAGAAAGAATTTGAGATGAACATGGTTGGAGATCTTACTTACTTCTTGGTTCTACCGATTTCAGAGTATCAAGACAGTATATTTATATCTCATAATAAATATGCTAAATCTCTTGTCAAGCGTTTCAGATTGGATTTTGCAAAGTCTTTTCGAGCCCTATAAGCTCCAATGAGAAGATTCATAAGAATGATAAAGTTATTGATGTCAATCCTAAATTATACAGAGGCATGATTAGTAGTTTATTATATCTTACTGCAAGCAGACTAGATATTGATTTCAATGTTGGTGTTTGTGCTCATTATCAAGAATGTCCAAAAGAGTTTCATCTGGTTAGTGTAAAAATGATTATGCGCTATGTGCACTGAAACAAGCGATTTTGGTATATTATTTACTAAGGGAGGTGTTAGTGAATTGATCGAATATGAGTAATGTTGATTGAATTGGAAATATCGATGATTGAAAAAGTACTACAGGTGGATGTTACTACATGTTTCTAATCTTGTTGTCTGGAATAGCAAGAAACAGAATTGCATTTCACTATCTAATATTGAAGCCGGATATATTACTCTGGCAGTTGTTGTTCGCAGTTAATATGGACACAGAAAATGCTCAAAGATTATGGTATTGTTTTATCTCAATTAATAGTTTACTGTGATAAATACGAGTGTCATTGATATTTCAAAAAATCTAGTTCAACACTCTAGGACAAAACATTTTGATATTCGTCATCATTATATTAGAGATCTAGAGGAAAGAGGATTAATTTGTATTTAGCATGTTCCTACTGAAAGGCAGTTAGTTGATATATTTACAAAAATTATTGACACATAAACTTTTTGAGAAGTTACGCCATGACATTGGCATTTTCTCTCACTAGCATCGATTCTTATTGCAACCTGCGATCATTCATGAGATATCTATATGTTTTGACATATAGTTGTGAGATGCTTTCGTGTTTGACCAAGAAATTTCCACTTGGATTTCATTGCAACATGTGTCGCTCTTATTAAGTCGGTTTGTAAAAACTAGCCATTACACTTGGTTGGGGGAGTAAATTATGTTTTGTTAGACATAACAAATTAATTTTTTAAGGATTTAAGGAGATTTTATTCTAAATTAGGTTTATTTTGGCTAATTTTATGAGATTATCTTATTCCCATAAATCGTCTTCCCGATTCAATTTCTTTTATCTCGTTGTGACCTTATTTCCTTCTCTACCATTTTCTTATCTTTCTTGCTTTGAGTTATTACAAGAATGTCTCAATCATCTTCTTCAACCTCACATGGTGATCTCTCGATGTTGGAGATAAAGTGCATCTACTATCATGCTCCATCAAATAAACTCAACATCGGTACGTCGTCAAATCCTCAAATTGTTGTAGAGAGTACATGGGTGGAATTAGGGGTTGTCCGATGACGAAATCAGTTGGACAAACTAGCTCTTCCAAAATAACCAGAACTGTTTCCAAGGGAAAGAAAAAATGTTGATGATGATGATGACAAGGTTTCCTCTGACTTGTTGGAGAAGATTATTTATGAAGTCAAGACTATCAGCAAGGCCTCTAATCAGATAAAAGTCATGTTTATTTCACAGTACTTTGCTATACCTACTCCCTCTACATTTGGTCATTTCCAGTCACTCGAATGTGTGAAGAAATTCAAAGATACAGTGAAGAGGAAATACTGGTATGATCGCTCGATAAATGTGTCACATTTTCATGAAACTAGTTTGGAAAGGTTGCTGGTACAGACTGGTATCTATTGTCTGGTAACTCACGAAGGCTTTTATAATGACTCCATTGTCAATGAATTCTACAGCAATCTTCCTAATAATTTTAGGGACAACTTTGCTGAACATTGTATTTGTTTGTAGGTACTATATTCCATTCAGTCATGCCTCAATCAACTGCATGCTAAGACTTTCTGGATTGGAGACGTCTGTTGACAAGTTGGGTTCAATGCTCAAGTTTGATGATGTTGTCTCTATCTTGAATTGGAGGGATTCTTACAACATGGCCCTTTAACCACACTTTTGGGCTTCATGCTACCAAGCTAACTTGCAAGGCGTACATGTTGTGGAAGGTCTTGATTACAAGTAGTGAGTTACTTCTCATCAAACCCGTGTGTTTAAGGAGAAAGTACTATTGTTATATGCTCTTGCTTTGGGGAAGAAGTTCAACATCGGGAATGAAATCTATGATTGTATGCGCTCAGGGAAGAAACAAACAGGCTATATCTACATGCTTCCTAACTTCAATGTTTGGAAGATACTGTCATTGAGCAAACAATGACAAGTAGAAAAGGTGGTGGAGGAGGTTAGACTTAATCATCTAATCAAGTCTAACAACAGAATTGTTGATATTGACTTCTCATGCCTACTGAGGAAAAAGTCGTCGGTAGCTCAACTCAACTCTCTTGTCAAGAGGCCATTACTAATGCTTCTATTTTGACCCCTACTACAAAGCCAATACGAAAGTCTAGAAGAATTACAAAATGAGAGATTTTGAGGTTTGTAAGAATGAGGACACTAGTCCTATCGAAGGCAACCTTTAGGAGAAGAAATTGTAAAGAGGGAAGATACTCTTCCTATTTGCACAAACAGACAACCGGGGTGCTACTGTTTCACCATAAGGTGTGAGTTCATCTGCTCCCTACCTAATAGACCGGAGGAAGTCACCTCACCGATTGAGTTTCCAAAAATTAGAGATGATCAAGGTAATTTCACCGATTTACACTATGATATAAGTGTTATTACTCTAAGTTCGTTACTCTTTGGGACAAGTACACTTAAGTCCCTTATGATGAATTATGGAGCTGATGGTGAATGTGTTGTAACTTAAGTGAGGTTCGTATGAAAATGTTACGAACAGGTGGAGTCTATAGCAACATCAGAGATTCCTCTGTTGAGGACTTGATTGTTGTTAACCTCGAGGGCATTCTACCGCATTAGTTCTGCAACCATGATATATATTATTGAGGCTCTAGTGAATGATATTTTGCAATCGAACCAAGTAGGTCAGTCCATCTTCCTACTCACTCTTTGAGCATAAGTGTTTGAAGTCAATCAAGCCATTCTTACCACTTTAGCAAAGCCAACAACTACGATTAATGTTATTGTTGTCGAACCTACAACTTTTGCTCCTACTGTTGCTGCTACGACATAAAAAAGAAATTTCTGAAGATGACTCTGCTCTAACTCAGGATGAACCTATGCATGAACCAAAGTCTATGGTGGTGATGAGACCACACTCGCTACTGTTTGATTACTTCTTGGATCGCATTGCCTTTCTGACCATCTAGAGAAAATATGTAGCTATACAGATGCAACCATCGCAAGAATACCTGGACATTGCTAATGCAAAACTTTGCAAATTGAGGTGGCTAGTTAGAACTTAGTTGTAATCTCTTTGACGTTGTTTAGTCAAAAAAATGAGTGGGCAAGAGAAGGTTAAGTCATTTTTTTTGTTGCAAGTACATGAACTTTATGTTTTAAAATTGCATTTCATGGTTGTACTTTTTGGCTAGTGACTATAATCTTTTTGGAGTTTTAAATTTATGTGTTGTTACTTTAATCCATCGGTAACAATACATTTTATAAAGTTCCTCAAAAATCTGGTTATCTTGCTAGTTACTACTTTTAACCAATATACACTGAAGGGAGAGATTATTAGACCATAACTTATTGTGTTTAGGTCAGTCTATCCTTGTTGGCAGTATATTGTCTAAACAGAAGTTAAGTTAGCTAGGTAGATGTTGCAATCAAAATGGAAGCCTAACTAAGCAAGATGTCTGAGTGTAGATACAACTCGGAGAAATACTACAATGCAAATTCCAGTGAAGATTACAGTATCAAAGTCGAAGTCGAAGACGAAGACAGAATCTGAAGTCAAAGTGGAATTGAACAAGTTGGATCTTGAAGCAAAGCAACTTTTAGCATTAGTCTACAATGTGAAAAGTTCGATACTACAAGCGAGAGAACTTGATATGGATTACAATTTAAAATCGAGAGAAAGGTGCATAAAGGACTTGGAGAACTTTATGGATACGACAAGTCAAGATTTTAAAAGTAATAAAAGACTTAATTGTTGAACATTGGATGATTCTAATAAGATTTACAATTTGCAACCGATAAGGTTTTTTAGTTGTATTATATTTAGGATTTAATTCCTAAATAAGGTGGATAGACTGAGTCTATAAATACTCAAGATCGCCATTGTGTGGGTCATCGTTCATCACTTTTGTTTTGTGAGAATGATAGGTCACTATAGTGGTTATACACATTATCAATTTAATTAATTACTTGTTTAGGCTGAGCTTACACATAGGAAGACATTCAAGTTTTACTGTGATATCAATTATGTGTTTAGTTTTGATGTATGTTTATTAGTTCATCACCGATTCATTAATCTCCCCAGTTCCTCTAGTTTCCAAAACTTTAATAGTCTAAGCTTAATTGAGCACGCTTCGTGACTTGGTTGTCGAGGGCTAGTGGTTTCATGAATCTTAATGTGACGAACGTACCAAATTCGATGGCTGCTCTACCTAGGTTTGTACATTTGTAAGAGAGTTTCTTACCAAAATAGGAAATCGAGGAGTGTTAGGTGCTCTCCGAATATCTATATCTAGTCTATTGAAACTAAACCAAACAAACCTTTGTAGAATTGACTATCAAATCCTTGATGCTTAATTGAACTTGATTTTTCTAACCTAGAAATTTACATAACTTGTATTATGTTATTTAATGCTCTACACAATTACGCTTGAGCACGCTCGATTTAGCCTAAGCCTTCTTATTATGTGAGATAGACTAAAAGGGATCGTACCAATTGGGTTATCCACTTGCTACTTGGTGTTCAATGCTCTACACAATTATGGATGGAAAACAATCAAATTAGCACTAGATTCAAATAAAAGAGAATGCATTTGCAACTACACAATCAATTATCCAAACCATGGTAATCAAAAAATAACAAGAGTCATATAAAAACATAAATCAAATTTGAAGTTAAAGTAGGTAAAACCTAACAAATTCCATGGTTATGTTGAGCTTCCCTTAAAAAGTCTCAATCATTAAGCCTCATGGCCCTAAAAATTTAATTACAAAGCTTAAAAATGGAGAGAAAGTGAGAAAATGAGTGAAATCAGTGTAGGAGAGATAAAAGGTGACTGATGAATAGTCATAATAAGGGAGATAAAGGGAGAATAGATAAGGTGGCTGGTGAGAATCGAAAATTGGGGAGAGACCCCCTCCCCCTCGTTTTTCGTTTTTGTGCTTCGTGAATGAGAGAGAAAACCCTTGACCAATTGGTGGAGTGGATTAGATGAGGTGGCAACTGGTGTGTGGTGTCAAGCTCGGTCAATCAGTAGTAAACATCCCTATTTTATGGTGATATGTCCCTTCTGCCCTTGCCTTGATCTCGTTTGAATGTGAATATAAGGCGTTGAGTGCGTCGAGGCCAATCTACGTTGGTTGATCAACGGAGAAGAGACTTGCACATCGTTTGAGGCATATATGGCAGCTGGAGGAGATGCACGCACAGGATCATTGAGTGGACAGATATGTGACTCTTGCGCGTAGGTCGATCTGTGGCTGCTGATTGTTGGAAAAGGGGTAATGTGTGACTCGATGCAAGATTGTAGGGAGAAAAAAACACACAAGGGCAACCATCGAACAAAATGGAGGGACGAATTCATTTCTTTCATCCGATTTTTTACTATTGATGCGAATCCCAATGCGATCTGAATCTCAGTGGAGCGGTTGTGTCGCTCTTTTTGTGTCACGTATTATGTCTATTGACAACTCCTCATCTTCCATCAATTCTGCAATGCATGTCTGGAGGTAGATCTAAGGGTTCCTGAACCACCTCTAATTTAAACTATACTTAGGTCATTTTTATTGCAATTTCTTGAACTTTAGGCATTCAAATCCTTTGGCACATCAACCAACCACCATCTTAACTTAGTGTGGGACACACACGGCTGCCTCGTGATGAGTGTCAGTGCGCTTTTCAAGGAGAACAACAAAAAAACTCCAAAAGAGCCCCGCTTTTATTCTTTTTCTATCAAACATAGCCTAAAACACAAAATGAACAAAAATAAATTAAATAATCATTTGCGAACTAAAATTGGAGACTTTGGTGCACTATAATATATTAAACACATAAATAAATACGGTATAAAAAGAACTCAACAAATGCCCCCAAACTTATTGTTTTGTTCGACCAGGAGCAAATATTAATCAACAAGACTCCAACTAACTAATGCAAACTAAACTAGATTCATAAATTAATGCAAGCCTATGAACTCTAAATACAATTATAAACAAAAACAAGTTTTATTGAAAAACAACTAAATACAAATAGAATGAACCTAAGCCCAAATTTTAACAAAAGTGGGAATCCTTTGGTTTGACTAAATAGCAAATCGACACAAAACTCAAGAGACTTGAGAGACTATAAGTTGTCAACAACTTAGGTCTGACCTCATCAAATATCACACTTTTGAAACTAAAACTGGGTCAATAGCCAAGGCTATCAACTCCTCATGAGTTTTATTAGCCTATACACTCAACCGCAAGTTTACGATCTCTTTATTAGGCATTAAAAATGCGAGGAATCTCATAGGCGAGACTACAGCTCACACTCTCCACTAAGGAAGACTTAACACAAGTAAGAGTCAAAAAGGACTTATTTTGGGTTGTAATAGGGCTTGGCTAGGCTCTCAACAAAAAGAGATATACATGGATTCAAAAATTGTAGGAAAATATTAGAATAGACCATACATACACAAAATAGAGCTAAAACAAAGCGAATAACAACATAACTTTTGAACTTTCATGCATAAATCACTTCACTATTTTTTTCTTCACCAACTCCTTTATTTTCAAGTGCTTTGGGCACATTACTTTTTCACAACTTTTTGGAGTGGTTAACAAACTTACAAGCACACAAACAACCCCCAAACTTGGGTTTTTCTTACAATGAATCGCATAAGCTCTATTTTTCAGACTTGGTCTAAAATAGGATTCTCAACAACTAGGTAACAATAACATGGATACAAAGGCTAAGTGGTTTTATTAGGTTTCATGATAGGTGCCAATAAAATCATGGTGAAATGGGCTCGGACATGACAAACTAGCAGAAATAGATGACCGGTGGGATATAAAGATATATATTTAACATAAACATGGCCTAAAATCATTTTGTTACACGTGCTTCAGTCTATAAAATTTTGCCTCAAGTAAAGTGCAACCTCGTTCTAAGACCCTTAGGATCTAACTTATTCCACTTGCTCAATTCTGACTTTATTCTTACTTTGGTGTCAAGCACACGACCCATCCTCGTAGTAGACCTTACGGCATAACACAGATCAAATCAGGTCAAGGATACGACAAAGTGCATAAACAAAATTCATAACCAATAGGCACCAAAGTTAAGTTCAGGCAACTCTATATGCAACAAAATCGTTCCTAAGACTCTAAACGCATGGAACAAAGCATATTTATTCTCGAAAACTAATTTTTATTTGAATAAAAAAACTACACGTAAACATGATATGGACAAAACAAATGAATGAATGAATTAGACGACGAGAAAAATGAGATGAATAAATAAGAAATGAATGGTAGACAAGGAGATGAAATGAACAAGATTGGAAGAAAGTTACACCACCAATGCCATCTATAGCAAGCATTGACTCATAAAAGAACTGAAATGATTATACCTATGAAAGCTTGTGTTCCAAGCCATCGAAACCAACCTTCCACAAACCTACAATGACTCGCACACTCCATCACTCGGTGTGACTTTGGGGGTGTCATTGTTGCCTTTTTAAAAAATAATATCGACAAAACAATTACTAGAAATGATAGCTATTATAGATGCTATCATATTAGATATAATAATTACAATAATTTAATTAAGTATTGAAGTTTTTTTAATTGTGTGCGTGGTGTTTAATATTTGATTGTAATGTCCTTATAGATCAATTTAATATGATTTTGTAAAGCATTGTTACATTAAAAATTATTGTCGCTTCCATCATCTTGAAACTTAGAAAAAAAAAACAAAAATAATATTGAATATCACATAATTCATACAATTAGAAGAAAATTGCGTAGTTTGATTCTCTTTCTATTTTCTCCTTGAAGAGTAAAAATATGTAAATAATAATTTTGGTAAAAAAAAGTACTAAAAATAGTCACTATTGTTGTAAACTAAGTTGGACTTGCTAGAAACTAGAGAAGGAAAGTAGATGACTAAGAACTACTACTACAAATGAAAAGGGAAGAAATGAAAGAGTTGAAATGAGAAGTTCTTAATTCAACTTGGTGCATTCTTTACAAGTGAATGAACCCCTTTATATAGGCCCTTGGTCATGATGAGAATGAGTACTTGAGCAAAGTATGCAAGTTACACCAAAGTCTTATGTCATACAAGATTACAAGTTACATGACAATACATAGACAAGTGAATGTACATTGGATATGAATACAAGTTACATTCAATGTGGAGCCATGCTTAATGTTACAATTTAATGCGAGAGTCATGCTTGACAATGTGATCATCCATAAGTTTGGTTAATTGGTCATCTATATGGCAACACTCCCCTCGGATGACACATGTTGAGATAATGTGCCTCATTAAAAACTTCTACTAGGAAAAACCCTGTGGAAAAACATCTAGCAAAAGAAAAAGAGTGCACCCTTCTCATTAATCTTAAGATGGTTTTAATATTATTAGGATTGCCTCATTAAAAACCTTGCTAAGAAAACATAGTGGGATAAAACTATAGCTAAGGGAAAAAAGTGCAATACACTAATCAATAACTCCCTCTTATGTGAACATGGATGGAACTTGTTCTGTTTCCTTGCTTGCAATGTCCTTAACTTTACGTAAGTCAATACTATATGTAAGCCTCTTAGATCTTGTAGTTGGTAAGGCTTTTGTAAATAAATCAGCGAGATTATCACTCGATCGGATTTGCTTGACGTCGATTTTACCATTCTTCTAAAGCTCATATGCATAGAAGAGTTTTGGTGAAATATGTTTTGTTTTGTCCCCCTTTATATACTCTTCACTTAATCATGCGATACATGATGCATTATCTTCGTATAATGTGGTTGGAGAATTTTTTATTGAAGGTAATCTACATGATTCTTAAATATGTACAATCACATTTCTCAATCATACGCATTCATGACTTGCTTCATGAATTACAAGTACTTCTGAATAATTAGAGGAAATAGAACCATAGTTTGCTTTACTGACTCCATGATACAACGGTATCATAACATGTGAATACATACCCCATTTGAGAATGGGCTTTATAGGGATTAGACAAATATCCAACATCAACATAACCTTAGAGACTCATCACTAGCTTGTGCAGCACATGAGGT
This sequence comes from Stephania cephalantha, assembly GCA_039657325.1. NCBI lineage: Eukaryota > Viridiplantae > Streptophyta > Magnoliopsida > Ranunculales > Menispermaceae > Stephania > Stephania cephalantha. The sequence goes on from CM077577.1 coordinate 28,541,782, forward strand.
ATGGAACCGAGGTTGTAGACAAGTATAATACATATGAAAGGGGCACTTGTGAGTATTTATGCTTATGTGATGGGAATCAGTAAGTATGTGAAGGCATCTATGAGACTATTTACGCCCTAAATAGTGGAATGAGGTGATGTGTGATGTAACTTACTAGTGATGGCCCTAGATCATTACTACTTAGCCGAGTTGCGTTCCAAATGCTTTAATTAAGTATTTTATAGCTTGATTGTTTTCAACATAGTTTTTGATGTTATGCTTTCAGATACTTGTTGTATATTTGGAAATGTAGATAAATATCGCTTAGTGTTAATTTATACTTTATTGTATGCACCATCCTTTTTATGGTGGTGGGTGCTGATCCATCGAGTAGTAGCGAGACGGGCAAGGAGAAGATCGGCGACTACCTTTGAGCCACTAAAGTGTTGCTACTTCTGATTTTATAAGTTTTTATTTTTGTTATATGACTTATTTATATGTCTTTTATACACTATTGGGGATGTATATTATGGGTTGTGAGATAGTTTCCTAACCAACAAATGTTGATGTATAGTTATTGTTGTTTTATCATATATTAGCATATGATTTTTGTTTCCTAGTTTTTCACATACTTAGGATTTACAATAATGGCTTCTACTTTCTTACTTTCACTGGGGAAAGAACTTGTATAGAAATATTTCATTGATTTTTGCCCATGAAGTCATATTCCCTCCGTTCAGTCCTTGGAACCAGGATTTGACTTTTCCACCCAATGAGAATGGTAAAAGTCTCATTCTTATCACCTCATTTGTAACTCTGGTAATTTGCACGGTGTCGCACTTCTCTAAGAAATTTTCTACATGTGCAACTGGATCTTCATTCGCTACCCCGTTGAACAAGCTATTCTACACCATGCTAATTAGATATTATCTCACCTTCAGGTTGGTTATTCCTTCGCCCTTATTGTTGGTTTCGTGCTTGATCGTTTGCCATATTTATTTCTTTTTTTTTCTTACCCTTATTGGTTTTGTCAATCTTAGAATCATAAGGCACTAAGTCCTTCTCTCCTTTACTACACATGCACTAATTCTCCCTAAAAATAAAACACAAAAATCAAGTGCAGATTGCCTAACTTGAAACTTAAACTTTTTTTATATACTTGAAAGTAAATTACTTAAACTAAAACTTAGCAATTTTGCAAACAAACTAAACTAAAGTGGCTACCTATCCCCGGTAATGGCGCCAAAAACTTAATCGTAGCTGCAAGTATGATGGATCGATTGTAGTAATAATGTGATCAACTTATGTTGATTACGGATATCGTCATCAGGGAAAGGCGTATTGCACTCAGTGTACTTAGTCGAATTTACTCTATTGCTATGAAAATCCCTTTTCAATTGATTTTAAACTAAACTATTCTATTCTAACAAAACAATGTAAATTACTTTTAAACTTTTATATAAATAAGATCTTAGTTCAGAACTTCATCTACGTAATAAATAACTGTGTTTTTCAACTCACTTCCTTCATCTTCAATATGTGTTTACAATGTTCAATTAGAATAGAAAGATTTCCTTCAAATACACTTCAACCCACTATCATGATGGAAAATATTCTAATGTGAAAACTAGAACTCCACCATCGATGTGAATAACGTAAGCTCCACATTACTTTAACTTGCAAATCTTTATATTTGTAACCAATTAAGTTTACTATATGTGTCTCCCTAATCAATAACTATCTATCGATGTTATATATTTTATGGTTGTATCGTCCATATACGACTTAAAAGCTCCAATGGCCATGGTGACTCCTAAAACCTCTAATCAGCAAACACGTGATCAAGATGTTCATAGCATTACATGTAAAATCAATACAAATTCTAACCATTGCACTTTTTAACTTTATAATTTTATAACTACTTTAGCACAACATTCATATCATAGGATCCATTGATCCCTAAGATTAATGAACTACTCACTCATCATTGAAATAAACATACACATCATGGTATCCATTGCAATCAAAGATTAAACGAAATAACTTCAACTAAATCAAAGAAATAATATTGAATAACCACGCATGAGTCTTCAATGTCTTCTTTTTCAAAATCTTCTTAATACTCAAGAACAAAGTAAAACTATGCTAATTTTTATATAATGTATGCTAATGTATGTTGTTGTGTTTGTTTACCACGTTTTAATATCTTTGTATACCCCTAAGACACTTTATAAAATAATAGGAAACCTTAATTAGAAATTCCACATAAAAAAGAACTCTAACTTTCTATTTTCTACTTCTCGGTGATGTCTATAAGTGATCCGACGTTGTCTGTGTAAAGCCATGACTTCGATCTCTTAATGTGCATTTTATTCACTCAGTAGACTCTGCATACCGCACGGTCCATCCCGATGATGTGCCTATGTTCCTACGATGTCGCCATTGCGCCGACGCACGCTTGACCTACTTTTCTTCTCCTCACGCCTTCTCCACACCTTGCCCACATCTGTGTACATTCTTCCAACGGCTTCAAGCATACTAGCCAAGGTGTCAAACATGGTTTTATGTATTTTATCCTTATTTCATCATGAAATCACTCCTTTGTCACCTTTATACCTTGTATACTTGAAAATACATAAATACAATCAATTAGTGATATATAACTCTCATTAATCACTTATTATTGGTTGGCATTGTTGTGACAAATTGAATCAAATTGAGGCTCATTAAATATTTCTAATTGATATTTGGAATAGGCATAGCCTATGAGTTGTTAATTTAGTTACAAATCCCAATTTGGAATACGTAAGAAAGTTGTAGGTTATTGGGAAACATAATAGGTGGTTAAGAGCTTATTTGGAGTCCAATAAATAGTTTGGGACTCTCATTAGAGTTAAAGAGCCATGAAAAAGAGTAATTAAGTATATAAGTCTTAAAAAGACTTTGTTGGGATATTAAGTGGTTTGGAACCTAATGCGAAGTATATAGATAAGCTTGGAAGTGGTTTCACTTCGTTTCGACTTAAATATGAATTTAAATATTCGAATAGAGTTATGACTCTTAAATAATGATTTTTATGCTTAATAGGACGCACATAAGTACGTGAAAGACGGGATTCGAACATGAGGCTTTGTTATCAACTTTGAGTTGGTTTGGTTGTAAGTAAAACCTATAGTGATCTTTACTATTTATGAAATTTATCTTTGTACCTCCATTTTTGTTTAATCTGCATTGCATTTCGCATCATTGTTGGTCATGCATTCAAATCATTTCGGACGATGGCTTGTTAGTACTACGGCTTATGAGCGGGACTTAGAGCTAGATTTTTTGACCAGATAGACTAGATCGAACGTGGAAGACCCAATGCATGCAAGTTTTCCGGCAAGCACGCATTGAACTCATAGTATAATTTAAGGTTCCCTTTTAGTGGTGGCCAACCTATTAGTGAGCTTCGAACTAGAAATAAGGGATTCACGTTTTTATATAAATTTCATGTTATTTAGAAATGAAATTATATGTTTTTTATAAATTCAAAGTAAGATTTGCAGGAGTACACAACACTGTAGGAGTTTACTTACCTAACATCTTCAAGTTGGTTTTGATGATGTCAGGTTTTTTGTGAAGACAAGGAAGATTGGAAAAAACTCGAAGATCTTACTGATTATTTTCAAAAGTTTAAAGTTTAATTCTCATTGTAAATTGTTCTTATATGTTGTTTTAGGATTTTTAGGGTGAGTGTAGGGCGCGGGCACCGGTGGAAGATTATAAGAGTTTTCTAAATTTATTTAAAACAAGTCGAGAAGTTTATAGTTCAGTTTTGGTTTATTTTGGGACTGTAAGTTGTAACTAAAGTGTTGGAGACTTTAAGTTAGTTTATAAATTTAAGTTTGATATATATTGTAAACTGCGGGGAATTATGAGTCCTTTTAGGCATGTCCCCAATTTAGCTGTCTGCTAGGTGAAAGTTTTTCTGCAGACCACTTTTAGGCCTTCGCCAAATTTTTTGCAAAATTAGGAGAATGATCAGTATGATTTCTTAATTTGCTCCAATTAAATAAATCATGAATTTAATTTCATTAAGGATATAAAATTTAGTTTTGGATCCTTATTAAAGATTGAAATAAAAAGTATTTTGAGATACAAAGTTGATTGTGTGGTTTAGGTGCCTAATTAGGGTATTAGGTTAAGTCAGGACTTAGTGAAACGAGTCTTAACAAACTTGGTATAAGTGTCAGGTTTGGCGTAATTGAAGAAAACTTTGGTTGGGAACAAAAGAGTAATTGAGCGCGATTAGTTGGGAAGCGATTGTGAGTTGGGGATACTTTTTTATTGTAATATGTTTGTTTTATATTATATATTATCACTAGATATCTGATATTAAGTTTATTCTCCTTGTCTGTTTGATATTTAAATCGCGAGATATGAAAAGTAAGATTAAGAATAGACAAATAAAAAAAGAATAGAGTTGTCAAACGAAATAGAACGTAAATGGATGTGAAATAAAATTATGAAGTCCGAATTCACATAGGTGTTGTAAATAGTTCAGTACTATTATAACTGGGAAAAGTTATCAGTTATAAAATCAATGAGAAGTTGGTTAACAAAGAAGTCTAAATGATTCAAAAACGTAAGTAGTGAACATGAATTTCTTGGAAATCGAAAGTATCAAACTATTACAATTATAAAACGCCCAGGAAAGTGCCAAAATAGACTTAAATTAAGCCTCAAACGAATGAGAATTGTATGGGAAATATAAAATGAAATTGAGACTTTTGGGAAGCACGAGATATGGATGTCTTGGGTTTTAGAATAAGGTTAGTATCGGTTAAATTAGTAACTATGGAAGACCTATTCTACGAAGTATTGGTTTGATTCATAACCAATTGAGAGTTGTTTCATAAATAGCCTCAATGAAAGAAAAAGGAGAAACGTGGTTATCAAAAATAGAAATTGATTAGAGAAATTGAATTTGACTGGAAATCATAATGGGATTGGATATGATCAGTCAAGTTCTCTAAGCTTGTTTCTACTAAAACAATATACTTTGAGACAACGTATTTTCTCCTTTTCAAAACAAAACATAAAGTGAAATGGGGAATAGAATCATGGTTTAAAAAATCACATGACTTCTAAAAGAAGTAGCGAGTGTCTTTGATTATTTATCACTCAAGTTACTTATTTATAAGCGACGTTGAGTACAATAGTTCTATGATTTAACCAAAGTGGTAATAAACAAATAGAAAATACAAAGGAGTGATCATTGCTAACACCAGGGTAAGTGTTGTTATAAAACAAAGATCAATGAAATTTCTAACTTGAAAATGAAAGGTGTAGTGACAAGATCAACATGTTAGAATTTGTGATTGGGGGAAATGGTATGAAAATAGCTAGGATTAGCTATTAAAGACAAAACACAAGTATTTGTGTTAGAAAAATTCAAAGTATCCAATAATCACTTCTAACCAAATTAAAATTTATGATGCTTATCACTGCGACTTAAAATATAACAAATAAAGAGATAGACATATTGATTGAGTATCAGTAAGTGAGTTGTATAGGATGTCAGTATGAGCTCTTATCTAGAGATAATTTCCATTTATAAGACTTAAAGGATTGAAATAACATCCTTTAAGAGTTCAAGTAGCGGTAAAGTTGATCGAACTCTTGGGAATTCAAATACCTTTATCTCTTCAGTTGAAAAACAACAGACAAGTGAAATCATCATAAAGTGAATTGATGATTAGTAAGATATTTAGTTCTTACACAAACCTCTTGAAAATCACCATATTTCATTTTGAGAGAAATAAAAGCCAACTCTATTTTGGATAAAGAATAGCTAAGGAACACTTCATTAGTGGAATGATCATAAGAAGTTGCATCATCCTTAGTTATACTATCGAAAATAGAAGAGATAAAAAATCGCATTTCCAAGTTGAGATAAATGAGTTGTAAGTGGTTTAGGTGTTGATCAAAAGTCATGATAAGTTTGAAAAGGGGCTAATAAGTGAGATCAATGTGAGAATAACTAAGATTGACAAAAACTGAACGGAATAGACTTTATGTATTAAAAAATGAGAAGTTAAGATAACTTGTGACTACTTGAAGTGAATGGACTCCTTTAGTCAAGGTAAGGCGCTGGAGTAGTTGTGCATGACCAAAAGTCTAAGTAACTTTGTATCATAATCACGATTCATTTACAGTGTAAAAGACTAGTGTAACACGTTCACTTGTCTTTGAATAATCAAATGAATCTGTCGGTTTGGTATAAAAGAGTCTATGAAGTTCTGCTAGAGTTAATTGGAGGCTTAAGTATAGATAAACAAATGGTCAATAAATTCTCACATATGTATGGAAAAGGAAATTTCAACTTAATAAGTCATGATCAAATTAGGATGCCAAACTATAAGTTTGATGAAGCTTAATATATCATCACAAGGATCTTACAAGGAATTAAACTCCAACCAAAGTAATGCACTACTGATATCAGTAAATACATTATATATTGGTTCTAATGTTTTACTACACCATATGATCATCAGTGGTGAGGTTTTTTTAAGTACGATGTTATTTTAAATTTGGAGTTGATGTAAGATACATGTATGACGGTGATGATACAAATGAAAATGAAAAGAGATGCATGACTTACAAATTTCGGTTAGTCAAAGTATTATTCGTATTTGTTGAAAATATTGAATAGAGGACAACAGATATCGGCTTAATATGTTTGAGTAATTGAATATTCTATTAGAGTAAATTGAGTAAAGCCAAAAATATGTATTGAGTAAAGGCAAAGAGAGATATCCTATTTATAACGTGTATGAAATACAAGTTAAAAATTATACTATGAGTGTATAATCTTGAAATATGTCGATATCTATTTTTAGAAACATATGTCTACTCAAGTTAAGAATAGTTGCTCTATTCAAGTAATGAAAGAAGTCTAATGAAAAAATATGATTGAGATGGGAAGTCTCAGTAATTGAAGAAATAGTGAATAATGGAGTAGTGATCAAGGTAATCGATCTGGAAAAGATTGATAGTTAAGTGAAAGTAATGAGGTTCATAGTGAACTTATGGATAGAAAATTATTTGACGAAGTTAGAAAATGCGTTAATTTTCTAACTAGTCAAATAGAAAATTAAGTGAATTGGTGATGATTTAGAATTGGTAATTGTTTTCTAGTCGGCAAATCTGAATAATATTGTGAGTGAACATTTAGAGAATGAGTGAGAGTTGCACGATGTACTAGTTTCATTTTCTGATCATATTGTTATTCGAGATCTCTTGTCAGATGTAATTAAAGATCTATATGACTTATGTAATTCCAATTTGTGGTTGAGAAATGCGTTGGAATGGTGATGAATCAGATATACACACAACTATACTTTGTATGTAATGTCATGCTCAAATATTATTTGTATTACTGTAACTTTAGACTGATGATAGTCTAAGAATTAACTGGTTGACAATCTTAATGAAAATATGATCGGTAATGAGAAAAGAAATTAGGATGTATATACTAGAGCTTGGTGGATAGGAAAAGAATTATCAATGGTTTATGGAATTGTTATCAGTTAAAAATGAGTAGTGCCATATGAAAAGCAAGATAAGCTAAATCTTGCTAAGTATTAATGCTTGAATGAGATTCAATGCATGAAATGTGAAGTAAGGCTATTTGATATTCCATAAATTTTGATTGTTTAACTCGTTAGAAATTCACAAAATGTCAGGATTAGCAAAGTAATGGTGATGACTTTTTATTAAACCAAGGAATTGAAAATGAAAAGTTGAAATGGATATAATATCTACCACTTAGTTGTTGATTACAACAAAGTGATTAGGTCCACTTAACGATTTCACCTTAGAAATAACTTTTACAGTTTGGATTAAAAGAGTTCTATATGAAGAATCATTTTTTTCATCTCTTTTAGTTAGTTAACCTATAAGTATAAATTTCATTGATGGAATTTTTAATTAGTTGGGAAGAATTGTGACATCCGACAATTTCGTAAACTTGATTAGGGGGCTAATAAAGGATTTTTGGATTTTAATTGGAATTTGGGATTCGAGGCGTAACTCACACATTACGGACCGGAGGTCATAAGTTAAAATATTATGTTTTTTGGTCGCGTAACTAATTGGTGTAGTATACTCTATTCATCATGAAATATGGTCAACGTAAGGTGAAAAAGCAATTGTCGACTGTTTCGAAGCGCATTGGGTTGTTTTCTCGATTTTAGTTAAAATTGGGGTATTTTAGAGGGTTAATTTGGGCTTAAAAATAAGAGACAAACAAGAAAGATAAAAAATAAAGAGAGGCCGCTAAGGGCACCCCACCGTTTCATGAAGGCACCCGGATTAATGTGGGCACTAACCAATTTACACAGGGCACCAAAAAATTAGACCCAAAATACCCAAAATACCCTCGAACAAACCTCTCTCACCCCACCACCCCCACCACCACCACCGAACTCCTTGCGAGGATACCCGAAATCATCGTTTCCGTCCGTCTCCGTGTGTTTTTCGTCGTTGTAGGAGGTTTTTGTAGTTTGTAGGCTCGGGGTGTTTGCGATTTCGTCTTCAAATTAGGGCTCGGTTCTAGTTTTTCATTCACACACTCAAGTCGAGAAATCGATCGTTTGAATGTACGTTGGTAGTCTAATTAAGTTGCATTTGATAGAGTAGTTGTTATGTTTGTGTGGCGGTGCATTCAATGGTTCATTTATTGGGCGTTCGTGGTTCTCGGCCACACGAGGCCGGAGATTTTGTTTACGATCTCGGCCAAGCATGGCGAGCGAGGGGAAATTTTTTAGAACTCGTGGTTCTCGGCGAGACGAGCTAGAATAGTTTACAGTCTCGCAACGAATGGCGAAAGTAATTGTGTTATCTCGGTCACCACTTCACGAGAGTAACCATTAGTATATAGTTTATGTCTGTCGGTTGATGTACTACCGAGAATGTAGAATAGCTCTCGGTTGTCCATAGCAGACACTTTTATTGTCGTCTCGGTCACCACTTCACGAGAGTCCTCGGTGGATGTTGGCCGAGACGTTTTCATAACTCTCGGTCTGCGAGGCCGAATCAATCGCGCCCGTGAAAAAACGTCGAAAATTTGAGAAACCCTACGTTGACAAAAAACAGTTCCTTCAAACCATCATATGGTTGTCAAACATTGTTACATCATTTGTCGGATGATGTCAATCGCGTAAGAATTGATAAACGGTCGCCAAACACAATGTTGTTTTATGGTTCAAGCTTGGTGGTGGGGTGCCCGTTTTCTTTGTCAAAATGGTTTGTAGGGTTTGAATCAATATATATACAGGGGCAAAATGGTCTTTTCATTTTTGCTGAAATTTTTACAAAAAATTTGGGTGCCTTCATGAAACGGTGGGGTGCCCTTAGCGACCCTCAAAATAAAATGACAAATGACCATGGAAGGAAGTTGGTTTGTGAATAGAAGGATAAAATATTAAGGGTAAATTGGTCATTTTTCGATGCCTAAACTAATTTGTGTTAATGTGAAAACGAAATGGGGATAAAACCCATTCGTTCCATCCTTCTGCATCAAACAAACAGTAGCCTACACCCTTCTCCCACCTATCTCGGCATCCTCCCTCCATCATCTCCCCATCATCTTCAATCTCTCAAGGTTCAATCTCTCCCTCACAACTCTCATCTCATATCGTTCTCTTTCAAGCCGTGAGATTTCTTTCTCTTTCAAGCTCATCAGTGCTCACGGTGAAGAAGGGGGTCAGCTGGGCTAAATCGTAAGTTCAGAATTTAGGTGGTTCCAGTTGGTTTTTCATTTTCCATCGTTTCACTCTGTTGCTCAAACCCCCTAAAGCTGACTGTGTTCTTATCTCATTCACATGGTGAAGAAATAAAGGTTGATTCGTTTGGGTGAGCTTTGAGATTTTTATTTTGTTGATTAATGGTTTGAGGTTTTAGAAGGAGTGGGTAACGATGATGGTTGCAGGGCTGTTATTGTTTTCGTTGTTTGAGGTTGATGACGATGACTGCTGTTGTTTTTATTGTTAGGTTAAATTGAAAAGAGGTTGTTGACGATGAAAAAAGGGAGAGTTTGAGTTTCTGTTGTTGAGGAGCTGTTGTGTTGTATTTAGGGAGGGCCTTCCCAGGCATGCCTTGCCAAGGCAGGGCAGGACTGCCCCTGCAGTGCAGAGCATGACCCTGCCAAACTCAGGGAGGGCTTGAGTCTTGCCCAAACCAATCCCTAGGGCTCGGCCTTGCCTAGCTCTCGGGGAAAAAAATGAGAAATTTAATTTGATAGATGATTAAGATCGATCATAGATATGCAGTGTGAGTTTAGAAATATTAGACATCAAGATGATTGAGTAGTAAATTAAGGGAAGTAGAAGATCCTAAGGTGAACCACTTTAGATACGTAAGGTCAATCATTCAAAATGATGGTAATATTGAGAATGATGTCACACATAGAATTCAAGCTGGATGGAAGAAATTGCGAAGTGCAACATGAGTGATTTGTGATCGAAATGTTCATACTATGTAAAAAGAAAAATTTTATAGAACCGCATTTAGGCCAGCTATGCTCTATGGAAGTGAATGTTGGGCAATAAAGCAACAACAATTATATAAAATGAACGTAGCAGAAATGAGGATGTTTAGGTGGATGTGTGGTAAAACTCGTAAAGATAGAATAAAAAATATAAAAATTCAAGGACAAGTAGGAATAGTGTCAATTGATACAAAGATTAGATAATGGCAGTTACGGTGGTTTGGTCACCTGCAAAAAGACTTACAAATGCCCCCACTAGAAAATTTGACTAAATAGAAATTGTAGCAATTCAATAAGGTAGAGGTATACTAAAGTTAACATAGGATGCATTAATCGAGCACAATGAAAAAGTTTGATCTATATAGCCGACCTCAATTAATTTGGGACTGAGGTTATGTTGTTGTTGTTGTAGAATATTAGGATCGAATGAGGAGGAAAGAAATATGGATTGAATTGGTCGATAAATAAAAATTGATAGAAATCATATTTATAAGCCTAAGGATTATTAGAGGTTGAATCCATAAATTGTATGTCTTAAATTTTGTTTTAATTCAATATAATTGATGGTTTCAAGGTGTTTTCACGATGGGAATCAATTTAGGTGATTATGTGAATGAAGTGATTTTCGGATATATTATTGTTGAGTAAATGAATGGAATACATGGGTTGATAATCAAAGGGTGTATTGGTTGACATTGTTGTGACAAATTGAATTGAATTGAGACTCATTCAAGGTTTATGATTGAGATTTGGAATAGGCATAACTTATGAGTTGTTAATTTAGTTACAAGTCCCAATTTGGAATACGTAAGCAAGTCATAGGTTATTGGGAAGCATAATAGGTGATTAAGACTCTATTTGGAATCCAATAAATAGTTTGCGACTCTAATTATAGTTAAAGAACCATGAAAAGGAGTTAAGAAGTATATAAGTCTTAAAAAGACTTTTTGGGATTTTACGCGGTTTGGAACCTAATGTTAGATAAGTTTGGAAGTGGTTTCACTTCGTTATGACTTAAAATATAAATTTATATATTCAAATAGAGTAATGACTCTTAAATAATGATTTTTATGCTTGATGGGACACATGGAAGTACATGAAAGCCGAGATTCGAATATGAAGCTTCATTACCAACTTTGAGTTGGTTTGGTTGTAAGTAATCCATATAGTTATCTTTACTATTAATGGAATTTATCTTTGTACTTGTATTTGTGTTTAGTCTGCATTGCACTTCGCATCATTCTTGGTCGTGCATTCATATCATTTTGGATGATGGTTTGTTAGTGCTATGGCTCACAAGCGGGACTCGGGGCAAGGTTTCCTAACCAGATAGTGTGGAAAATGGAAGACCAAAGGCACGCATATTTTTCGGCAATCATGCGTTGAACTCAAAGTACAATTTTAGGTTAACTTTTGGGGTGGCCAACCTATTAGTGAGCTTCGAATTGGAAATGAGGGGTTCACGTCAATATATAAGTTTGTTGTTATTTGGAAATACAATTACATGTCTTCATGTATTCGGTTTAACATTTGCAGGAGTACATAACACTATAGGAGTTTACTTACCTGACATCTTCGAGTTGTTTTTGTTGATGTCAGGTTTTTTATGAAGACAATGAAGAATGGATAAGACTCGAAGATCTTGGTGATTCTTTTTAAAATTTTAAAGTTTAATTCTCGTGTAAATTGTTTATATATTGTTTTGAGGTTCTTGGGGTAAGTGTAGGGCGTGAAACACCAGTGAAAGCTTATGAGAGTCTCTCAAATTAGTTTAAAGCAAATTGAGAAGTTTATAGTTCAGTTTTGGTCTATTTTGGATTTGTAAGTAGTAACTAAAGTATTGGAGACTCTAAGTTAATAAATTTGAATTTGATATATATTGTGAACTGCGAGGAGTTGTGAGTCCTTTTAGGCTTCTCCCCAATTATGTTGTATATTAGGTGAAAGTTTTTCGACAGACCACCTTTAGGGGAGGTGTTTCTGAAATGTTTACAAAATTATGAGAATGGTCCGTAAGATTTTCTAATTTGCTCCAATTAAACAAATCATATATTGAGTTTTATTAAGGATATAAATTTTAGTTTTGGAGCCTTATTAAGGATTGAAATATAAAGTATTTTAAGGTACAAAGTTGATTGTGTGGTTTATGTGCTTAATTAAGGTAATTAAGCTAAGTCAGGACTTGAAGAAACGGGTCTTGACATGATATGACACATCTTAGGGATTCATAAGTTACGAATTTTATCATATAAAATTCATTGTTCCGAGTTATGTAAAATCTTGAAAACCATTCTTTGTGTGCAATCCAATATGTTTATGCAACGTTGACAGTGAATTAAAACCATTTTGGTAAATGAGTCATAAGCGGTCTCTAGTAAGACATTATGCTTATCTAAGTTCCACGAAGATCAAAATCAATACAACCTAATTTGCAAACTAGAACGTCACATATCGGTGTGAATAACGTAAGCTTCACATTGCTTTAAGTTTCAAATCTTTAGATTCATAATCAATTAAATTTACTTTTCGTGCCTCCCTAATCAATAATTATATTCAATGTTATGTATTTTATGGTTGTGTCATTCATACTCGACTTAAAACCTATAATCAACAAACACGTGATCAAGATGTTCGTAGCATTACGTATAGAATCAATACAAATTTTAACCATTGGACTTTTTAACTTTAAAACTCATTCAAACTACTTTAGCATAGCATTCATACAATAAGATTTGTTGATCCCTAAGATTAATGAACTACTCACACTTCATTGAAAGAAACATGCACATAATGGTATTCATTGAAATCAGAGATTAAACTAAATACTTTAATTAAGTCAAAGAAAACAATACCGAACAACCACACGTGAGACTTCAATGTCTTCTCTTTCACAAATCTTCTTAATACTCAATAACAAAGTAAAACTAGGTTAAACTATGATAATATATGCGGTGTATGATAATTGGTGAGTTTACCATGTTTTAATACTTATTTATACTCCTAAGACACTTTAGAATGCAATTAGAAACTATAATAGACAATTTTACACGAAATAGAACTCTAATTTTCTTATTTTTTGTCTCATAATTATCAATAAATGATTTAACGATGTCCGTGTAAAGTTATAGCGCCGCCACAACTTCGACACTTCTTATGCATTTTTCCCTTCACGATGAGACTCGGCGCCTTGTGCGGAACAACCCCGATGTCGTCCCCTTTGGCCTGGCGTCGCTTTGCTCTCCACTTTTACTTCTCTTCCCGGTCTTTCACACCTTGCCCACGTTGCTCAACCATCTCATACGACGTCAAGCATTGTTGTCACAATGTCAACCCTACTTTTATGCATTTTATCCTCGTTTCTTCACGAAATCACTCAATTTTCTCCTTTACACCTTGTATATCTAAAAATACACAAAGACGATTAATTAGAGCTCATTTCGTGGTATTTATAATAAATATACTACTAAACTAGTGATATATATAAGTCTATATAGTCACTTATCAAATACCTCTAAATTTAAGATTTTGCACGTCCGAGGAAAAGTGTATTTTACTAAGTGTTTCTACTACTAGTTTCGATAACATGTAGCATTAACAACACATACAATTCACTGTCGAAACTCAAAAGTTGTTCAAAACCTAAACCATCAGTACTTACAAGTTTATTTTACACCGACACTCAAGTAGCAAATGTAAAATCTCATGATTTCTCATTGATCTCGAGAATTCACAACTAAGCATAAATCATACTAGTTTTGTAGACTTTAGCACTTCAAGAGTCCATAGGACTTAATATAGTTAGAAAGAAAAACTTAACACAATTAAACAGAAATTGATGAATTTCTATGAAAAATAAAGAATTCGTGCGGAACTTTATACCTGGGTTTTTATTTTGAAAAACATAAAATGGTCGTATAAAAAGTTGTAAATTGATTTCGGATTCAAATGGGACTTGTTTAGGAGTTCTAATTAATGAGTATTAGACTGAAATTGATGATAATCAATCCATTTTAGTTTTAGGATTGATGAGAAAAGGTTTGAGGATTTCGAGAATTGTGTAGGTCGGAATAAATTTAGGAAAGCTCGGTACAGGTAAGTGAGACTTGTATTCTTATCAATTATGCATCGTAAATTAGTATAATTAATATATTTAATATCATGAACTAGGAATGGGGCATTGTATCGTGACATGAACTTGTTTTTATTTTAAATTCTCGGAAAGAGGTACGACGGGCGAATCAGATTAGAGTGACGATGGAAGTGTTAAATCATTACCAACACTATCCCTTCAGAAACCTTAAGGTACTCAATCATTGCATTACTATTTGAGTTGGTAGCTACGCTATGCTTGGATACACCACATAAATCATACGTTGGCCAACGTGTGAGTTCTGTGGACCGTAATCTAGGGTAATATGAGTTTACAGCTCAGTCTCGAAATGAAAGTACAAGTCACGAGTATAGTTGCAATTAACCTGTGAACTTGCATTCTGTTATCTATTGTTATAACATTTTAATGCCTGAATGATATGTTTTGGATTCATATTATTATTCATTGATTCATTTATATTAGTTGATAATTGATATGTTTACGAGCATCACTTAGTAAGCAAGTTGGAGCGCTCATTCCCCAATTAACATTTCAGGTTATCGACGTGCACTTCGACTCATGAACGGAGAATATTAGGAGTTTATAGTTTTCTTTACGGTGAATTGATTTCCCTACTGTTTATATATTATATTGAATTACTATTTTATAAAAACAGGGTAGGGATATGATTTTACGATCGAGATTTATGCCGGTTTTTGTATATCTTATGTTTTATCGAAAAAATTTTAATTTTGCTGCGTTCAATTATTTATTCGATATAAGATATATTGTATTGCAATTATCAGGTATGAAGGACGACTGTATTGTTACTCTAATTGAGTTTGATTAGTGTATCGGGGCTTAATTAGGGTTTCAGACCATGTATCGCCTTAATCGGGATAGATGATGCTACAATTATATGGTTAGATCGCACGTCGTCATAGACAGGTATGCGGGTGACATGGCATGACTTGGTACGTGTCCGGCAACATGAATGTGCCAGCTTTGCCTCAAAATTTGAGACCGTCACAGTTGGTATCAGAGCTTAGGTTCAGCCGAACCTAAGGGAAATGTTAATGAAACTAAATAAGACTTAACAAACAAAAATTAGACGTGGAAACCCGAAGATATTGACTAAGAAATTTGTTGGGAAACAAAATGAACAGGTAGTGTTACGACTTATACATGTATATTTTGAATGTAATACTTACATAAATGTATTACATAAATATATTACGACGCTAATTCAGAATGCATTCCCGTTGTAGATCACTATGGAAGATCAGTGTAACGGCTCAATTTTCTAATAGTGCATTTGGTCCATAATTAAGTGACACTGACCCGTAACGTGGCTCAAGAATGGGTACATGAACCCGACATTCGGTATGAAGACCAAGTAATGTATTGTTTGTGGGATGTTGTATGCTTGGTGCATTGTACATGTGTAGACATAGTAAGTCACTCCTACTTGTGTATAGAGGTCGAGACGTGAGCGGGAACGTGCCTCGAAATACGTATTGGCGTGAGATCGGGTAGAGACTGATGTGATAAGTTGATTTAAGCATAGTGTAGCTTAAATAGTAGTATTAATGTGGCTATAGTTGATTTTATATTAAATGTAACTTAAGTTAGTAAGTTAAAACATTAGTCATTGATACTTCTCGAGATACGTGTTGGCACATCAAGAGACTAATTGAGTTTCCATTTAGTGTTAGTTAGATGGAGATAGTGGAGAGTTAGTGAAAATTGTATCAATATGTAGGCCATTAGATTAGTCTCGGGGATATGTGTGTACATAAAGTTTAATAGATAATAATCAATCTTATCTAGAATATATAAGATTGAAATGATCAACTAATGCAACCATTTAATTCTCATTTCTACAACTTAAAGAAGAAGTAAAGTCTTTGGAGAAGCAAAATTAGAGAAGAATATCAAGAAATCAAGCAAGTGAAGTTGAAGGAGTTGATCAAGCTAGGTGTTCATCAACTAAGTAAATCTACTTACTGGTGAATTCATGAAATATATGTTGTGATGGGTGTCTTGGGTCTCAGAAGGTGTAGTACAAGAGAGCCCAAGATGTTGGACTTAGCCGTGTGAGAAAACTCGAGAATTCAAAGTGTAGAATTCTGGGTTTTCCTGTAATTACCACGCTAAGTGTGCTTGTTAGCACGCTATCTCCGTGTAGCGCGCTAATCAGGTTCACTAGTGCGCTAATAAGGTTATTAGCGCTAGACCTTCCACCCTGCGCATTTGGTGCTTTAACACCACAAAAATCTGCAATTTCCTAACTATAACTTAAACACCTTAAACAAGTTTAACACCCTAACTGAGGGTCTAAAGACATTGTAAAACATGTCTAATGGTACCAAGAGCCTAGGGAAGAGTCTTCAAGGTTCGTGTATGTATTTCAAGGTATCGGGAGGCCGAAATAGCTAGGAAATTGGCGTAGAAGTAAGTAAACTGATTGAGATATTTCTCTCCATTTCATGTATTGATGTTAATGCTTGTTTACAGTTGTGGAAATTGTTATACTTGCTCAAATTCTTATGCCATGATTTGTATGTTTATCTTATTATGTGATTATTGTTAAACTAGAATATGTGTGTTTAGGTTTCATGATGTGGCTTAGGGTATATGTGGCACATAGGGTATGGGACTCAGGGATGTCGGTATAGCTGACTAGTTAGTGTCACGGACCTACCATACAAGGTTGATGAAATGTATAAGCAGTGACCAATGTGGGTAATACGAAGTACTATGTGTGCCGACCTATTACATGTGGTTGATAAACCGTGTTTCACAATTAACAAGGATAAGATATATAAACTATTACCTGAAAGGTAATATCTAGACCAATGTGTGAAATGATTAAGCGGCAACCAACAAGGGTAATACAAAAGTACTATGTGTGCAGACCTATTACATGAGGTCGACATGCCGTGTTTCATAACTAATAAGGAGAATGCCTATGTATAAACATCGACCAATAAGGGTAATACCGAAGTACTATGTGTGCGGATCTATTATATGAGGTCGATATGCCGTGCTAAATAAATGATTACACAAGGTGTATGTGATCAATAGGGTATAATTTGGCTAATGTGTTAGGTACATAATTTAATATATGTGGTTCATTAGAATAGTTCGTGGATACTGCAATGTTTGGTAACGTGTTTGTGTATCTATAGTTATTGTTGTATAATGAATGTATGTAATGTTGAGATGTTATCTTGTCGTGTTTGGAAATATGGATAAATGTCTCTCAGTGTTACTTTCTACTTTCCAGTACTCACCGTCCTTTTTATGATGGTGGATGCAGATCCATCGAGTAGCAGATCGAGCAAGGAAAAGATCGACGACTACCTCTGAGCAAGTGGAGAGCTGCAACCTTTGTTGTAGGTTTTTTAGTTTTGTTGTATGGCTTATCTATATATGTCTTTTATACACTTTTAAGGATATATATACTATGGGTTGAGAGATAGTTACCTGAACATACACGTGTTGATATATAGTTATTGCCATTTTGTTATATATATGCATATGATCATTGTTTCCTAGTTTCCACACTTAGGATTTATTATATTGCTTCAGCATAACTGTTAAGATTTCTGCTAAACTTAATAAACTATAAAAAGTTTTAATTAACTCTGAAATACTATTTAGTCATGAGAATGGTGCAAGGTTTATTAGAAAGGCTGAATAATAAATTATTAAGCCCTACGTGACTAGGATTAGGGCTTAATAATGGGATTAGACCGAGCGGTGCCCTAGATTATAGGAAGGGTCGTCACAATCAGTTGACTTCGTATAGCAATAGGGCAACTCAACGATAGTACGCACGTTGTCGACATAGATCAGAGTATTTTTGACATCTTTCTAGCACATGATCATCAATTAAATGAAGTTCTAAGAATTATTATGGCACGTGTAGCGGCCATACTAGACCCTACTACACCTACAACTATTTTTGACCCAAAGAGGACCATCGCCCTGGCTAGATAAGAAGCCACGCTTGCGCCACTACTATGGAGATACTGCCAAAGGTTGCTACACCGGCTATGGCACCGCTGTCGATTCCGCCCCAGAAGATCACCTTCGAGTCCTCCTTATCAGCTGAGGCGAAGCTGATTAAGGAGTTCGTTCATTTTTAGCCAGTTTACTACTACGAAGGCGGAGACCTAAAGGTAGTTGGGAAGTGGTCCTTTCGCACGAGAGACTCCACATATTATTGAAAACTCATAATAGCATACGAGATATGATTTATGGGTTCATGCTCAAGGGAAATGTTACTATATGGTGGACCGCGCATAGCTGCCCCCAAGAGTCTCGTACTTCGACCGAGTTCAGTCAGGTTTTCTATGATCAGTATATTCTGATTGAAGTTCATCTGAAACTTAGAGATAAGGTTCTAACATTGAGGCAGGGTAGCCAAACAGTGATTCAGTACATGGATAGATTCAAATACCTGTGTCAATTTTGGATAAAGGTAGTTGGGACCGAGCGACTTCAGGTCCACTAATTTATTCAAGGACTCTGACCGAAAATTGGTGGTTTGATTGTGTCGACATGGGCCAAGACCCTACAGAAGGTCTATGAGAGCACGTTGGCTCATGAGACATGTTTGATAAGGAGCGACACCACCCCTATTCTAGTGCTTCAAGACAGTTATGGTGTCAAGGCAGGTCTGACAGGATGGGAAAGAGGAACCGCCCTCAAATAGATCAGGGTAGTCAGAGGAGCAGACATGACAACATTCAGAAATTCAGCCCCCGTCTAGTCTTCCACATCGACTCAACTGTTCATGGCCCATCCACAAGCACACCTGTTAAGACAAGCTTAGGGATAGGGCTAGAGGGGCAGAGGCAGGGGTTAGCATTGGTAGTGTCAGGGCTAGACGGCAATGTGACAAATGAATATCAGTAGACTCAAGTAAGATTCACATTATCATTTATTGTCATGCACCGAAAATCGTGAAAGACATCAAGAGTTTCTTGGGATTGGCGGGAATTTATTAGCAGTTTGCGAATGACTTTTCTAAAATCGCAGCGCAGATGAATAGCTTAACCTAGAAAAATTTTGTATTCGATTGGTTCAGAATGAGAGCTTGCCAAAGCCGGGCAGAGAGTTGACAGTTCACAGTTCACACGGATGTCTTTGGCACCATATTGGGATGTGTACTAATGCAAGGAGACATATTGATAGCTTACTTGTTGTGTTAGTTGATGACATGTGAAAGGAATTATCCAGTGCAAGACCTGTAGCTTGCAACGGTCGTATTTACACAAAAGGTATGGAAACACTACCTCTATGGTGATAAGTTTACACTACACTATATATAGATCATAAGAGTTTGAAGTATCTCTTCACTCAAAGGGATTTAAAAATGAGACATCTAGGGTGGTTAAAGTTGCTGAAGGACTATGACTTCACTATCGAGTATCAGCTTGGGAATGCGAGTGTCGTAGTAGATGCCCTTGCCAAGAGAGAACTAGACAGTGAGACAGTGGTTTGCAAGATGACCCACGAGTTTGGTTTACAGACGGCAACAATCGTGAGTATCTCAGAGGTTTCAGATGTAGTAAAGGCACGAATTTGAGATAGATTAGGGTACAAATAGTATATATTCCACGCATTTACAGTGTAAGAAAGCTGATACGGTGTATCAGAGATTTAGGAACATGGAACGAAGTCCATATTTTCCAGATTGGCGTGAGTCCGTCAATGAGTGTTTAAGACATCAAGGTAGATTGTGGGTTCCGACAGTGGCAGATTCACACAATGGTATTCTTCAATAGGCTTACAGATCCAAGTACATAGTGCATCCTGACATAACCAAAATGTACCACAGTATGCGATGGTTGATTTGGTGGCCAAGGATGAAGGCAAATGTTGGCCAGTATGTAAGGAGTTATTAGGTGCGTCAGCAAGTTAAGGCTGAGTTTAAGAGGGCTGGAGGACTATTGCAGCCACTACCAATCCCTCTATGGAAATGAAAACACATCACTATGGACTTCATTAGTGTCAGACTCCACTCAATTAGGGTATCTGACCAGCCTAGATTACCTTAATCTCATGAGAATCTAGTCAGCCTTAACCTCTCCATCAAAGTATAAGTAAAACCTCGGTTTCGCAATCACCCAATATAAACTTGATCAACCTTAAAGGATCCTAAAAGTTAATTTGAGTCCTTAAAGTTCATTTAAACTGATTGAATAATCTTAAAAATTCACTAAAAGTTTTCGGCAACACACCCTCTTTTTCTAAGCTTAAACCGAAAAATTCAACCTTCAAAAATCTTTGCACAAAACATGCTCAGCTTAGTGGAAATGTCGAAGGACTCACAATCCACCCCATAACAATATATTTCATCAACAAAATATATATTCATTATATCCTAATTTAAAATATCAAAATCATTTCCATCCTTAAACCAATGTAAGCTTAGTTCCGATAATTATCCCAGTTCACCCCAAAATTTTCACAACAGTTTAAAAGAGATCCTAACCACACCCGAACCCAAAAACTCATTTATACAATATATTATAGCAAAAACAGTACATACATAAAGAAAACGATAACTGAGCAAGTCACAAAAAGTCAGAAAACTTTCCCTTTCCATTGTCGCTACTCGAACTTATAATCGCCAACCATAAAGTGAAACGATTTCAAATAAGTAAATCCAACACTATCCAATAAATACACATATAATAATCAAATGCATCATAATCTAAAAGATTAAATGAAATAGTATATTCCAAGAAAAATTTAATATAATCGTGAATCTATATCGTTTATGTTATTCGACCACAATCGGTTGATATCCTTCAAAAGTGGTAAGTAAATAGTAATAAGGACTCATGTCCATAGAGGATAACCAAACGAGTCTCGTTCCTCTAGATTATGGGAGTATGATCTGGTTCGACGTGTTCTCATGATCGCCACGTGATGCAAAGTATCAGTGACTCTAACTCCTCAAGCATAATATAGTGTTCTCCCATATAACCCTGGTATAGTAAACACTATAAGGAGACTTGAATCGACCTTATCCTCCCCCTCCCCCTCCTTATATGCATGTCCAATAAATAATGCAATAACAAAGATCAATGCAATTTATACGAAATTTTATAATCATACAATGTAAAGGTTACTATGAGAATTACTTATTGTACAAACACAACATCGCGAACTCCTTGCGCTCCGGGTCAGTAAACTAGTCCACACGGGGTTCCAATTGAGGTCCTACAATTCAATTATAGGTCTGGTAAGTTTTCACAATAATTTCATAATTTTTTTTCAATTTATTTTATTTTGATTGGTCTTGCTGCGACCCCAAAACCCTATAATCACTCCAAAATAAATCATCGGATGTTCAAATCCCAATTTTAACTTAAAATCATTGTTCGACATCGAGAATTAACCTTTCATAGGCTTTAAGAAAATTTTCCAATTTTCAGACATTTTCGGATATTATAGCACACTTTATGAGACAAAACCCTAGTATAAAGTCTTGAAAAATCCCAAATAAAAATCCATAATTTTCATTAATTTGCCAGAAATTCCATTTTTTTTTGAATTTTTCTTAAATGGAAAGACAAAGGAGACGATGAAGCCAGTCAATACCCTCCCCTCTGGTTCGATTGTTTTTTTTTTTTTTTTTTTTTAAATGGAAAGGATATTGCCAATGACCAAATTACTTCTCAAATACTATCTTTCCCTGTACAACCTTCATACCCTTTTTGGTCATTTACCCCTTTTCTATTTATTTCATATTTATCTGTTCAGTTTATGTCTTAATTAAACTTGAAAAATACTCCAATTTTAACAAAAGTTGGAGAATTTACCAATACACTCTAAAACTCTAGAAAAACTCATTTCGCACACGAATCAAGGTACATGACCCATTTCGGCTCATTAAGTCCAATTAAATTTACAAATTCAGATTTTTAACCTTGAACACACTTATTTTTGACAAAATTCGACACCATAGTTTGGGTCAATGTTTTAATTATCCCGATACTCATTTTAACAGGTATCTCAAGATAAAACCCTATAATTTTCAAATTTACTTGGTTAACTTTGGATTTCACAAAATAACATAATATTTGCTACACAATACTAGGCGCACATCACACGATAATAAAATTACTTTGTAAATATTTGTTTCACCAATCTTTAGCTCCCAACTCGCAGCCTAAACCATAATTAGACTATGTCAATCTCTGATTAGCTATAATTATAGATTTTAAGAATTTTAGGATTTGACAATCTTCCCAATGAATAAAGATTTCATTCTTAAAATTAAAATTGAAACCAATTTTACCTGTACTAAAAGAGATCCGAAAAATGCTCTCTCATGTACACTTCTCGATCCCATGTTAGTTTCAAATCACTGTGAAATTGCTACTTAAAAAACAAGTGAAGTTTTCGTATTACGAAGCTTTTGGACCTTTATGTCCAAAATCAAATTAGGTTGCTCTTCATAAGTGATATCGCCCTGCAAATTGAATCGATTTCATTCTACTATGTAATGCGAATCAAGTTCCTTCCGCCTATTCATAGACACATGAAACACGTCATAAACTTTAGCTAACTGAGGCGGTAATGTAAGTCTATAAGCAACCTTCCAAATCTGTTTCAGAATCTTGAAAGGTCCAATAAATCTGGGATAGAGTTTTCCTTTCAATCCAAATCTGTAATGGCCTTTGCGAGGGGAAGCTTTAAAGTAAACCCCATCTCCTTCATTATATTTTACAACTCGGTGATAGATATCATAATAACTTTTGTGCCTTTCCTGAGCCACTTTCAATCTTAGAAGAATTTGTTGAACAACCTTAGTTTGATCTCAAACAATATGTGGCCCAACTCCACCAAGTCCTCCGGCTCAGCCCAACGGGCAAGAGTAAGACAAGGTCTACCATACAATGCCTCAAACGGAGCCATCTTGATACTCGATTGATAATTGTTATTGTAAGAGAACTCACACAAATGTATGTATTCTTCCCATAAACTTCTGAATTCCAGTTCACAAGCCCTGAGCATGTCTCCCAACACCTAGATCAATCTTTCAGTCTAACTATCCGTATGTAAATGAAATGCATTACTGAAACGTAATTGAGTATTGAACTGTTCCTGCATGTTTTGCCACAACCTCGATGTGTAGCGAGCATCCAAATCAAAAACTATCGTCAATCGCACCCCATACAAGCTAACAACCTCTCACTCATATAACAAGCTCAGCTATGTAAAGGTATTGGAAAGTGACATAGGAAGAAAATGAGCAGACTTTGTCAGTTTATCATCAATAACCTAAACCGATCATGTTTCCTCCGAAAAATAAGCAGATGATTGATAAAGTTCATCGCAATATGTTATCATTTCCATTGAGGTATAGGAAATGGCTGCAATGTACCTCCAGGTTTTCGTCGATCGGCCTTAACCTGATGGCAAATCTCATATCTCCTCACATAATCACCCACATCCAGTTTCATCCTTAACCACTAATACAATCGCTTCATATCATGATACATTTTGGTCATGCCAGCATGAATAATATAATCACCCACATCCAACATGGACACTCAATTACCCATAAGGTAACAACACATCACCTACCCATCACATCACCCACCTCTCTCTCTCTCTCTCTCTCTCTCTCTCTCTCTCTCTCTCTCATCTACAAATAAAAAAATCCCTCATCTCTCTCTTCTCATGGCTTCTTCCCTATCCCATCCCACCCCATCTCATCTTTCTCCTCCAAGCTCTACTCCACCCTCACAATCTCAAGATCACAATCACCTTTCTCACGGTGTTCTTCTCTCTCGGCAGCTCTCACCGACGGCCTTCCTAGACCGAGGTAAGTGGTAGTTGTTATTAAGTTTTTTGACTAATTTGAAAGCTTTAATAGTTGTTGTGTTTATATTATTGTTGTTAGTGTTGTTAATGTTGTTAAAATAAAGAAAAGAATAAAAATAACAAAAAATAATAAAAAGATGGAAATGTCGCTAGAGAGACGAATTTGGAAAAGGGTAGCTAAGTGGGTTGGGCCTAGCTACCTCAAGAAGGTCGAGCACAGTCTGGCTGCCTAGGCCCGAAAGGGTCGGGCTGAGCCGGCCCAGCTCAGACCCCATTACTTTTAAATATTCTTCATTATTTGTGTTACAAGTCATTTAGATATTTTTCATATGTCAATGCAAACAACTACAGCTAGTATTTAGCTAGGAAAATGCTAAGCTAATTTTTGACACCTAGAGTTGAAATCCACCTTACATGGCGTTGATTGGAATTCGACTTTCGGGCCAAGAAAAAAAACACAAAAAACAAAAACAAAAACAAAAAACAAAACAAAACAAAAAAATTCCCTCCAAAAACTCATAACAAAAAAAAAAAAAATAGTTTGATTGACTCTCTCAAAACCCAAACAAAATGAAGAAGCAAAGATATGTAGTCGATCAGTCCTTTCTCCGTTCGTTCTTGTTTACTCCCCCCTTAGAGCTTTACAGCCAACTAGTTTCCCTAATAGAGTTTTTATCATCATATAGTTTATTTTTTAAGTAATAAAGTTTATTTTAGTCAACTATAGAAGTAATTCAATTAATTCAAGTAAGAAATACTATTTATATATATATATATATATATATATATTCAGCCATAATTTATCGATATGATGATAAAATTATATATGATCAAATAACTGTAATTTATTAATTCAGAAGGTTACATTAAGTTATAACTACATCTAATTATACATGTCGTAAGGATTTTTATTTTGAAAATGTCACATAGATATGGTTATAACTTATATGTTATTTTTATGGTCATGTTTCTTTAGATAATGTAAATTGTTCTAAAAAAAATAAAAGTTATCATCACTTTTTAGAAAGATAATAAAATTTAGCTAAACTAGCAAAATTATATAACAATCCTAAAGAATGGGAGGAAGTTCCAATTGATAATGGTGATTTTATTTCATCATATGTAATTAAAAAAAGATAATATAAAAATAAAATTAACATAGCTTATCTAATATCAATACATACCATTTATACTTTATAATTGTGATAAGTAGGAGATGATTATTATACAAATATATTAAATAATATACTACAATATATATGAATTTTATGTTTAATATTTTTTTCTTGATAAACTTAGTTACATTAATTAAAGATATATCATATATTAGACCTAAATAACATATTGCATTAAAATCCAAAATCATAAAAAATCCATTGTTATTGTTTGCTTATATAAATTTAGCTATAATATTATAATATGAGAGAGATTATATTATTAAAAGTGTTATCATATTTGATCTATATAAAATGTTTATATTATATTATTTAGGACTATATCTCATAAGGTTTAAAATTATTCTACTAAGCTTCTAGTCCATGGCTAATTGATTGTAACAATATATATATATATATAGTCATTTGACAACCCTTGAAAAAAATGATATCACTACTATAAGTCTACAACTAACTTTGGTTTTGATTGCAAAAGAGTATTTAATGGTTTAAAAAAAAAAAAAAAAAAAAAACCAAATCGACCCATATGTAAAACAAAAAAGCCCCAAATCACATTTCATCACAACGCACACATCCTCATCCTTCTCTGTCTCGCACACATCCTCGTCCTTCTCTGTGCTTGTCTTCTCTGCCTCGTCCTTCTCTGTCGTCTTCATCCTTCGGACGTTCGACGACTGGGGTGCATCCGCGCATGCTTTCCTCCTCCTTCAACTACTATGGCTCGTGCTTTCTTCCTCCTTTGACGACTGCGGCTCATGCTCTCCTCGTCCTTTCGCGACTGTCGCTCATGCTCTCCTCGATCGTCTTTCCGCGACTGCCGCTAAAGCTCTCCATTGCTGCCCTTACATAATCTCTTACCTTTCCCCTTGTTCAAATAGTTGCCCCCACATAATCTCTGACCTTTCCTATCTATTCAACTAATTTGAGTAAGCTAAGATTTTTATTTGTCATCAATGAGTTGTGCTTGGTTAATATTAACTAAAGAGGGCCGCTAAGGGCACCCCACCGTTTCATGAAGGCACCCAAGTTATTTGTAAAAATTCCAGCGAAAATGGAAAAGACCATTTTGCCCATGTATATATATTGATTCAAACCCCACAAACCATTTTGAGAAAGAAACAGGGGCACCCCACCACCAAGATTGAACCATAAAGCGACATTGCGTTTGGCGAGCGTTTATCGATTCTTGCGGCTTGACATCATCCGACAGAGAAGGTAACAATGTTTGACAACCATATGATGCTTTGTTGGAACTGTGAGTTTGAGTAAAACTGTGAAAATGATGATTTGTTTGTCAACGTAGGGTTTGGTAATTTCGACAAATCCGAACTTGTTTGCACTATATAATGGAAGATTGTACTGCTACGGTGCAAGAGGAGGTTGAACTTGAGGTAATTTTTCAAATTTAATGTGTTTTTTATGCGGTTATTCGAAGTTTATGTCGATGTGCGCGATTGATTCGGCCTCGCAGGACCGAGATGTATAGCAACGTCTCGGTCATAAAGGACCGTGATGTGTGCGTAGTTCACGGTATGGGACGACCGAGACTACCGAGTAACTCTCGGTCGTACGTGAGCGAGACGCTGATTAAAGTATCGGACCTGTACAATCGAGAACCTATGTTTTTTGGGGTTTTTTGGTGATTGTCTTTGTACATTTTGGTTGATTATAATGTTACACTCGTTTGTATTGGGTAATGCCGGTTTCTACCTTATTTCCAGACTACAATGACACGTTTACACCTTGTAGGTCATTCCCCTCTAGATAAGCGGCTATTTCATGGCTTCAAATGATAGGCCGCGAGAACATGTTTGTGCTAGTGACAACGCACTCTGATGTCGGGGGCATTAAGCGCAGGGGGAGAGTGAAACTCGCGTGTGAGAGGTCTGGAACATATAGGGGAATGTCTCAGAGGGTAGGGAAGGGGAAAACGGCCAAAATTTATTTGAAAGCAAGAAATGATGAAGAAGAGGAAAAGGCGAGGACTCAAACTAGTACGAAGAAATGTGGATGCCCTTTCCTTATCAACGTAAAGGAAAATGCTGACTCCTTGTGGTATGTCACTGTCAAATGTGGGAGGCACAATCACGACCCCACAAAAAACTTGGACGGCCATTCATTTGCCGGAAGATTGGATAAGGGGGAGCAGGAGGTTGTGGGGCAAATGACAAAGGGGAATGTGAAGCCAAGAGACATCATAAATACGTTGAAGCAAAGATATGTTAGAAACGTATCGACAATGAAGACAATATATAATGCAAGACAAAAAGTCTGAAATGAGGATGTGGGTGGGAGGACTCAAATGCAACAAATGTTGCACATCTTGGAGAATAATAAGTGGATGTCTGGCATAGGAAGCATCCCGATACGAATGTTGTCACCGATTTATTTTGGTCACATCCCGACTCAATAAAGTTGCTAAGGTGTTTCTCATCGGTAATTTTGATGGATTGCACGTACAAGACAAATAGGTACCGAAAGCCTATGTTGGAGATTGTTGGCGTCACTTCTACGCACTTGACATTCTCCGTTGGGTTTGCATTCATATCATCAGAGAGTCATGCGAATTATGTTTGGGCACTTGAGAAGTTGAGATCCATATTGGATGGGTGGCCTAAACCTGACGTGTTTGTTACCGATAGGGACTTAGCCCTTATTAGTGCCATTGAAGAAGCATTTCCATCAGCGTCTCACCTCCTTTGCTCTTGGCACATCAACAAAGTAGTATTGGCCAAGACTAAGAAGATGTTTGGGGAGAACGATGGTTTTGCGCGTTTCATGGATAGGTGGACGAGCGTGATGTATGCCAACTCGGAGGTCTTATTCGAAGTTAGGATGAATGACTTGCGTTGTGAGTTTGGGAATGTCAAGGGTCTTACTGAGTACTTGGACAACACATGGGTAAAGAACTACAAGGAGAAATTTGTCCCCGCTTGGACAAATAGAATTATGCACTTTGGGGAAACAACAACGCAGAGGGTGGAGTCTGCGCATTCCATTCGAAGCTACACCTTGGCACTTGATCGGGCCAATTTTGAGACTTTGTGGAATGTGGTTGATGGCCTCCTTAGAATCCAACACAACAACATCAAGGCATCGTTTGAGCTAAGTTTGAATGTGGTCCAACATGAGTACATTGATGAGTTATATCGACGATTGCGTGGTTATGTCTCTCAACGGGCGCTTAGGCTAATTAGAGATGAATTGACACGTGGAGAGGATGTTGGTCACGACTCCACTCGTTGTGGTTGCGAGATACGTACCACACATGGCCTTCCTTGTGCATACGAGCTAAACCATCATATATTTGCTGGGTCGCCCATCCCTCTCGAGGACATTCATGTTTACTGGCGAAAGTTGAGTATGATACCTGAGAATCCTGTGGATCGCTGTGGATACAACGTGCACGGTGAGATTGAACGGGTGTTGCAAAAGTTTCATGCTTGCACTGATGAGGACGATCACCTCAGGATTATTCAGCAGCTCAGGGAGATTAGTCGACCTTCGTCTACACCGGGTGTTGTGCCGCCGGCAAAAATAAAGACAAAGGGAAGGACACCGGGGTCTTCAATCGGAGGCAAGGCGGGATCGAAAGAGAAAACACGATAATGACGATTCGATTCTTCCACGACTAGATTGCCGAGCGGATTTGAATACGTGCTTTCCACAGAAGAGGCCTCTACTTCGAGGAAGAAGAAAAGCAAAGTTGTTCCTAAAATGCGTCGTGCCAGTCGACACACGCAAAGTGCATCTAACATGGCTTATGGTCATTGCATAGAACCGGATTGGTTGCCACATGTTGAGGGCACTATCGATGTGGTTGCCGATGGAAATTGTGGATATCGGTGTGTTGCCTCTGGGCTTGGACTTGCCGATGTAGACGGTTGGAGGATTGTTCGTAGAAGGATGTATGATGAGATTATCGGGTATGAAGACCTTTGGCGGGAAGTGCTTGGCACGAGTTACGAGACTGGTCAAGATTGCGGTGCATTGTCCAGATAATCAAGTTGGTGCATCTTTCAAAGAATGGTTGACACTTCCAGACATGGGATTGTTAGTATCCAATGCATTCAATGTCATTCTTGTAAACCTCTCGCATGAGAGTGCCTCGACATTTCTACCTCTACGTAGTGCTCCACCGTTGTCGTTGCACAACAGACTTATCATTGCCATGATAAATGACAGGAATATCCATTGGGTTAGGGTAAGTTCTATGAATTTTTTTGAATTGTTATGTTTCCCCCCTGATCGGGTTTGTGACAATATCTTCTATGTTACATTGTTCACTCTGACAGGTGAAGTTGCGTGTGAATGCACTGTTGCCATCCTTATATCCATCGTGGGACCGGTATGTTGAGGACTGCGCCAAAGGTTGGCGAGATGGATTCGTATTTCGAGATATCGCGCCCCTTGCAACTGTTGATGAAGGCACCATATCCGTTGTAGATTTAGGTACACTGTAGTGTAAAACTTGTACATAGCAATCTTGATGGTTGTACATTTTGATTATTAGAAAGTTAGTTCGAATGTTATATTGATATACAATGAGTTAAGTTTCGGTGCAAATTGTTGTATTGTTGTACATTTTGATTCTTGTAGAGTGAGTTTGAATGTTATATTGATATATAATGAGTTAAGTTTCGGTTCAAATTGTAGTACATTTTTATTCTTGTAAAGTTAGTTTGAATGTTACGGAGGATCTATAATGAGTTAAGTTTCGATTGAAAGTGACGTGTCGACCCTGAATGACCGAGACCGACGGTATAGTCTCGGCCATACTCCACCGAGAACTAACGTGACGCATCGGCCGCTCAATGCCGATCTTTATGCCTCTCGTCGACCTATGCGCGACCGTACTCAGGGATTCTCGGCCATGAGTAACCGCGAGTTTGTCACCCATCTCGTTACCATCGCACCGATAGCATTTGGTCACCATGTTCAACAAATGCAAAGGAATAGCTCGTCGACCGGTGCCGAACGCATGCGGCATAATGTCGGTTACGACTCACTAGATAATCTCACAAAAGTTTCGTCCGTTAGTGACCGACACATTGGAAAATACAGATCGACGGACATTCTCGGCCAAAGCCACACCGAGAATCCGGCGTTTGTGTCGGTTGGTCTAACCAGACAATTCAAAATATGTTTCGGACACGCTTGACCGAGACACCCTCTGAATCAAATAAAACCATGTATTCTAAACCAAAATTGACCAAGATACAACTATAACACTCATCAAACATACAACTACTCTACCAAACTGTCACCACGAACATTAATCAAATGATCCAAACTGTCATAAAACACTCATCAAACATACAACTACTCTACCAAACTGTCATAAAACATTCATCCATGTACTTAATCGTATTAAGCTATCATAAAACTGTCATCAAACATTCATCAAATATTCATCAAAGTAGGCCAAACAATAAAATAAATTTCTATGTTCCTCAAACACTCATTGCTCATTGCTTTGGTTTCTTCAAATTCTTCCTTTGATACTCCTTCCCAAGCATTCTCTTCGGAGGGCGAGCATCGACCGTGGCGGACGGAGCATTGGTCGGGGTGGAGTGTGTAGAAGTGCTACCATGCTGGGACTGCCTCGGGCCTGCTTCGGTAGGGGCGGATGTGGCGGTTGTGCCGGTTGCGGTCGTCGGAGTGGTAGTCGTGGTGGTGTGACCTATACTCCTCCCCGAAAGGAAATTGACGATATCACTCGCCATTGTCCTCGCAGACTCAATAGTACACAACTCAAGCGGGAGGTCCATCCATCGCAATGCCGCGTCCAACGCACGCCTATTACGCTGATGAAAATAATCAAGTTAGTGTTAATATAAAACATATCGGGATGAAAACAAATGGCATGTGGGCATGCATAATACATATAACCATTTCAATACCTCCAGTAGCTCGTTGTCTGCGATGGTTGTGGCGACCATGTCTTCGTCCTCATGGCTCGGATTGGTGATCACGGGATGAGACACTTTGAGGAACCAAGGTAGGTAGTCCGGTGTAGCCAAAAACTCGAACTCTGCCTTGTCACCACGAACTTCGGGAGCCAACAAATGGTTCCTCCATCGCTCCCAATTGTCTTGCTGGAACCCATACTTGACCGAGTATTTGTTCGCAGATGGGCCTCGGTGTGCTTCCAATGGACGGTACGGAGGATCTGGTATAGATTGCACGTGGCCAAACTGTCTCAGAATCCTCTCCGGATGGTAGGGCTCCACCACATCCATGTACTTGATCGTCCCACTGTAAAAGGCCATCGCGTGCATAACTCCATTTTCCCTGAAATTCACATATGGGTCCCAAGTGACCTAATCAAAATGCAACAACCATTGTTAGCAACCAAAAATACAAAAACATCATTCATCACAGGATATGGATAACCATCTCACATCACTTGGGCGCAACCTATCCAAGGTTCTCCTAATGGACCCGAGCTTGTCAACATTCGCCATGGTATCGTGCTTTTGAATCCATCTGCAGACACGAGGTTGCACGTAGTCCATGTATTTCGCATTGGGTGTGGCGAGACCAAGTTTGAAATGGTCGTACACCCATCCCTGCAAATACATACAACGTTAGTTAGTACAAAACCACAAGTTGGCGTAATTATTATACCAAAAAGAAAGTAAGTCTATTTTATAACAAACCTCAAGCAATGTGAGGTAGCCAGCAATCTGAGACACTTCCACTCTCGTGGCAGACCCCAAGTGTCGATACAAGTAGGCCAACGCAGCCGCACCTCATGCGTACTTTCCCACGTCGTCCAAGTCTTCAAGAAGCTTCAGCGGCGCGATAGACACCCGAGACTCACTCTTATCGACAAATAGGGTGCAAGACAAAAGATACAACAGGTACGCTCGGGATGTGCATTCCACAGGAGGATAATTTGTGGGTCTCGAACCAGCTTTGGGGCACCATCGACTCTTCAACCAACATTTGCGCACTGTGAGCCCCTTGCTGATATTCACCTCCTCCTCTGAGCCTCATCGACGCTAACCCCAAGTAGGTTCGAGACCATCTTAATAGCGTCCGAGCAAGATTCCTCCGTGTACCTCGCAAAGTTCTCCACTGCCACAACTTTGCCCGTCACAGGAATCTTCAGGAGGAAGCTCACATCCTCTAAGGAGATAGACATTTCACCAAAAGGTAAGTGAAATGTGTTCGTCTCCGGCTGCCACCGCTCCACAAATGCAGAGATAACCTCCTTGTTGGCCTTGCGGTATGAACAGTCTATCAACGTATTCAACCCAGAACGCTGAATAATCCTCTTAAGTCCCTCCGTGTCAGGGTGGCACGTATGTAAATCTCATTCTTGTATCTGAGCTCCGTGATTGATACACTTGAGAACCGGACGCTCCTGCAACAAAAAAATATATCTCGTCATATTTGTGAAAACCCTGAGTTTTAAATTACTCCGTTCAATGAAATTTTCATTTACCTCATTGCTCCAAATCGCTAATGCGACATGATCCTTAAAGCTCTTCAACAACGCCCCGTCTATAGGACCACCGGAAATGAGCACGCACTTCGCTCTCCTTCATTATGGCGGCTCCACCACTACTACTCCCGTGTACATTACGATCGGTTTATGTCGTGTTCCCCGCCGCCGATGAGTCATCGCTACTAGACTCGATGCATGACCCTCCTCTTCCCTCGGGCAACAACAAGATCCTTAGGTCGCCGAGCGTTGATGTTCGAACCCTCATCGTGCAATTCTAACCTTGCACGATTTCCATCTACCTTAGCCTTTCCCTTAACATCTTCATTCTCCTTCTCTTTCTTTCCAAGTAAGATCTTGTCGGGGTCTCCGCCGCCTCGCCCCGGTTAGGCCTCGACACCTCAACACCAGCCTCCTCCCTAGTCACCAGGTGCCTTAGAACGAGCCATACCCGAAAAAAAGTACAACATATAAGCGCATGGAACAGGAACCCAAAAAAAATTTACTAAAAAAAAGGTTCAAATTCATCCATTTCTGATGTCTCGGTCAAGCAGGTTCGTGAAACAACCCATATTTTCGGTCACTCTTGACCGAAAAGAGGTCAACTATCTCGGCAGTGTACAACCGCGAGCAATTGAACGTTCTCGGTTGTACACCAACGACATGGCTTAACCAATTCATTTCACCTTACTCTCGTCCTGTACCGACCGAGGCGACTCTAACCCACTCGGCATTGTACAACCGAGAGAATGAGTACATTCTCGGTTGTACACCACCGACACAACATTACCTAACACTAATTGTAGCTCTCGTCATGTCTCGACCGAGATAACGCAAGTAATCTCGGCCATTCGTAACCGAGACTCTGTGAACTCTTTCGGCTTTCCTGGCCGAGACGACGAGTTGCCTAAAATTTACCTTCTGTCTCGGTCATGCTTGGCCGAGACAGTAAACACTCTCTGGCCTGTGTGGCCGAGAACCGCGATTTTCCAATAATGGAACCATTGAACACACCGCCACACACACATTACAACTACTCTACCAAATGTAACTTAATTAGACTATAAATACCTTCAAACAATCGATTTCGCGCCAAATGTGTGTGTACGACGAAGTTCAACCGAGCCCTAATTCGGAGACGAAATCGCCCAACAACCCGAGCCTACACACTGGAAAAACCTCCTACAACGAACGAGGAACACACGGAGACGGACGGAATACACGATTTCCGAGAACCCTCGCAATGGCCTATCCTCAACGAATTGGTTCTTCCACAATGAGTTCGCTGGTGGTGGTGGTGGTGGTGGGGGTGGTTGGGTGCGAGAGTTTTGAACGAGGGGTATTTTGGAAATTTCGGGTCCAATTTTTGGGTGCCCCGGGTAAATTGGTTAGTGCCCTCATTAACAGGGTGCCTTCATGAAACGGTGGGGTGCCCTTAGCGGCCCTCTAACTAAATCATGTTTTGCACAATTTAATTGAAGTTACATAATATTCTCTTATGAATTTTGTTTTATGGAGTTATTTATGAACTTGTATATTTTATTAGTTTTGTGGGTTGATTTGACAAATGGTAGCTATATATATATAGATATAGATGAAAATATGTTGGCTAGTTAGCATAGTTTGCTATTTTGTATGTATATCCCACATAGTTTATACTTTTGGGTGTTGTATCTATATGCAACATGATTTATTCTTTTGAAAATATATAAGGATGCTTTTATTTATGTGGTTTTTGTTTGGAATGAAATGAAAATTCTTTGCTTGCATTTAAAGTTGATTCTATTTGTAATTACTAATATTTTTGAGAGATAGTAGTCTAAGATAGTATATCTATCATGTTACAAAGTAGTCAACTGAAGAGAAAAAAAAAAAAAAAAAAAAAAAGATTGAAGATTGAGAATAAAAATATGCACTTATATAAATTTAGTGGGGCGCGAGGATCCCCTTGGCAAGGAATAAAGATCAAAATAGATAACTTTTAATCAAATTGATGGAGCACCACGAGAATTCCCCACCCCACGAGGATCCCCGCGGGGTGGAGCGTGAGATGGCAAAGTTTGCCCCGCAGAGAATTTTCGGGAATTAATCTCCGCCCCGTGCCCCCACGGGGCGAGGATGGTAATTACAATCCCCGGCCCGCCCTGCCCCACTTGCAATCCTAGTTGAGACTCGGTAAGACCCTAAAAAGAACAAACAAGGAAACCGAAGATTAGGAATGGACTCACTTTTATTTTTTGGTGGACGAACTTGAATTCTTTTTTCGTCCAAGTAGCCAAGTTATTTGTCGCTTTAGCAGCTTATAGAGTCACCTAATAAAAACAAATAAACAGCATAATTGTATGCTTCTCATTTCAACATTTGATTTAGTTTAGTGTGCGCAAACTTGCAGTCTTCGAATTTTGATAACAGTAAACCAACCACCGCGAGAGCACACCAGGGGCTTCAAAATCACCTAGTTACTCTGTAAGACTGCAAAAAGATGAAGACTTGGGTTACCTCAACAATAGTTATTCCTAACAGTAAAAGATAGAACAAAAACTTGAGAAAACTACAAAATCGAATATTCAATAACTGGTGCAAAAGTCATTTATTTTCCTTCATGCATACCTTAACCCTTTTCAGTAAGTCTTTTGCAGTAGGGTCCGTTGCAAAGTGATCTCGTACTGGCTGCACAACACAAGAATCGCAAAAGATTCAACTTCCAAAGTAATATAATTTGGTAACTCGTAAATCCAAGAAAAAGCAGTAAATATATCAAATATTCATTCCACCCATAAAAACACTTCTATTTTGAAAAAAAAAAAAAAAAAAAAAGCGAAACACTGAAATTTATGGGTGTAAAATTAAGGTATTATTAGAGTATTGGGATAAATCCGTAGCCGGAAGTGCTGCTCAATGATCGAATTAAAAATGAGTGCGACATTCTTCAATAAGAGAAAGAGTTCAAAAAAGTGATCATTACCTTCAAAATCTTATTCAGTGCTTTCGACAGAGCTGGCTTCAAATCGGCTGGGTGTAAATCCCCTTTTTCATATTCAACGACTAATTCTTCAAAAGTTTTGAAAGATCTGGAAAAAAGAAATAGCAAACAATCATTCATGATTGCAGATTCTCAGATATACCAACTTGGAGACACTAAGAAATCAGTAGTGCCAAGAACAATGTAGCCTGAAAAACCTATATTTGTGGATTTGCAAACTAAAAGTCTAAAAGCATCAGGGTTTTTTGTCAACGAAGAAAACTCACTTGTCCCCTCCATTTTCTTCCTTCCGCTCTACCAGAAACTCTCCAAACCATGGAAAAATAATGTATTTTACGTATTCCAGACATGGATTTCCCTCCACAATGTTGGGGGGGCAGAAAGCCTTCTTAATCTTCAGATTAACTTCTGCCTGAGACATTCAGCACCGGAAAACAAGTTTCATGCTCTAAAATGAGGTTTAGATCCAAGAACGAAAAGCTAATTTCAATTTTAGCCAAAATTTAATCATATATTGCCACTATAACAGCTCATTGTGCCGTTGTGACTTTTGAAAAGCCCTCATACACAAAAATGCTCACCTCCTCATCCTCCATGAAGACGGCAGATGATGGATCACTCTTCGACATCTTCTCCTGTCCTTCTTGTAAACCAGGCAGCATGTCTATAGATGAATCAAGATTCATTTTCAATTCAAAGAACAATCTATATATATATACAGACACACATATACGTCTATGTACAAACATATAAAAAACAAACTCAAATAAAGAAAATTAATAAGCATACGGTGTGATAAAATGATAGGCTTGTTCTTCCTCTTGATATCATCACAGTACTCCCGTGCCAGCACATTTACTTTCCTTTGGTCCATGCCTAGCTGGCAAATGTCAGCCTGCAATATACATAAGTTTCAAAAAAAAAAAAATGTATGAGGGAATATAAACATGGGTCAGTTTGGCACAAGAAATCTTCTCCATCAAATAATCAAAAGCAAAATATTGAAAAGAGAAGAATGAGAAAGAAAGCATCCAGCCGTAACTAAAGAACAAAACTTATAGGCCACAAGGAGTTGTAATAAGCCATGAAAGAACGAAGTAAACGTATCCAATAAAGTATGGATGAGGACTCCAACAGAAATTTTATGGAAGTATTTGATTCAAAGGCCAAATCAAAGAGTAACAAGAACTCAATGACACAGCCGAAACCAAAAGAGATGTAACCAGCAATCATTATCACAGGACCAGATTGAGTATCTTGTAGATGAGATTCATCCCAAGGTCCACACAGCATCCCAAGATTCAACCAAACCTGTTCTTTATCTGAAAGGCTGGCATCCATGGAACAATTTAAGTCTGATTTATATTAATGCCAGCTCAAGAAAACATTCAGATTTCAGATCCATTCGACCATGCAACAATACCTGAAATTGTTGCTGTGAATAGCCAAGATTGTCACTAACAAAGTAAAGAAATTCTTGGAATTGACTTTCACAAGAACAAAGTTTTTTTAATCCATAAGTATTTGAGGTTCCTGCCAGGAGGAATACTATACGAGATAAGAGAGGATCCTAACATCTAGAAAATATTTGGGCATCAAGATGTGCGGAAGTGCAACTAGCTTAATCTCCAACAGAGTGCATCTTTCCCTCATTCAGTCCATTCATAGCACTATTTATTCAAAACGCCATGAGGATATGATCATGGTTTAAAAAATCGACAAACTTCACCGAAGTTCGGGCGAAGTTTGTCGATGTTGAGGTGAGCGAAGCGAAGTTCAAGGGCAGTTGAAAAATTGCAAAACTTCGACTCAACTTCGGCTAACTTCGACCGAACTTCGAAAACTTCGATGGAACTTCATAAAACATGAAGTAAAATTGTTATATTTCATGGAAGTTGAACAAACTTCGACAGAAACTTCGGAAACTTCGATGGAAGTTGATAAAACCATATTTGTGCATTATTGTTGTATGATTAATTATATTCCTAGCATCTCTACGAAGAAACTTGAGTTTTCTAACTTTAAAATGAAATTCTGTAAACTTTCGTACACCGGCGAATTTTTGTCAAACTTCCATCGTCGAAGTTAACTTCCTCGAATTAATTCCGAATTTTAAGTGAGCGAAGTCATAGGCGAAGTCGAAGTTTCGAACCTTGGATATGATACACTCAGAGCAATTGCCAATTATTTTTTGATTAAATAACTGCAACTTAAAGTTTCTCAATTTTTGTATTTTCTTAAAAAAAATTAATTTAAAAAATATATAGGCGAATTTTGTGTGGCGTATGCACTATGGAGTTTATCATATGTAAGTGAAAACAATTGCTTACTGTCGAGGGGTCTCTAAATTAAATAATTTCTTTGGGGGTCTAAATTTTTGTCGTTTGCTTGCATATGAGAAAGGAAAATTTTCAATCGGAATAAGAGAGGAAAATCTCATGGACATTTTATAACACCATAAATCACTATAATCCATATCCTCTGATAAGAAAGAAACCACAACTTTCCCACTATGAGGCTCGAACTTCCGACCTTTTACCTAAGTAACACCATACCAAATCAGTGAGTCAACCACTTGGTTGGTTATAATGCATATCCTCTAATTTGCTACTATTTTGCAATGACGAATTCGAAGCGATGGATCGATTATTTTTTCATAAGAAACCAAAACCCCTCATACTAGCACACGAGGAGACTCAGACCCTAAACCTCATCCATTATCCATAGGTGATCACCAACCAAACTATTGAGCTATTGTTGGTGTGATGGATCGATTACTTTACAACGAAAAATTAAATTTCATAATTCTACCCTCATGTGGAAGTTATATTTTGATTGTCGGTAATGGTAAGGGGATGATTATGGAAACCAAATTTTGGTTGTTCTCAGCTTTTGACATGAAGGACTTCGGCAACACAAATTACATCTTAGGTGCAAAAATTCTACCAGACCTCTTGTTTTGTCTCAAGAAACTTATAGTAACAAAATTCTAAGACGATTTCAAATACTCCCTCCAATCAAAATTATAAGTCGTTTAAACAAACTTCTCTTGTTCAAATATACAAATCGTTCTCCCCATTTTTACACTTATTTTACCTATTTTACCCCTACCCATAAAGGTAAACAAGTAAATTTTGTCTTTCATCGACTTCATCCTCATCGTGTACTCTGTCACAGCGAGGGCAATTCACTCCATGGATGGCCAGATCGAAGTGGCAAAGAAAGCCGAGGACTCTACGTCGTCGACCATGCACGTCGTCGGAGATTGGTATACTCGGTGTTGGAGCTCCATCCTTGGTGTTTTTGCTCTGTCTACGATGGGCTCCTTCTCACCTGAGGTCGCCGAGATGGTATCTGCTCGAGAGGACTTCGATTTGCAGCTCGTCACCACTTGTGTGTGAATCAGATCAAGGGTGATACAGCCACAGTCATCTCGCAGATTTGAACCCCAAACCCTAACAATTAGTATTTGGGGATTTAGAAACTGGTTGGCTCGCAGATTCTGCCCACATCTGAAACTTGGCAATCATAGAATCTCATCATCTCCACAGAAATAAAAAACCCAAAAATCTCAAACTCCATATCCTCATCTCTCCAAGCCCCTCCTCTTCCTCTTCATCAATCTCTTTGTTCCTCCTCTGCTTCATCTTCTTTAGTCGATTCCCATTTGGATCTCAATTATTTGCACAATTCTCACCATCTCTCGCGTCCATCTCCTTTCGATTCAAGATTCAAGTCTCGAGTCTATGCCCCCTTTGAAGATTGAACATCGAATTTCATTCCTTGAACATTTGATGCTACGTGTTGGCAAACAACCACTGTTTTCCAAGAAGGATTGTTTCAAGAACCCAAAAACGTAAATTGATGGGTAATATAGTAAATGACTTCTTAAATAGTGTGCCACATCCTTAAACGACTAATTTAAGTGACAGGAGGGAGTACATCATTGCAAACACATCGATACCCCTATTACAAAAGGGGAATCCTTAAACAACAACAGGTTGGTTTAAGTGGGAAGGGAATCAGTTTCCCTCGAGTTTAAGTCTCGTGAATGAAAAAAATTAGGTTGAGAGGGCCGCCCTTCGTATGGGCTCGATAGTGCGAGTGTGGATTAGTCAGCGCGATTGGCGCCAGACACCTTATGAGAAACCAAAAAAAAAAAAAAAAAGAATCCTTAAGCCTTAATCAATGCCCTCAATCCAAAGAAGAAAAAGAAATGATGGCTCATGTACTATATTTCAATGATGTTGAGATTCTATCGAATGAAGTATACCTTTCATGCAAGCTTACTTAATTACAAGGTTCAAAACTTAGACTTCGCCTATGACTTCGCTCACTTAAAATTTGGAATTAATTCGTAGAAGTTAAATTCGACGATGGAAGTTTGACGAAAATTAGCCGATGTACAAAAGTTTACAAAATTTCACATTAAATGCTAGAAAACTCAAGTTTCTTCGTAGAGATGCTAGAACCATATTTAATCATACAACAAAAATGCATAAAACTCATGTCATCAGAGGATATTCCGAATTTTAAGTGTATTTCTAGCATAGATGAAATTTCAGTCGAAGTTTCAGTCGAAGTTTTAGTCGAAGTTTGCTCAACTTCCACGAAACATAACAATTTTACTTCATGTTTTATTAACTTCCATCGATGTTTTTCGAAGTTCGGTTGAAGTTAGCCGAAGTTGAGTCGAATTTTTGCAATTTTTCTACTATCTCTAAACTTCGCTTCGCTCACATCAAAATCGACAAACTTCGCCGAAACTTCACCCGAACTTCGGCGAAGTTTGTCGATTTTGTAAACCTTGCTTAATTATTTGTAGCACACAATATTCTTTTATGTTGGTTAGTATGTTCCAAATTTGTTTAGATCAACTTTATCACACGAGTGACCACTTTTGGCGCTTTGGAATTAGCAAGGAAAAAATAGATATTGAATCTGTCAGGGCATTGATTCATTTAGCTCATTTTATATAAATGACAGCCTTAAAGAAGTCAAGATAAGAATGCTATCATGACTGACATGGATTTCCCACTATCCATGATGCATGTAAGTTGATACTACATGCAAGATTTTGTATTGGTGCTTAAATATGATAACAAGCTATATGGAACTCGAGGTTGACGCTTGTAGTAGCGATTATATTAGGATTTGAATAGTGTTTTCTGAGTCAAACATATGCTCATCACAAGTAACTCCACAGTATCACAGTTCCATAGAATGCAAGTGTAAGTCGACTATCCAAGGAGGAGATGAACGAATCAATACTTCATCACCTTATGAGTCCTAACCTGTCATTTTTTTAAGAAATATTGTTTAATGTCCTTTTGAATTTTGACTACACAATGAGGTAGAAAAATGATGTCCGCTACGTTGGTAAGATGCTAAGTGCCAATGGTAATGAAGGATTCGCCCTACTGGGAGTTCAATAGGAAAGTGATTATTATTTTATTGAGTAGTGGAAGAGCGAAAACGAAAAGCATTTGCTTTTATCAGAGCGAACGAAGATCGTAAGTTTACATCAACCAATACATCAAATATTTGGATGTTGAATACAATCGTGAATATATTGCATAATATTTGTAAAAAATTTAAGGTTCTTTATTTTTTAGGAATTAGATATGCTTGTTGGTCTCTATGCTACCTATTGCTAGTGTAGAGCTCACACTTGCAAGTTGTCGTATTTGCATGTAATATGGAAGTTACTGAAGAAGATTGACAACCATCACAATTCTTGAAAGAGGGGAAGAAACATAAAGTAAGCATCCATGCGCATTAAGTGCACAAAATTTAGCGCAATGGAAGAGTTTGATCCATGTAGCCAACCCCAACTCATTTGAGATTAGGCTTTGTTGTTCTTTATGTGCAAGTCAAAGATTGTTACAATTTTGACCACGTGGATGACTAGATACATATT
This sequence comes from Stephania cephalantha, assembly GCA_039657325.1. NCBI lineage: Eukaryota > Viridiplantae > Streptophyta > Magnoliopsida > Ranunculales > Menispermaceae > Stephania > Stephania cephalantha. The sequence goes on from CM077577.1 coordinate 28,583,771, forward strand.
GGTACTATATAACTATCATGACTACCAATTACAAGATGAACTTTTGGCTTAAAACGTGTATGAACCTATCGTTGACTTATATACGCATAGAGTCGCGTCTTTTAAATTCTTTTCAAAGGTCGCTGCTATTCCTATTAGATTCATACATTTGAAATCCTACATATATCTCACGTGGAGACAAAATGATCAACTAGTTGTACATAGACATAGGGTGCATTCTCTCTTTATTTCCACTCTTAGGATATGAAAAATTGGTTGGGGCTTATAACCGAGGTGCAATTACTATAGTAGGCACTAAAATGATAAATAAGATGAAATTCGTGTGTCGTCAAGATATTTGGGTAACTATTCTATTTAAAGTCCGCTACGTGATCTGCATTTTTATTTGTTATTAATTGTTTCAATGTGCATATTACATAAAAAAAAAATAACTTATAATTTTTTAAAAAAACATCAGTATTCAAAACCCCACGATTTTTAGCATAAAAATGACTTTTGAAATTCTTTGATACCAATTGCAACATGCATGCTGAAACAATTACTTATAAATAAGAACATGCAAATCATATACCCAAAGATTCTGATGATTCACAAGCTTGACCTTGTTTATTGTTCGAGTTCATATGATAGTAATTGTGCCACTAGAACAGACCACAACCAATCTTCTACAGCTTAAGCGTGGAAATGAAAAGAGAACGTACAACGAGTTGATTGTTGTCTCCCACACAAAGTTGTCAAATCGGAATTGAATCGTAAAATCTGTAGAGGTGAGTTTCAAATCGAATCGTAAATTGAATCGTAAACCATAAGATTTTTTCGATTTGATAAAAATACTTCTAAATACTTTTAAATATATTTATAAAGTTATAATATGTATTTGATAAGTAAAAGGGGACTAACGTGCATAACAAATTCTATTCTTTTTGGTTGAAGCCTGCGTTTTTTCTTTTTTTTGAGTTAGCATGTATTTGTGTGTGTGTATAATGTAGAGTTGGTGTGGGGTGTGGGCCCAAGTGGAGATAAAGTGAAAAGGATGGACATAGACCTAGATGATCAGGTTCTCTCTCTCTCTCTCTCTCTCTCTCTCTCTCTCTCTCTCTCTCTCTCTCTCATGCGACAATCAATTAGGTTCTCTCTCTCGTTTTCGCTGCAACTCATCTCCCCTCTCTGCGACTCCTCTTTCTCTACTCATCTCCCCTCACTCCTCACATTCAAAATTGATGAACATGGACAAAGACCTAGATGATATGTTCAGAGATGAAGATGACAACCATAAAACAAAGATGATCTGCTCAAACCCTCTTTGGAGCCACACTAGTCAAACCCTCTCAGATTATAGACATGTTCAGCGACCCCTTTTGACTTGCAATTCGAAAAAGAATCGTGTGCTCTCAACTCAATCCTGCAGCAAAACAAGTCAACTCGTACGAGTTTGACAATAGAGCTCCCACATGAGACGTGTAGAACCCAAAAGTTAGGGAACTGACAAAAATGGATGTGATCTTGGGAGAAAATTCAAAACAAGCGACTCTACACGTACATAACTCAAAAGACATGATTGTATATGTTTTAAGTCAAGAGGATGTACTTTACATGTGTTCAGTAGGTAGGATAGCTATGTAGCTATTAATCAAAGTAATCCTCATTAGTGACTGATGAAACTAACCTTTTGGTTGGTGAAAGCCACAACTTGCACTCTCTCTTATCTCCCTATTGTTGAGATTGCTCTGAGTTTGAATACTTATGGTGCACCTATGTTTGGCATGATTTGGCACATTGAGATGCTCCCAACACATGTACAGATGGTTCAATTGCTGCTGGTGCATTTCTTCTATTCTTTCATGACCCAAAGTGAAGGGCAGCTCAGTCATTTGCTTCCACTAGGGGGCATACCCTATTTCAAGGATTGTGGTGAACTCCCCACCACTCACCTTCTACTTGCTTGGTTTCTCCAATTACCAATCTTTCCGACCTCAACACAAAAACAGCTGGTTGAATTGATCCCAATGGGTCTCTTCTACACTCTTATGTCTATATTGGAATAACACTATGGGTCTAGGCACAGCCTCTTGTTGTCGAATCAGTTTTAGCACTTCTTTGTTGTGTTCTTACATGCTTCAATGTCTTTGGTTATAGTGGTCTGCTAAAGTTGCCAATGGAGGGATTGGAGCTGAATTTTAGTTATGGTGGCATGTTTTTCAGTGCTTATCTGGAGGCATTTTGGTTTGCTTGGAAGGTGCTTGATGAAAACCCTCCAAGAGCGTTGTTGTGTTTCGTAAAGGTGCTTTTGGAGTATGCTTGTGTTGCAGTTACTCTTGGCCATTATGGATGGGTTCCCAAAACACCATTAGCACAATTAGTGCCTCCTCTTGATTATGATATTGGCACATTCACTGTTCTGGCATAGCTCCTTGTTCTGGAATGACTTGAAGGATTTCATTCATATGACCTTCATGTGCCTTGCTATCTTTGGTCAATGTGGCGTGTCACGGGCGCCATTGTGGCATATCTCGGAAGATGCCAGTTGTGGAACACTTGCCTCATTTTGACTTCCTTCCACCTTGAGGAATGAGGACAAGGTGGATTTTTAGGGGCCGATAATGATAGGTATAAAAGTAATCTAATAGTATCCTAGTATTGTAGGTGAAGGATATAAATAAGCGGTGTGGTGTATTGTCCAGGGATGAATTGGTCTAGTCTCTCGTAAGAGAATTGGAGATCTAATAGACCTCTCAAATGTCTTAGTCTTGTTTGTGTTCTTGTTTCCTCGTAATTCCACATTTTAGATCAATCAAAGTGTTCTACATATTTGGTGATTATCAGTAACTTACCAAGATACATCCAGTCATCATCCATGAGGATGCCTATATGACATCCATGTGGCGCCAAAAATCTAGCAATTTTATAACACTGTAAAACACAATCATGTCTATCCCCCAATTAGCATGTAATTTGCATTAAAGAGCTAAAAGTGACGAATTCCTTATTTTTAATTGCATATCACAACAAAATTCAAAACAAACTGATGAGCACGATCAACCTCTCCCAAGGGACAATTATCTAAAGGTATGCAATAATTCGCATCAGGAGTTTTTAAGGCATGTTGAATGATGAATGTTCTCTCGGGGAAATTAATATTTTGAGGTGTGTTCATGGTTATCCTTACAAAAATAATTTAGCATTTCTCTTAATCTTCAGAGAGATAAGAAATGTGCTCATTAATTTGATCAAAGACTTGTCCTCAATCTTGGTTTTTAAAATTATTTATTCCTCGTCTTTCCTTTAAAAGATGAAGTAAGAGACTAGCTGCTAGGAAACAAACAACTCAATCAAAGAGAAAAAAGATAAACAAAGAACGAAAATATAATGAATTTTTATCGAAAAAAAAAAAAAAAAAAAAAAAAAAAAAAAAAAAACTCATTCAATAGGGAATACAAGTAGCCAAAATTGAAGACAAAAGAACAATGATTAAGGATGCTTTGATGCAAGCAACACCATTATAGACCTAAACCGATATTGTTAATGGAAATAAATATCCTATGAAAACTTCTTGATTGTGACAAGTTACCTAAAAATTACTCTTTTCATATAGTTTAGAAAAGGAAACAAACTAAATTGAGTAGAGCAACAAAACATAATAGTTGACATTTGGCAGAGCATGTCAAAATAATAACCAATTAATAAGAAGCTTAGGCCCAAATGGAGTACAGTGAAGGACATAAATTTTTATAGTTGATACAATGTAGTCAAAAAAATCCTATTTCTGATTAAGAAAAAAAAAAAAAAAAAAAAAAAACATATATATATATATATATATGCGTCCCTTCTTTTCCTTGAATAAGCATTTAAAAAGTAAAATTTGTTGAAGAAAAAGATAAGCTTACAAGAGCTCTTTCTTATCATGCTTCTTTTATTATTCAAAAACACTCAAACTAAAATTTCCATGAGGTAAATGGATTTCTCATGGCAAGTTTCATCAAGTTCATCATATCTCGATGGAATATGTAAGAAGCCTTTTATTCAAGCGATTCCAACAACCAGTCTGATTTCTACAACCTATTGCGAAAGCTACATATTTTATCATATTCATAATATTTGATCATTTAGGAAAAACAATGTTACCTTACTAGAAAGCAAGCAAATGAGAGTAATGGCCAAAATGATGTACGCACTTTCTTGACACGACAATAAATAGTCTAGGTACTACATTTAACAAACTTGCCTTCAATCAAGGAAAATACTGTGGTTAACCGACTTTATATTGATTGTCTCCTTTAGTTGAGAATTTCTCTCGGATTTTTTTTAGCAAAATATAAAACAACCAGCCTAAAAGCCTTAGAACCATGACAGCAAGAGTCTTGTCGCTTCTATGTAAAGCTCATGGGCAGGATTTTGTAATTCTATAAGATGATTGAGCGCGGGTCAGCACCTGGGCCCGAAAAAATTCACAAAAACTGGAAACAGAATCAAGTGATAAGAGAAGGCCAAGAAGATTATTATTTCACAAAAAAAAAAGTAATGAACTTGCTAGAAATATAATGTAATCATTGTGCAAAACAAAAACTTTTTGTAAGGATGAGTTCAAGATTTCCCCATTTAACAAAGATGTCGCATCAAAAGGAATCCTTAATGACATTGATGTGTACTCACAAGAAATGAATTGCAACAAAGTAGAAGACATCAGATTTGAACCTCATTTTTCTAATGGCTTAAATCAAAGCAAACACACACATTAAAAACATTTAGGCAAAATAAGCAGCCAAACCTTGAGAAAGAACACATCGGCACATTGCATGCAAGGGTAGAATATTTGAGCTGCGGACAACTCATCCACTTCACTGCGACCCATTATCTGACAACATCTGCAAAATTTAGTTTTAAATAAAATTTCATCTTTAAAAATAGATGTGAATGACTTAACAAGCATGAACTTAATATGATGTAACAATGACTAACTCCATTAACTTTTCATGTACCTTACTATCCTTCGAAAGTTGTTCCTTCGAGCTATATCCATTACAAGGGGCCAATACTCATGTGCTCGAGAATTAATTTCTTCAGATGACCACAAAAACTCCACCTTATCAAGATTTTTCATCCCCACAGCTTTCCAAATCTCAATTAGATATTTCCCAACTGTCTGTATCTTCTTCAAGTCACCTCCCATTTTATTGTTCAACTGTGCAAACCAATCTGCAACCCAGATTTTCACCCTGCATCCAGCATCCGTCAACTTATTCACATTTATTGCCTTCACAACTCCCTGAAGCGATAACAAATAAAGAGATGGTCAGAAACAAGGTCGACAGAGAAAAAACAAGGCAATAAATTAAGAAATAGCATTCAATAAGCACGGCAGTAATTCAGATGTAATTTAGTAAAGCAATTTGAGGCATAAAATCCAATTGGAACTAGAAATGTAATCGAACTTGTGCTTATGGTAAACACGTGTAGTTAAATAAATGTGAAATGTTAAAAAACAGTTCATGTGAAAATGGATGGTAGCACAACACTATTTTTTCCATGCCGCATTGCAGTTAGAATACCAACATGTGAAGTTTGCATTTGTCCACAACTTTTACCTTTAGAATTTCAAAATCATAATCCATGTAGTCCTCTAAATTCAATGTCTAATATATCTTCATTTTACTTTTTTAGTATGCGACCATTAACCTCTTAAAAAGTCACCAAGTCCACTAAGGCTAATACAAAGGCAGGGAAAAACAATTATTTTGGAACTAATATACTATAACTGCAATGCCCTAATGTTCTTGACGGATTTATAAAAATCTGAAGTTCGAAAGACCTTCTAAGAAAGCAAATTGTATTATAAATCTAAAATTCAAGATTCATTAAATTTAGCTCTATCAACATAAGGGTTTGATTACTAAAAGTTGATTTAAAATCATAACAATTCAGAACCAATAACACGCCCATAATTTAGATTTCGTTGCACAAATTAAGCAATTGAAATAGAAGAACAAATTTTAAAAACAAGGGTATTTCAGTCTCTTCAATAAACTATCAAGACTCAGTTTCGTTCTTTACTGAAAAAACAAATAACTTATTTTCATACGATGGATGGGGGAAAAAATGTTTCGTGTTCCTTGCTTTGCATGGCTTAAATTAAGAGGTAATAAGTGATTCAAATACACAGATGAGCATGTTGCTTGTGCTTCCCTCATGAAAAATGGAATATTTCCAGAAAATAATACACACAGTTGTTTTTTTCTGCACATTCAGCCCAGCCCAACAGATTTCTAACGCTTTCAATATACTTTTACAATTCGCGACCAGCCCCCCATAACTAAGGTGTATGTCAGAAAGGCTAAAAGGACTACCAAATCATTTCTGCCTCCAAAAGCTTCATCAGGCTCTTATCTGGGCCCACTTATTAATTAGATAGGCGTGTCATGTAAGGGTGTGTAGGTGATGTATGCGTGTGGCACAGTTGGGATGAGCATGAGTTTTTTAGGGTAGTGTGTGTGTGTGCGGGCAGTAGGTGTCATATACTTAAGTAGGGGTCTGTTCATTTGGGCAGGATGCATTATATTGTTATTTGGTGACTTAGGTCAGGTGAGAGGAGAGAGTCTCTCCTACTTTGGTGTGTGTCATCTCTAGCTCATCCTTTTGTGTTTGTATTCCCAGTTTGGGTGTTTTCACCCCTATCAATAAATCTCTCGAGGCATAGCCCTCGTTTCTTCTCTAGGAGTAGCTAGAATCATATCATTGGTATCAGAGCACCAGTCATGGATCCGACGAATAAGACGGACTCGCGTTTGGAGAACATCAAGGCGAAGCTGGCCAAGATTCTGACGATCGAGTCATCCATGGAAGCGTTGCGTGTGGAGTAGCAAGGCCAGTTTCAGAGTCAAATCCAGTCCCTCGGCGCAAGAATGGAAGCATTGTTTCGTCAACAACGTTCAGATATGAGCGGTTCACCACATATGGGAAGTTCTTCGGGTGGAAAAGGACCAGATCTGTCAGATCTGGATTAGAGGAGGGAAGCGGTGATGGGCGATCCTTCAGTTCGAGGTTTGCCTCCATATAAGGTCGGTCTAGAGGTACGAAAGATTAAGATGCCAACATGCAATGGAGAGGAGTTGATCGTGTGGCTAAAATCAAGCTGAGTCGTATTTTTCCCTGCATGAGATGAGTGAGATCTCTAAACTCAAGGCCGTTCAGATTTGCCTTGTTGGCCCAACGCAGATTTGGCTACAGCCTGAGGAGCGAACTCAAACCTTTGAGAGTTGGGAGGATTTGAAGGCACAGTTGGCTCTACGATTCACAGAGGTTGATCCGCTACATCTAGCCTTCCAATTTTTTGCTATCCAACTAGAAACCTCTATCGATGAATACAGAAAGCGTTTCGAGTTATTGTTGTTACATCAAGAAGGGCTTTCAAAGCGGCAGAAGATTGTCGTGTTCATCAATGGGCTTAAGGACCGCCTCCGAGTGGAAATGATGGTGAAACCGCCGTCCACCTAGAAGGCGATGGTGGTCAGGGTTGTTCGACTGGAGAAGAAATTCAATGAAGGGGATGTCCTTGGGTTCGCGTCCGGATCCGGCTCCAAGATCCAGTCGGGTTCGATGGGCTCGCCTACTAAATCCGACTCCATGTCCAGTTGGTGGGTGACCCACGGTGTCAAGCCCAAGGCGTGATCAAGGAGGGCATAAGGGAAGGCGAGTTATGTTGTGGGCCCAACCACAAAATTAAGCCCAACCTCGTCATCCTCATCTAGCGCAATATCCTCTTGCAATGTTACGCCTAATGTATCACCCCCTAAGCCCAGGCGTCATACTGAAGCTGAAGCCTAACAAAGTGGGGAACAAGGATTGTGTTACAACTGTGACAAAAAATGGTTCATAGGCCATCATTGTGCCAAGAAGGTCCTGAATGTTCTACTGGTCGATGATTATCAAGACGACAAACCAGGGGAGGCTAGCCCAGAAATTTCAGGTGAACCACAGGAGATGATATATTGGAGCTTTCCTCTCATGCGTTGGAAGGGTCCCCTGACCCACACACCATTAAAGTGAAAGGTTGGTTCAGGGCACTGAGGTAGTCATCTTGATCGATTGCGGGGCATCACACAACTTCATCTCCCCAGTCTTAGTTCAGACCTTGCAATTTCCCTTATCGACTACCCCTGCTTGAGGAGGTGAGGTGCTTGTTTGCCAAGGAAGTGCGTTTGCAGGGACCTCACAGTGGAGTTTCAAGGGTACAGCGATACCACTTATTTATATCCATTAGGTATGAGGGGTTCTGATTTGATTTTAGGCATGACTTGGCTTCAATCAATTGGGGTTACTACGGCTGATTGGCCTAATCTCTCTCTTTAACATTCCTCTATAAGGGGAGCTGGATCACGGTATCATGGGATCTGACATTGCACCATGCTCTCGTCTCCTGCAAGACTTTTCAACGATCTCTTGAGTTTGGCTTGGACTGTTTCTTGATAGAATGTTGTTCTGTGGTGCATAAGTCATCGTGGTTGATGTTTGTATACAAAAAGTGTTAGATTCATTATTTTCCCTCTTTCAGCTGCCCACTTCTCTATTGCCTCAGCGTGATTGTGATCATGTCATTGTTCTCCAGGAGTGTGTTAACCCAGTGCATGTCCACCCTTACCGCTACCCCCACATTCGAAGACCGAGATTGAGAAGATGGTGGGTGAAATGTCGGACTCGACCATCATCCAACTAGGTAATAGCATGTTTTCGAGCTCGGTTTTGTTAGTTAAAAGGAAAGATGGTAGCTGGAGGTTTTGTGTGGACTACTGGGTGTTAAATAAGGTGATTGTACCAGATAGGTTCCCTATCCCGAATGTCGATGAGCTCTTGGACGAGTTATATGGAGCGTACATCTTCTCCAAACTCGATCTGCATTCCAGGTACCATCAAATCCGTGTTCAACCTAGTGACGTGCACAAGATCGCCTTCCGTACCCACAACAAGCCACTATGAGTTCTTGGTCATGCCCTACGGGCTGTTTGACGCTCCAACAACCTTCCAATCCTTGATGAACAAAATATTCCAAGGTCTAATCCACCGTTGTGTATTGATCTTCTTTGATGACGTTTAGGTGTATAACACTTCTCTTCAAGACCACTATGTTCATCTTCAATAGGTGCTCTTTATCCTTAAGTTCCATTCCCTTTTTGTTAACTTGAAGAAATGTTGTTTTGCTAGGACCATCCTTGAATACTTAGGCCATATAATCTCGGGTGAGGGTGTCCAAGCCGACCCCGAGAAGGTGCTCGTTATGGATGCATGGCCTCGCCATCGTCCCCAAAAGAACTTCGAGGCTTCTTTGGGTCGATGATTACTATCATCGCTTGCACGAAATTATGGAAAATTGGCTACCCCATTGAAACAATTGTTGTGCAAGGATTCCTTCACGTGGTCCGATGAAGCGACATGGGATCTTTGCTCATTTGAAACAAGCCATGAAAGAGGTCCTAGTACTTGCACTTCCCGACTTCAACGACCTTTTTGTTATTGAAACAGATGCTTCTGGATACAAGGGTAGGGCAAGTGTTTTCTCGGTATGATCGACCAATCGCTTTTTTTAGTAAAGCTCTTTCAACCCGTGCTCGCTCGAAGTTGGCTTACGAAAGGGAACTCAAGGACATAAAGTTAGCTATTCAGAAATGGCGGCATTTTTTGTTAGGGCGTAAGTTTTTGGTTCACACGGATCAGCGCAGCCTCAAATTTCTTCTTGAACAACGTGAAGTGGCACCCGAATATCAGTGTTGGCTCATTAAATTGTTGGGGTTTCCCTTCGACATTCAATACCGCCCCGGTGTGGCAAATGTGGTAGCCGATGCTCTCTCTCGGTTTCATTTCCCATCTGAACTCCTATCGATCTTCGTCTCCTCTTTCGCGGATATGGTCGTCATCAAGGCAGGAATCCTTGTTGATCCACTACTGTCTGCCATCTGGAAGACTATGTTGACCGGGAAAGATTACAAACCAGGGTGGGCATTGGTTCGTGGTCAACTCAAGTCTTGTAACTGTTTGATCATTACTGCCTCCTCAGCCTTGAAGAACACCTTGCTCTTCGAGTTTCACACAAGCCCCATTGGCGGTCACGAGGGATTTTTGAAGACGTACAAGCGCCTTGGGGCCCAGTTTTACTGGATTGGTATGCGTCTAGATGTTAAGCACTTTGTGGCTTCGTCCGATGTGTGCCAAAGAAACAAGTACGAAATGCTATCACTAGGGGGTTACTACCGTCGTCCTGTGGGTTCACCTCCATCTTTGTCATTGTGGATAGGCTCAGTAAGTTTGCTCATTTTATACCCCTCAAACATCCTTATTCTGCGAAGTTAGTGGCGGAAATTTTTCTTAAGGAAGTGGTATGTTTGAACGGCTTTCCTTAAAGCATTGTGTCCGACAGGGATAAGATTTTTCACAGTCATTTTTTGTCGGAGTTATTCCGTCTCCAGCACACACAGTTGCGCCATAGCTCCACGTACCACCCCCAGTCCGACGGACAAACTGAGGTGGTCAACCGATGTGTCGAGACATACCTTTGTTTCTTCATTCATCGCGCCTCGCGAATGGTCCGCCCGGCTACATTGGGCTAAGTACTATTACAACACCTTGTTTCATACCTCACTCAAGTGTTCCCATTTTAAAATTTTCTTGGGTGTGACCCTCCCCCACTAGTTCGTTGTGGTGTGACTCCTGTTCGCCTTGCTCGACCTTGCCGCCATGATGTCTGAGCATGACTTAGCTCTTCGCAAACTTAGGAACCAATTGTCGCAAGCTCGAGAATCGGATGAAACAAACATGTCAATCTTCATCGTCGAGAGATCGCATTTGTAGTGGGTGATCAAGCTTATGTGAAGTTACGACCATCGCGTCAACACTCGTCGCTTGTTGCACTTCCACTAAGCTCAGCCCCCGATTCTATGGCCCTTTTCCAGTGCTGGAACGCCTTAGGCCTGTGGCATATCGACTGGACCTTCCCCAGGGTCCGCCATTCATCCGGTATTCCATGTATCACAGCTTTGACGTGTGATCGGGCTTCGACGTGTGATCGGCTCTTTTTCAGTTACCTCGGTTCTCGGAGCTTCCCCCTTTGCCATTGGATTCCCTAACCATTTCCTTCGACCTCGAGAAGGTTCTTGCCTATCGTCATTCCGTGGCTGGACACGAAGTACTAGTCAAATGGTGTTCCCTACTGGATGCGGATGCTACCTGGGAGTTGGTCAAGCACGCGTAACGATCCTTCTCTTCTTTCCACCTTGAGAACATGGTGGCTGTCCAGGGATAGAGTATTGTTACAATCCGGGACTGGCCCCCCATAATTAAGGTGTATGTAAGAAAGGCTAAAAAGACTACCGAATCATCTCTGCCTCCAAAAGCTTCATTAAGCTCTGATCTGGGCCCATTTATTAATTAGATAAGTGTGTCATGTAAGTGTGTAAATGTGATGTATGTGTGTGGCACAATTGGGATGAGTAGGAGTTTGTTAGGGTACTGTGTGTGTGGTCAGTAGGAGTCAGATACTTAAGTAGGGCATGTTCACTTGGGCAAGATGCATTGTATTGTCATTTGGTGACTTAGGTCAAGTGAGAGGAGAGAGTCTCTCCCACTCTAGTCTGTGTCATCTCTAGCTTATTCCACTGTGTTTGTATTCCCGGTTTGGGTGTTTTCACCCCTATCAATAAATCACTCGAGGCATCACCCTCGTTTCTTCTTTGGGAGTAGCTAGAATCCTATCAGATGCTTCTCAGACTATGTATCATTTTGTAAACATAAGACTTATACGAACTATGTACAAGGATTTTTTTGAAATGAGAGTATCTATCAAATATGCCAATAATATATTATGGCGGTAGAAAATTTCTTATTGCCATTTTCTACATTAAGAAGAATACTTCAAAAAAAAAAAAAAGAATAATGCAAATAAAGATAAAAACAGACTTAAATTTAGTTTCCAATGGGTTCCCCAAAAAAAAAAAAAAAGGTTTCATGATAAATGACTCGTTGTCCGTCTCTCCTAAACAGTTTGAGAAAGAAAAAGATGGTGCATCTCTACTCTCAAACACCCAATAGAGAGCCAAACTAAGTAAGAAAAATATTATCCATGTGCATTTCATTGTTCAGAGGGTCAGAAATTAGTAAACTCATTACCAAATCATTCTGCCTCCGGAGTCGAACAAGAAAACTACCCCTCCAACAGAAAATTAAAATTAAAAATAGAGGTGTCAACGTTGGTCACTGGATGCATATATCATATAGCTCTTTGTAGAGCCCAAAAAAAAAAAAGGAGAGCTAAAGATTTTAGATTAGAGGATAATAGGAAAACTGAGACAGGAAATTATAAAAGGCACATGCAAAACCATCTGAATGAACAATTTATCATCGATATACACATAAACAATTATCCCAAACAAGGAACCAAATTTTATGAATGATTGTTAATTTTGTATCAAAATGACAAGTCAATTTGAGTTTTCAAATAGTGAAGAAGTAAAATATTCTGACTAATATATTTCATAGAAATCTCACAACCTTTACCCACTACCAAAGTTGGGGAGTATGCTAACAAATTTAACCCAAATTCCATAATGTCTCTTGTGTGACTGTATAATTACAAATATTTTAGGGTTTGTCCCTATTCAATAAACAATAACAATCAATTGATTATTTAATTAGACATTTAGACTATGTAAGTGGTTTAGTTCATATTCTAAGAGAGTACATCCAAAGGGTTCCAATCTTCAAGCATGTTTGGCCAGTAAAGTATACAACACAAAGCCCATGGAATTGAGGAAAAAGTCAACAGATGAGTTTTTTTACCCCTTTCGTAACCTTATAAGTAATTTTAGTTACCTTGCTAAGAGAACAATTCCGTTTCCATTTCCATTTCCCTACCCCTAACTAGCAAGGTAGCAGAGCCAAATTCAAACAGCAAAGTTGAAAACGGCAATTCAATTCCATTCCATTCACTAACCAAATCTCACTCTAATACAGCAGTTATTGTTAGGCTCGGTAGAATATCACTTCCCAGTCAAACAAATAAATTGTTTTTTTTATCATAACCTTTTTCCTATACTTGATTTATCCTGATCCTTCTACGAGATTTCCTTGACCTTCAGATTTTCTTTTGCCCCCAACTTTTTGATGAATCAATATAAGTCCAATACTCATGTAGTCAGATCACCATCTGGGGTTTCCGCACATTCAACAGTCCAGGTGAAAAATCAATAAATCGGCCCACATATAGCAGTGGATATCAAAACTAACAGAGAATGGCCTGCGCATTTGCTTGCAGACACAGTAACATATGTTGTTGGACAATCTTCAGTCCATCCAATTTTCCTCCACTCGTCTCTAATTCAATCCAGATCCCAAATGGTATTTAATTTTGTTTTCGCCTATGTACCCCATTTTTATAAGCTCTAAGAACAACTGTTCTACATTTGTCGACCTAAACCCTAAAGCCAAGCAATTTCATTTGAGCAAATCAAAACTGTCACATTTTGCACAGAGAAAAAGAGGCGAACCTGAGCAATGTGCATCCGACCGGACGGCTCGAACCCATCGTAGCAGATGGGCTCGGCCTTCTTGGCGAGCAGATTCAACAACTCGTCTTCCTGAATGCACTCCTCACCAATGCTCCGCACCAACTGAAACCTCTCCTCAAGCGTCATCCTGAACCAACCGAATTGAAATGAGACGAGAAACCAAAAGCCCCAAAACTTCACAACAATCAAACTAAAATAAATCAAATATTCACCCATTGACGACTGTGGAAGTTGAGATTGAAGAACTTGGTGATGAAGGTGGAGGTTGCGGATTCAGAGACATCTCCTCTGGCGAGCTTTGATGATCAAGGGATTGGTTTTCCGCCATCGAATGTAGTGAGCTGAGCTTCCACACACTCGTTAATGGCGGAGGTACGAACGAAAGCAATTAGGGCTCCACGAGAGAACTGCGGCGCCCACTTTTTATAATGCAAAGAGTGTTGCCAGTTTGCTACCACAACACTGCACCTGCTACCATAACACTGCACCAACTACTCCAGGGCATAGTCAGCCCCATGTTTCTCAGCTCAGTTTTTTTTTTTTTTTTTTTTTTTTTTTTTTTTTTCACTTACAAAATTCGAACTTGAGAACTCGTGCCGTACTACTCGACAAGTGCTTGTTGGGTTTTTTTTTTTTTTTTTTTTTGGTCAAATTGCTTGTTAGCATTTTACATTGGACAATAATTTTAGAGCGCCGCTATGGGCACTCCACCAATTAATGAAGGCACACCACTGTTGAAGGCACCAAGTTGTTTACCAAAGGCACCCAAAACTTTTGAATGAAATCTCGAAATTGCCCCCAAGTGCACCCCACCACCAAATTCAAGAAGGGTTTGAGCATCTCCTCTGTCAATTTGAGCATCTCCTCTGTTTGTCGCTCATTCAAGTAGGGGTTTTCTTCCATATTCAGAAATCTCGAGTTCTTTGCATTGGGTACGTTGTAGGGCTCGGTCTTAGGGTTCCAATCTCACAGGAGGCGTTTATTCGACAGTTTATAGGTATGTTTGAACTCGATTTTGATAGATTATAGTTTGATTTTTGTTTGTTTTGTATGGTTCGTCTGCTAGGTTAGGCAAATTTGCGAACTCGTTTTTCTCGGCCACATAGGTCAGAGAAGATGCTAACAATCTCGGCTAACCATGGCCGAGATTTAAGTTTAAGGTTAGTTGCACATAAAGTCTCGATTACATAGTAACGAGAGACATATTGTTATCTCGGTTATCCATAACCGAGATTATGCTTATGTATTATCGTTTAAGGTAGCGTAACGCTGCAAATGTTCTCGGTCACCACATACCGAGAGTAATTGAGAGTGTATAGTTACGTTAGTCTCGGTGATGTACAACCGAGAATGAACCAATTGTCTATGTTGTCCATTACCGAGACTTATTGTTTTGTCTCGGTCATGCGTCACCGAGATTGTAATTGTTTTCTCAAACCTGCTTGACCGAGACTATCGAAATGGAAGATTTTGTTCTTATTTTTTTGAATTTTACTTATGTTTCTGCTCCAGGTGCTTACATGTTGTAGTCTTATCAGGTATGGCTCGTTCGAAAACTTCGGTGACTAAGGAGGAGGTTAGTGTTGAGGTGTCGAGGGTAACCGGGCGGGCGAGGCGGAGACCCCGATCGCATCTTATCGAAAGAGAAAGAGAAGGTGATGTGAAGGGAAAGGGAAAGACTCGGGCTTTGGGAATCATGCAAAGAATGTTCAATTGCACGATGAGGGTTCCAACATTGACACGCATCGACAAAAAGATCTTATAGTTGCTCGAGGCAAAAATGAGGCTCGTGCATCGAGTCTAGTAGTAGTGACTCATCACACCAGCAGACATCACTAGTACCAATCGTAATGTGGGTGGGAGTACTAGTGGTGGAGGTGGCCATAATGAAGGGGAGTCACAAGAGCAATTGGAAATGTGTGGAGGTACACCGAGGAATCTCGCTCGAATGCGATTAAGTTCGGTGTCCAAACTACTTGGGGTTAGCATTGAAGATGTTGAGGATGAACTGAACATCAGCAAGGGGCTCACAGTGTGAAAATGTTGGTTGAAGAGTCGATAGTGCCCCAAAGCTGGTTCGAGTGACACTACTTATCCCCCGTGCTACAAATGTGTTTTAAGTTTTATGTAGAAGTGTTTGACATTTCTTGAAAACCCGTAATTTTTAACATTAACATATTTCTTTTTCTTTTCATCAACGAAATAGGCGTGCGTTGGACGTGACACTACAATGGATGGACTCCCGCACGGAGTTGTGTACGCTCGAGTCGTGAGGAAAATGGCGAGTGACGACGTCAATTTCCTTTCGGGGAGGAGTCTCGGTCTTACCACCACCACTACCACTACCACCACCGCAGTGACACCACCACCGCCTACACCGACACACCGCCCCTACCCGAAGCAGGCCCTAGGCGGTCCCAAAGACGATAGCACTTCTACACATTCCACCCCGGCTAATGCTCCACCGCCACCGGTCGATGCTCGCCCCCGAAAGAGAATGCATGGCAAAGAATACAGTAGAAAGAATTTGAAGAAGCCAAAGCAATGAGGGACTTGTTGAATGTTGGATTATGGAGCTTGTACTGTTGTAGTTTTTGTTGGATTATGGAACTTGTTGAATGTTGTTTGAATGTGGGACTTGTTTGAATGTAAGGCTTGTATGATGTGAATTTGTTAAATATTTTACAGTTGTCTATGTTTTGGTGCTATTGTTTGTATTGAGACTTGTATTGTAATAATTCTGGTTAATAAACATGTTCATTTTGTGATCATAAAATAGTCTCGGTCCTTCAGGGCCGAGACCGGTATGACAATATCGGTGCCGCAGGACCGAAACTATTGTTGTACTTACGCACATATGTCACCGAGTAGTATGTGCAATGTACCAGTTTGGCGAGATTTTGGTTGGACGTGTCCGAAACGTTCACATAACTCTCGGGTATGTATCTCCGATATCTTTGAATAAGTCTCGTTGACCACTAACCGAGACCATGATGATATTCTCGGACATATCATACCGTAACCTAGTACTCTCAGGAACGTATCGACCATAACCCATAGTAACTACGCTAATAAACTAGATAGCCGTTTACCGTGAACATTGGTTAAATGATTCTTTACAATGTCTCGATTATGCATGACCGAAACTACACGTTTAGTTTCGCATAGAAGGAACCGAGAGTTCTCCAGTTGGGTCGTGCACGGTCAACGAGTCGTCTCTCGTAAACCATCATATTACATGGTGAAACACTTCTCTCGGGAGTTTCATACCGAGAAGTTTGGCCAATTGCGGTTATAGCATGCCGCGACACATATGCGTGGTCACGGACTGCTTGCAGAGAGTTAATTTTTTAAAAGAATTATGTCATATTTGACTACATAAAGTTCACAATTACAAACCATAACATATCAAAATTAGCTGATCGAGAAGCATACACAAAAAACCTAATAAAACAATTAACTTTGAAACATATTTATTGCACTCAAATATTCTTGGTGCGGCAAGGATACACATCAAAACATATAACGTTAAACACGACTATTGATAACTAAGGCGAAGCTAAATCTACTACGGAAGACGTGCCTTCTTGAGAAGTTACAACCGGCACGATTTCTCGAATTATGAATCCATCACGCCAACCTTTAGCGCACTCCTCAGCATACTTTTCCCACGATGGATATAATGATGGCAGCGGTGCACTCAAACCCGCTAGGCAATCTTGTCGTCGAAGTATCGTCTTCATCGTGTTTCCTCTTTGATCCTATATTCTAGCAAACTTCTAATTGAAGACCACGGTGTCCTTCCCTTTGTCTTTATTTTTGTAAGTGGGACAACTCCCGGTGTAAATGAAGGACGACTAATCTCTCTAAGCTCTTTGAATAATCCTAATGCGAACGTCCTCGTAAGTGCAAGTATGAAAGTTTTGCAACACTCTTTCAATCTCATCGTTCACATTGTACCCAAACCCGATCCACAAGATTCTCTCGGTATCATACTCAACTTTCGCCAAGTATACGTGAATGTCCTCGAGAGGATGGGTGAACCAAGCAAATTTATGGTAGTTTATCTCGCGTGTATAAGGAAGACCATGCGTGTTACGTATCTCACAACCACAACGAGTAGAGTCATGTCCAACATCCTCTCCACGTTCCAATTCATCTCTAATTAACTTAAGCGCCATTTGAGAGACATAACCACGCAATCGGCGATAAAAATCATCAAAATATTCATGTTGTACCACATTCAAACTGAGCTTAAATGATGCATTGATGTTGTTATGTTGGATCCTAAGAAGACCATCAACCACACTCCACAAAGTCTCAAAATTTGCCTGACTGTTACCAAGATGTAGCTTCAAAGTGGAATGTGCAGACTCAACCCTCTATGTCGTCGTTTCCCAAAGTCAATAATTCGATCTGTCCATTCCTGTACAAATTTCTCCTTGTAGATCTTCACCTATGTGTTATCTAAGTAATCAGTAAGACCCTTCACATGACCAAACTCACAACACAAGTCATTCATCCTAAGTTCAAATAAGGCCTCCGACTTAGCATACAACACGTTCGTCCACTTATCCATGAAACTAGCGAAGCCTTCGTTATCCCCAAACATCTTCTTAGTCTTGGCCAATACTACTTTGTTGATGTGCCAAGAGCAAAGAAGGTGAGACGATGATGGAAATACTTCTTCGATGGCACTAATAAGGCCTAACTCCCGATCCGTAACAAACACGTCAGGTTTAGGCCACCCATCCAATATGGATCTCAAGTTCTCAAGTGCCCAAACATAATTTGCATGAGTCTCCGATGATATGAAAGCAAACCCAACTGAGAACGTCAAATGCGTCGAAGTGATGCCAACAATCTCTAATAATTGCATTCGATACCTATTTGTTTTGTAAGTGCAATCCATCAAAAGAACCGATGGGAAACACCGTTGCAACTTAATTGAATCGGGTGTGACCAAAATAAATCATTGACGATATTCGTATCGGGATGCTTCCTATGCCACGACATCCACTTATTCTTCTCCAATATGTGCAATAGTTGTTGCATTTGAGTTCTCCCACCCGCATCCTCAATTCGGAATTTTTGTCGTCCATTATATATTGTACGCATTGTCGATACGTTTTTAACATCTATTTGCTTCAACGTGTTGAAGATATCTCTTGGCTTCACATTACCCTTAGTCATCCGCACCACAACCACTTGCTCACCCTTATCCAATCTTCCCTGCAAATGAGTGATCGTCCAAGTTTTTTTGGCGGGGTCGTGATTATGCCTCCCACATGACATGGTGACATACTACAAAGAATTAACATTTTCCTTGATGTTAATAAGGAAAAAGACATCCACATTTCTTAGTACCAGTTTGAGTCCTCCCAGTTAACTCTTGCTCTTGAGTTCTTGGTGTCAAAGCAAGTTTTTTCGCTTTGGCTTTCCTACTCTTTTGACATTCCCCTAAATGTATCGGACCTCTCACATGCAAGTTTGACCATTCCCCTGCGCTTAATCCCTCCGCATCGAGTGCTTCGTTACTAACACAAACTTGTTCTCACGACCAATCATTTGTAGCCATGAAATAGCCGATTCTCTATATGGGAATGGACTACAAGGAGTAAACGCATCCTTGTAGTCTGGAAATAAAGTTGAAACCGACATTACCTACAATACATACATTGTAACATTAGGACTCACCACCAATACACAACAAATTCACCAAAAAAGCAAAAAAACCACATTCTCGGTAGTATAGGTCTGCGAATTGAAAACAACTTTCGTTCTATGAGAATCGAGAGTTATGGAAGAGTCTCGGTATAAAAAAAAATCGAGACTCTTCCATGTGTATCGTCATCCTTTGCAAGCCCGTGACTTACGAATAAGTCTCGGTGTCTTTTTACTGACACTTATCTATAAGTATCGGTATTGTGAGTCCAAAACAATCGCGCCCGTGCAACTTCAACTGAAAACATGAAAAACCAAAAAAAAAAAAACACAATAAATATCAACAAATACCTCTTTTTGTACCTCATCTTTCACCATTGCAGTACATTCATCCATTTTAAGCTGAAAACAACTTCGGAATGGTCGAATTTACCAAACCCTACAATCAAAAACCAAATCATCAATGTCACTATTTTGAACAAAAAAACAGTTCATTCAAATCTTGATATGGTTGTAAAACAGTGTTACCTCACTATCGGATGATGTAAAAACGCAAGAATCGATACACGCCCGACAAACAAATACGTGGCTTTAGGTTAGAAATGAGATACCAATGCAGTGAGGTGCCCCAAAATTTGTTTGAAAATGAGTTGTGAGATTGGAGAAAGTTTATATGAAAGGGCAATAGTGTCATTTACATCAAAGTGTAATTTATAGGGGAGAATGACAAAAGGGTGCCTTCATTAATTGGTGGGGCGCCCATAGCGGTGCTTTAATTTTAACATACACATTGGGTACACAATGATGCGATTTCATTGAGATATGTGTGATACATGTCCCAATAAAATCTAGACCATTGTGTATTCAATGTATGTACCCAAAGTATGTCAAAATATCATTTTCTTTTTACGTTTTATTTCACATGGTTATATATTGTAGCATGAGATTTCCAATCCACTCTCAATCTTGTTTTTGCTAATTACTTGACTCGAAACCTCACTTAAAAGGAACTGAGTGTGTTACTACTCCGAACAACTAAGCCACTTAAGGGGATCCGAGTCTTATACGTGGTATGCCATGTCGAATGTGTCAAAGAAGATGTTTTTAAATAAAAGGAGAAAATCACAATCACATAAATGTTGGGTTTTGAGGTTCAAAACACAAAGAGAGATTTTAAATTTTTATTTTGAAACCTCGACATAATCAAATCTAAATTCCATTGAACCGACTAACAAAAGTAAATCGTACTTCAAACGCTAGTTTGCTTCTCTATATTGATCGATGTTTAAGACGTTGCGGATACGAGCATCATCTATCGAAATCCACACAAGAACGGTGGTGAGAATCGAAAGTGCTAACCGAAAGAAAACACGAAAACAATTTTATGTTATCCCTAAAATCTTTAGAACGATTGAGAAATCTAACTCGTTTTCTAAAAACGAAAATTAGATTCCAAACCTAATTTCCCACGTGATGTGAATACACTTAACACACATATTTATACAACCTTTGTATAAAGTCGAGTAAGTAAATTACCATTATACTCATACTTAAAGTGGTATTAATATAACACGTTATAAGGAATTTTATACTACAAATTTTATCATATAAGATTCATTGTTCGGAGAAAATCTTGCAAAATCATTATTTTTGTGCGACCCAATAGGTTCATGCAACATTGACAATGAACAAAAACAATTTTGGTACATGCATAAGCGGTCTCAGCAATGCATTATGACTACCTAAGTTGCACGAAGATCAAAATCGATACAACCTAATTAATAGTGTATATCATATCTTTTTGTCGTACGATATCGATATCCTTTGATTAAATATAAGGCATGAAAAATGTCATCATTTATGTTCGATTGTACTAGTCTCGATCTTTAGGTAGACTGAAACATCCAAAAAACATTAATCATATCAATTATATTGGACTTGGCCATTTTTAGTCTAACATGTCGAATAATCCACTTATATCTCTCTAAATGAGATAGACGAATTATATCTTGATACACTCTTTCAAACATTATTCACATAGTACCAATCACAACCTTTATAATCGTTTGGTTAAAAACAATGTTTGATTGTGTCAAATCCATATGATCTTAATGTCGAAGTCAATGGTAAGCTCAAGTCAAATGACTAAATGATATACCTATCATGAGTAACGCATATGATTAAATCTATGTGGTGTTCTCGTAGTTGGTCGGTCAGTACCATGTTACCTAACAACTACTTATGATCTTGATTTGTGTCCTTATATGCATGATCATCACATGACCATCAATCAAGACTCACATTAGTCTTAATTCATTATAGATCCAGTATAATGATCGACTATGAACATTTATGATGTTTCAGTAAACATCAATTGATCATATTATAATATAAACATGCAAATTGGTTATAATAATGAACAACAAATGAAATCATCTATTTTATTAACCAAAATAACAATGTTCATAAGATTGACCTAGGGCACATGCCCCAACATCTCCCACTTGCACTAAGGTCAATCATTCATGTATATAATGCTTAATGACCTAACATGACCATCATGTTTTGCTTGTGGAAGAGCATTCGTCAATTGATCTGCAACATTGTCTTTTGTAGGAACCCTACAAATCTTCACGTCTCATCTCTCAATGATTTCTGTAATGAAATGAAAATGTCTGAATATATGTTTGGATCTACAGTGTGACCTTGGTTCCTTGGCCTATGTTATTGCCTTGTTGTTTTCATAATATAAGCAAACGAGATTAGCAATACTTGAAACCACACCTAGTTCAGAGATGAACTTTTTGATCTAACTGCCTCCTCAAATGCATCAGACATTGCAATGTGCTCAATTTCGGTTGTAAAATCTGCCACTACAAAAAATAGCTAATCATCATAAATTCTGTCTCTAATCCAATTCTACAACGGATTAGAGACGAATTTGTTTCGTCTCTAAAATCACCATCGCTAATTATTAAAAGCAACAGAAATAAGGTTTATTGCTTGATTCCAAACGGATCGAGACAAATTAGAGACGAATTTAGAGGCGGACTGAGAGACGTATCAAATATGGACATTCCTCCAAGGTGAATGCTTTAGCTTGTAGTTCGTTTCTAATCCATTTTCGATTAGAGACGGATTATAGACGAACATCAATTTTTCTTAGTTTCTGGGTTAAATTTTGATATTACTCTATCGCAAATTAGTAACGGATTAGCAACGAATTCATGAATTCGTTACTAATCCGTCTCTATTTTGTTCCTATACCCAATTTACCAAGTTTATGGATTAAGTTCCCATGCTATTCCTTCATAAATTAGATACGGACGAGCAACGAAACTTATGAATTTTATTGCTAATCTGTCTCTGTTCTGTTTCTACACCCAGTTTACCTAGTTTTTGGGTTAAATTCCAAGCTATTCTGTCGCAAATTAGAAATGGATTAGCAACGAAATCTATGAATTACGTTGCTAATTCGTCTCTATTCCGTTTCTAAACCCAATTTTTTTAAATAAAACACTAAAATCAAAATGGTTCACCAAAACTTTATAACCTAAAAACAGTAACAATAAGACCTATTCCATCGCCTGCACCCCCTCCAACAACTCATTGGGGGTGCTAACATCCCCCAAAAAAGCAGAATTTTACATACACACAGTAATCAACATTATATATCAACAACAAAGATATAAATGAGAAAAACATGTACAATTTGAAAATCGAAAAAGATTTACATATCCACAAAAATGAGTAGTCAAGCATAAAAGATATAAAAGTTACCTAAGTATCCACAAAAGAACTACCAATCCAAAAGTTCTATAACAACCATAAAAAACCTAAGTATCCTCGAAATTGTTCATCCTACATAACTCGGTCCTCTAAATATCCAAAAAAACAAACTACCTTTAACAACCCAAATTTCTTAAATTGATATTTTTCATAATTGCCAAGGATATTTTGTTAAATTTACATGATATTTATGTGTTAGTGTACTTAACTATGTGTACCATGTATTATAAAGTTAACATAGGTGGAGTTTGCCTAAGTCAACTAATCGAATTGAATAACTTGTTGAACAAGCAAGGATAAAGATAATGGTGATAACACACAAGCAAAAGTATTCTAATAAAAGCACAAAAATGATGGACTCATTTTGGAACAAAGGATTATCCTAGAACTAATGGCATGTTCGGTTCATAGGATAGGGTTGGATAAGTGGTGGTACTAAGTAATATCTTTGGCATTCGGTTCAAGTATAAAATTGTCCATAAAATTATTTTAACCCGGGATTAGGATAATTTAAAACGATGAATTCAATGGTATTATATTATCCCAATCTTGGTGACTTTCAAATGACCAAAATACTCTCATCATAAACACCCAAAACACACATTCATTTACTATTCTCGACTCTCCAACACCAAAAAACTTATGGTGTGTGACATTAGTATATCAATGTAGCACTATAGTTAACGTCCGCACGTGAATCAGATCAACACATCATTTCCATGATCATGAATCAACACTATCCATCAATGATATATTTAGTACTACTAAATATTTGTTCAAACTTTAACCGCATTTATCAATTATATCGCGCGATCCTACGAGACCCACCATTAAATTTTCAATTTTCATTCATATTAATACAAATTGACAACACACAACATATCACAATTATTATAGGCGACAACTCACTTTGAATTTTTTCACTATTCATGAATTTTTTCAATTAATTTGATCGGAAATGTGACAGTTCAAATTACATTCGGTTTGCTTAATGAATGGATTTATTAGGCTTCGCTTTTGAATAACTTTGTTTATGTATCGTTTAAGTTTCTTTGATATGTATATTTGGCTTTGTAAGCTTGTCGATGATATGAGAATGAATTTGTAGATATAAAATAGCACTTTAGTAACTTCACCTATTGAAATCAAGTTTAATCCCACCCTCTGTACCCCCAACCGAACAAGTACCTCTATTGGAACTGATACCCAAACTCATGTTATAATCCCAGTGTAAAATAATCCCATGATTTTGGGATTATTTTACATGTGAACCGAATGGGCCATAAAGAGGCCAAGATGAGATATGGGGCCAAGATTTGGTCACCAAACCCTAAATCTCAAGGAGGACCCTATATATACAAGTTATAACTAGCTGTAGTCATTTTGTTCCAAATTAACAAACAAGAGTGGAGGTTAGGGTTTTAGTTGTAGGAGTGGAGAAGATGAAGTTTGGATGCTAAAAAAGGATTACACCAAGCTACACTTTCCCCACAAGCTTGAGAATTACTTAAACTAGGTAAGAACCCTAACCTAACTTGTTAAACTTATACAAATTGTAGGAATCAAAGGTGTATTTTCAAATTTGACGATTGACCAAGTTTTCAAACTTGTTTTTACGAGAGGATTTACACTAGCAAATATTGTTTTCATCATTTATATGGGTTAATGTATGGGTATAGGGTTTATTTTCATGGTCTAAACCCAAATCTTGATGAACACATGCTTTTCTTGTTGGTCTTTGATTTGAATCCGAGTTTGTGTTTGTTTGAACCTATGTGTTTCAACCCTTGAATGTATTTGGATCTAGAAATGGTAAATGGATTTAAGCTTACATGAGTTCTTGATTATTTGTGAAGTTTTCAAGGTTTTCAATCAAGAACAAATAATGGGTTGGAATCTTAATGATTTGGTACAAATTGGTCATTTTCGTTGTTGAAAATAGGATTTCGGGACACCATATACCCAAGTTTTGGGTCATGGGAACTTTGGGGGTGTCCAGGGTAGTTCCGGGGGTTGTTGGAACTCCATCGAAGGAGAAAACACAACCAGCGAATCAGCGCCGTGGCCGACACCATGTGCATAAATGCCACGACGCCATCCACCGCGCCTGATACTGCCTAACTGCTGATTTTTGGATTCTTCTCATTTTTTTCGTGTGATGTTTAAATGACCATAACTTCTGCGTTTTTACCCCGTTTTCGACATTCCGCCTACTATTGTAAAGCTTATAGAAATCTTAACAACATGAAGTTGATAACTACTTACAACAAGAAATTAACTAATTTAAAAATGTGTTTGAAGTCACGGGTATTGTTGATGTCTCAAATGAGAGTTCAAATATGGACTCCTAGTAAGGACCAACTCATGGTCTACATTCCTAGTGAACTTACCAAAGAGTGTTGTGAACCTTATTAAGTATGTGTTGAATGTAGATACTTGAGGAACACCACATTAGAGTTCTAAGAGTAAGGAACTGAATTAAGACTTACGGCGAATTGAGGTAAATGGGGGATGCGCTTTACTTTCAATCATGACATGCTATTAATATAACTTAGGTATCACGTAAGTTAGAGAATTGGGATGGGATGTCATATGTTATTGACATGATTTCTTGCTAAATATATGGTTGCATGCATATACCTAACTTGATAACTCGTAGTTGTAAGAATCACACTTGTTACTCAAAGGACATGGAAAGTGTATTGTTTCATGCTAAGCTCGGGAACTATGGGCCGGTTAGGGGTTTATGTAATGGTGATGACTTGGACGAACACTACTTGTGTTGAGAAGTCTAACTAAATAGCACAAAGGCCAATATGTCAGATAGTTGGTCTATCTGCACTAGGAGCAAGAAATTGGTCACTTTTAATGATGTCAATAGTATGTGGGCATGATGCCAAGCTGTGACTTGCATTTATATCTATTATTCTTGCTTATGTAAATTCTTATTTCTTGATATCCCCGAGTTGAGATTATTATTCTTATATCTCCTTACTTATTGTTGCACGTAGTTATATATTGCATTTGGTATTACTTAGATGGTTGACGGTAAAGCGGGTCCTTATCTCTACTAAGCCGGTTGGACCTTTTGCTCGCCCTACTACTTTCACCCCTCCAGGTACCTCGTCAGCTGCGTTAGAGAAAAAAAAGGAAGGTCCTAACATAGAAGATATCCAGTTCTTATGTGAGTTGGATGTATTAAGTAATTTATTATGTTTTGTTGGAACATGTAGTAAAACAGGGATTTCAAATGGGCAGACTTTGAGCCCGTAGAACTTATGTTTAGTTGTTCAAGTTGTAATGACTATCTACCTATTATTTTGCACCTTATAGACATGGAATGTTTTTATTTCCGCACTGTAATACCTTAGTTATCTATTGGTAAATAGTTGTTGATGTTATTCCACAGGTTAAGGCTTACTAGATCATTGCCCGACTCACTGGGTCATCGCGAGGGTTTAGCGATGGTCTAGGCCGGGCAATCTAGGTCCACCAGGGTTTTGGTTGTCACAGTTAATATCAGAGCCCAGACATCAGGTCTTAGGTAGTGTTGGTTAAGGGTAACCTTGAATAGTTATATCTAAATTCCTGATACCAACATCAAAGTTGATATCAGAGCTTTGGGTAAGCAGACCTAGAAACAAAGCGAAGAATGACCAAGTTGGTATCTAATGTAGGTATTAATATCTAGGAAAGATCACAGTTGATAATCATAACCTTAAGTAATAGAGCTTAGAAGGAAATAATGTAGTTATTATTGGGGCATGTGCCCTAGGTCAATTTACAAATATTGTTTATCTTATAATTTTAGTTAATACAATAGAGGTTTTCATTTGGTGTTTTATTATAAGTGATTGCATGTTTACCTTATAATAAGATCCATGCGTATTTGTTGAAATATCATAAATGTCCTTAGTTGGTCATTGTACTGGGAACTACAATGAATTAATACTAGTACGAATCTTGATTGATGGTCATGTGATGATCATGCTTATAGGGATACAAATCGAGATCATGAGTACTTGTTTAAGAACAAGGTACTGGACCGACCCACTATGAGAACACCACATGAATTAAGTCACGAGATGTTACTTATGATATCTGTATCATTTAGTCCATCGACTTGAGATTACAATAGACTTCAATATTAGGAGCATAGTAATTTGATATAATCAAACATTGTCTTTAACCGGAAGATTATAAATATTATGATTAGTTATCATTTGAATAATATGTGAAGGTGTGTAATCAAGATAGAATTTGTTCCTTTTGTATAGAGAGATATCGGTGGATCCCTCAATATGTTAGATCTGTTAAATGGCCAAATTCATGTGAATTGATATGATCAATGTCACTTGGATGTTTTCAAGTATACCTAAAGATCAAGACTAGTACATTAAAGGTAACTTTCTATGCCTTTTGTTTAATCAAATGATATCGCACGACAAAATGATGTAATATATATATATATATATATATATTATTTATTAGGTTGTATCAATTTTGATATTCATACTACTTGAGTAGTTATATTGCCTTGCTAGAGATCGCTTATGACTTGTGTATCAAAATGGCTTTTGGTTCACTCGCCAATGTCGCATGAACCTATTAGGTCGCACCCAAATAATGACTTTGCACAATTTCAATTGGTCTAGAGCAATGAATTTTATATGATAAAATTCATGACATAAAAGCCCTTACGATTTGTTATTTGATAACTTATTAATAGGGGCATATGTATAATTTACTTAAACTAACTAAATAGTACAATAGTTGTATTACGAATAGGATTTTAAGTGAGAGTTTATCCATATATATAAATAGAGATTGAAACCCTAAAACGAAAGAAGATTTTTGTTTTTGCTATTTTCGAATTCTATGGATATTGGGAGAGGAAGAAAAACACTTTCTATCTCTTTTAGGGCTAGCACTCCAAATTGTGGTCACCGTTCTTGTGTGGATTTCCAATAAAGGACGCACGCTTGTCTCGAATATCGAACAATCAGAGAAGAAAATCATGGATTAAGTTTTGGTTTATTTTTGTAGATCTAGTTTAATGAAACTTATTTTCACTTAAAACCTAACAGTTCTGCCCTAAAATTGGGGATTAAAACTCGCAATTGATTAAAGATGTGAGTTAGAATCACAGTTGGTATTGAAACTCAGGTATTATAACCCAACAGTTATGAGTCGAAATTAAGTTAATGTAATCATTGGTATGAGACTTTGGCTACCATTAACTTATCTTGCACAGAAATTAATCGTATGATGGGATGGGTTGAAAATGAATAAAAGATATTTTATAACACTATTTGATATGTGTATTATTATCTACATCGTTAGATATATCGTATCTCACTTCACCTTCAATCCTGAACTTTGAATTAACCTCATTTGTTTACTCATTATGCATGATGAGTACTGATAGCATCCCGCAAGTATAACGGCTAGCTTGTAGTAATAGTGCAATCAACTTACGTTGATCACATATATCATCCTCATGGAAAGGTTTTTGCACTAGTTGTATATTACCTACTTAACTTGAACTATTGCTAAGGGATTCACTTTTAATTAGTTTTCTACTAATATAAACTATTCTAACAAATCACTTTAAACGTTACTTGAACTCTTATATTAAGGATATCTTAGTTCATAACTTCACATAGGTAATTTAATATTATGCTTTGTATTCACTTTTACATCTTAATATGTTGTATACAATGCCTAATTAGAATAGACATATTTCCTTCAAATCCATTTTAACCCTGTGACAATTGCAGGTCCCTCTAGTAGTAAGGGCAAGGAGCCAATACTTGTTGACTTCCTCTAAACTTCCCTCAGAGACTGTTTCTACTTTTACTACTCGTATGTACATTTTGGGTAGATATGCATGTATCGTTTTTGTTTAAAACTGGTTAACAGGTTGAGCGAATAATTGTATACATGTATATATTATTTCCCTCTTTTTTGTCACCTGATATACATGAGATTTACATTGCAGGGTTTACACATATAAGGGTGTCCCATCGTCGTATTAGATTAAAAATTATAGTCGCTTTAATTCTTTTATTTCCGTTGCGCAATTCATTAAGACTTGTTAAATTTAATAACAACTTTAATAGGCGACTAAACTGTAATTGTAATGGTAAAAGAGGTCGACTAGGCTTGCATTGGCTCTCGGGGTTGACCAGGGGGTCCATGTAGGCCTAGGCGAGCGAGGCCAAATTTGTGGGGACTAGGGCCGTCACAAACCCATTGTCATAATGGAAAATATTCTAATGTGCAAACTAGAACTCCTCCTATCGGTTTGAATAACGTAAGCTCCACATTGCTTTAAGTCTCAACTTATTGGATTCATAACTAACTAAGTTTACTATATGCACCTCCCTAATCAACAATTATCTCTAGATATTGTGTATTTTATGGTTGTACCATTCATTTTCGGATTAAAAACTTCAATGTCCATGATAACTTCTATGGCCTAAGTTCATTAAACATGTGGCCGTATGTCTAAAGCATTACGCTCGAATCAATATTATTCTAACCATTGGATTTTTTTATTATCACTTTATATTTCTATTCAAAGCATAACATTCATACCATAGAATTCATTGATCCCTAACATCATTGAAACACACATATCACAATTCAATATGGAACTCATTGCAAATAAGAGACGAATATAAATATTACCTTAAATTAATAAATATTGATTGCAAATGTGGAGTCTTCAATATCTTCTCCAACAAAAACTCTTTAATACTCAAACTCGGTGCTAAATTACTCTAATGGGGGCTAATCTCTTTATATGTGGTGATATCCTCTGAGTTTACCACGTCCTAATACCTATTTATACTCCTTAATAATAATTAGAAACTCTAAATTACAATTTAACTCGAATTAAAGTTCTACTTTCTATTTCCTGCGTGGTTGGCGATGTCACTTACTTCCCCGGTGTAGTGCATGTTAAGCCACGGTGCCACCACTGCGCCACTGCTTCATTGTGTGTTTTTGAGCTCCTAGAGTCTCGGTGTCATCCCCTGTGTGCCACTACGTCGCCACTACGTCGGACGTCCAGAGTTAATTTTTTTCATTTTTCTTCTTTCCCACGTCGTGCCTTTTATTCCCACGTCGTGCTTTGTATTCCCATAGTGTCAACAACATGTACCCACGGTGCCAACTCTATTTATATGGGTTTTTGCTCGCTTTTCCTCAATTCCTTCCATTACACCTTAATTCCCCTGAAAATGCAATAATACCATGAATTAGAACTTATTTAATGATATTTATACTAAATTTATGACTAAACTAACCTTATATATACGTATAAATAATCGCTATCAAGTACTCAAGGTGGGACTTTCAATGGATTAGGGGAGGCTAGAGATGGAAACGATGGACAGTGGCATATTCAAATAGAGCGCCAGATGGTTGGGATGGTTGAGAATCATCGCATGACAAGATTAAGGACATTTCTACGACAACGGAATGCATGATGAATGAGAGTAATCTGGGGCTTTTGAGGAGTTATCCGCGACACATTATCAAAGCATATGACGTAGTTGATGGTTGCTATTAGAGGACAAAAAGCACCACATGCACCTCCACAATTGCAACCACCAATTATAGGAGCTGGTTTGAGATCCATTCTAGAGCCTATAAATAAGGAAAATGATGTAGCTCGGTCAATGGCAGGGAAATGTGAGAATCTCGTGGCACCAACAGTGTTACCAATAGACGAAGAGACCCTCAGGAAGCTTAAAATACATAAAGAATTTATAAAGTACGACGTACCACAATTCTATGGGGTCGAAGAAATCGGAGAGGCCAAACGTTGGATTATGTGCATGAAAAAAGGCATGAGGTTCTAAAACTTGATAGATGTACTATGATATTTCTTGCATCATATCTTTTGGAAGAGAAAGCTTACAAGTGGTGGAAGTCAGTGAAGAGGATTGATGGACTAATTGAGACTTGGTCAAGTTTTAAGACTTTATTATACGTTCAGTATTTCCTAAAAGTGGTCAGAGATGCTAAGTGGCACGAGTTCATGAACTTAGTGCGGGGAGGCAAACCAGTGCGGGAGCATCTTAGGACATGTGTGGCACCATATATGCCAGAGAATTATGCGAAAGCAGTAGTTAGTGCTTAACATTATGAGGCAGCATATCAGGTCAGCAGGGATAGGGAGGCCATGCCACCACCAAGAACTATGCCAAAGGGTAGTTATTTGGGTTTCAACAAGAATGGATCTGAAGGTAACTATCAAGGAAACTTGAACAAGAGGAGGAGAACTGAACGGTATTCGGGTGGATACGCTCAAGCCAGTGCAACAACGAGGGCACCATACACCTCTGCAAGGACCATTACTCACACTCCTATGCTCTCGATACACATGGCATAGTGACCAAAAGTGAGGGACGGATAAGATAAAGTCAGAGTGTCTCAAGATCAATGGCGTAATCGGTGTAGACAATTCAAACACCGTGACCGATATGTTTCCATTGTAGACAAGCATGCCATTTTCAAAAGAATGCCTAGAGTTAAAAATGCCTTCTGTGAGCAGCGGGGCCCTACCAATGAGGGATGGAGCACATGCAGTTGTTGAAGTGACTTAGGACACACTGGAGAGTTCATCACATGTAACATAATCATTTCCTAGTCGCGATATGCTTGCATTTGGCTTATTCAAACATATTAAATTCCTCGTGCGAGATAACATGGTTGGACCGATATATTTTTTTGAGATTCTAAGGGATTGTACTATACATTAGTGATAAGTTGTCCTAACTCAACACGAGATAATTGGGTCACTAAAATTAGGGATTCCAATTTAAAGCTTAGCTCTAGAACAACTAAATATAGAATGTACGACATGATATATAAAGAGTTAAGGAGCGAACTAAAACATGATGGGCCTACTGAGTAAGACAAACCTTGATGAAGGAATGTCATGTTAGCTTCGCATAAATGGAAACAAGTATGGGTGAAAGATTAAGATTTTGGATCCTAGATTTGGATCCATCTCTAACACAAATAAAATGCATAACATATTGGTGCAAAGTGACTAGAAAAGGTCGAGAGTATTGACAAATTGTAAGACACATGAGCACTTGAGGTTGATGCCTTAACAAGTGACAAACAAATGGTGGTTTGCATTGCATAAATGACTTGCCTAAGCTTGGGGTATATGGGTGTATTTTACACTTTGAAAACTCTTAATAGACTTATGCCAAATGAATAAGTTGGAATATTTTTCATAAAAATGGGGTTCGACGACGAGGACATCGATCGAAATAAGAAATGGGAATAATAACGAATAATGAAGTTCATAGGGGTATGCTTTTAATAGGGTGTTTGGGACGTTTATACAAAGTGGTAGTGTGCCAATCTAATGAACAAGAATTCAGATGATTTCTATATCTTCAAATAAGCAAATTTGAATCTTAGTGATAGCTCAAGGATGACTGGGGTATGATTTTTTATAACCTTAATGGTTGATGCCACACGAGGGTATGACGATCGTTGTGGTGGGAGTCATGACCTATCTCCCAAAATCATTATTATCGTGTTAGTCGTCGGTAACAAATGAGTGAAGGCACAAGCTACAATAATGAACATATCAATAAAAACTCGTGACACTTAGAGATTCATGTTGGTTGTTGCCACATGAGGACATGACGACTTGTAGTCGCAAGAGCCATGATTCATCTATGTCATCGTGATAGTAGTTTCTAGAGTGAGAAACCTGGGGCCCCATTGTAGCATCCCCAAACCCGATTAGGCGATACTTGGCCTCGAAACCCCAATCAAGGCCAAATTACTTAGCCAGACTTAACTAGAACCAAGTAGCCTCTCCTCTTACACTTTATAAACACCGGTGTATATCGAATATTGATATAAAACAAATAATAAACGAAACGAAAATCTAAAACTTTTTCGATAATTAAATACGATATACAGTACCAAATCAAACCAGAACAAACCTCGGTTATGTAAATCCTCCCATCCTTTGTGATATTACAAAACTGTAATTCAATATAAATATATAATACAAGGGAAAACCTATTACATTAAAAAGAAGATCAAGACTCTTACATCTTCTCTATCCCATAGTTGTAACGTTCGTTGGTTTTCCCGAAATATTAATTGGGGTGAGCGCTCCAACTTGCTTAGTAAGTAGGGATTCACATATGCATCAAAATGCCACATAATATTCAAGAACATTATGCAATATCAATATGCTCCAATATTAACTAACAAGAATATGGAAAACATATAATTCAATAAATAACGAGATGTATATCAAACTATCATCGACTATTAAACTATGATTCCCATTTGATTTATAAAACTACGATTGATTACCCACTAACGACATTAATGTGATTGCTAGACCAACGCATTGGTCGATGTGCTGTGTAGCCAATCCATTAATGACCAATGGTTCTATCCAAAACCCTCTAATGAGTATGTAATCCACGCAACCTATATAACTGAGTAAAAAGTTACATATAAGCCGGGAATGTAACCCATCTCCTATATAACCTGGTCTCAGTTCCAAGAACTTACTCTCGTGAATCACATTAAATATTGTTTTCCATTTATTAAAACTATCACAATGTACATAGTCCCCCATTTCAGTCCATAAACTACATGAATTACATATACTAAGATAGCCAAACAACATTGATAAATAAGAGAATCCGTAAATAAGTAAATTCATACTTATTTATCAGCATCACTTACTGAACAAGTTGGAGTGTTCATTCGCCAATTAACATTTCAGGTTATTGACGTGTGCTTCGACTTAAGAACGGAGAAGATTAAGAGTCTATAGTCTTCTCTATGGTGAAGTGATTTCCTTACTCTTTATATATTGTAGTGAATTACTATATTGTAATAAATAAGGGTTGGGATATGGTTTTACAACTGAGGTTTATGTCAGTTTAGTATATCGTTAATTTGTATTATCAATTTTTTTTTTTTATTCCACTGCGTTTTCAATTATTTATTCGATATACAATATAATGTATGGTGATTATTAGGTATGAAGGATGGTTGTATTATTATTCTAATTGAGGCCGACTCGGTATACCGAGGCTTAGTTAGGGTTTCAAGTCGGGTATCACCCTAATCGGGTTAGGGGATGCTACACTAGTGGTCGACGCTACAAAGGGATATGACAACCATAGTCGCAGAAGTTATGACTTATCTTCGTTATGAATAATACCTTAATAGTAGTTGCAAGCATATATAATGTAACAAAAATGGGGTTTTAGTGGTGGTTGTCACACAAAGATACAATTGATGACGTGAGAGATATGGTTGACATTTTCCCAACCGATATTACGGTGTTAGTTGATGCTAGCACGACAAATAAGAGGATGGATTTGGTGATCGTCGCTAAAGGAATCACGACCATAATGGAATAACAAAAGATAAGTTAGGAAATGGCACGGAGCATTATGTAAGGATGTTGCTTGGGAGCATTTCCTTCATCATATGTATGGGCATACAATCCTCCTTAATTTCGAGGACGAAATTCTCTAAAAATGGGGATATTGTAACGATACGAATTTTTTAAATTTGTAATTTTTGTAAGGCGCGCTATGTACACCCTAGTTATCACTCATGTCACCCCATTTAATTCCAACATGAAATAACTAATATCCTCAATCACACCCAAAGACAAAAACCTTTTTTCGGGCACCCACCCCATTTTTTCCTTGGAGAAGAACGAACTCCAACCATTCCATTATCTTTTTTTAGCTATCGACCACGACGTTCTTTGATCAAAGAGTGCGTACAAGGTTTGTATCTACTTATTTTTCTTTTTTAAGGGTTTAAGGCACGAGTATTTAATGTGTGTTAGTGGGTTGAAAATGGTTGTTTGATTCTTTGTGCTTCTTCTATGTGTAGGTTTTGACACAATTCATGTGTGTTTTAGTGTACAATGGATGACCAAGATGCAAGTGGTTCTGAATCGAGACAGTGGGAGGTGAGTTTTGAACATTCGAAGGGGTTAGGGTTTCAAATCATGGAGTATAAGAAGCAGCACGATTGTTTCGGCTACACAGTACTAAGACTTGTTTACAAGTCTCGGGGAATGGCAACCGAGTCTAAAACTATAGACTCGGTTCGTATTGACCAAAACATGATGTAATAACATCCGGTGACAATTATCGAGACGTATGGATGAGTCTCTTTCAATATGTACCAAAACTATTCATTACGTTTCGGACCTATACTACCAAAACTTATATATTTTAAGTATTTTTGAGTTCTAATTCTAAATTCTTACGATGTTCGACATTTTTTTGCAAAAAGTACCATCGACAAGTGTACCATCGCTAAGTGCGCCAGCAAAAAGTGTACCATTGGCAGGTGGCATTGAAGACTTCTATAATTTTTTTATATGGAAGTGCCTTTCAAACTAGATTTGAGGTTGCCGATTGGGTTCAAGTTAAAGGTCGTACTAGGAATTTTGTATTGGTTATGAAGAAGTTTGATGCCAGAGGGAATGATTGTAGGGGAAGGGTCACAATTGCATGTAAGAGATCCGAGAAATATAGGGGTGATTCCCAAAGAGTTAGGATTGCTAAAGCTGAATTACTTGCTAAAATATCACAAAAGGTGACAAATGGAGAGGGGAAGATGAGGACAACACAAGGCCCAACACCGGTACAAAAAATGTTAGTGCCCTTTTCTTATCAAGATCAAGGAATCCCCCGACTCATTCTGGTATGTGAGAGTTGATGTGGCAAGCACAAACATGACACTGCAAAATACTTGGAAGGTCACTCATTCACAGGAAGACTGATTTCGGATGAGGCGCTATTTTCGATTAGAGAGTAAAGGCAATGTTAAGCCATGTCGATCTTGAGCACTTTGACGCAAATGGATGCGAACAATACTTCAACATTGCGGATAATATAAAATGCACGACAAAGGAATCGATTAAAAAGCCGATGGGAGAAGTCAAATGCAACAACTTTTACACTTATTGGAGAACCATATGCATTTATCGTGGCATATGAGAGACACCAAAACGAATGTAGTGACAAACTTATTTTGGGCACATCCGGACTCCATCAACTTGTTAAGGTGTTTCCCATTCGTTATTCTCATGGATTTCACATATAAGACGAATATGTACTTGGATGCCGTTCTTTGGAGATTGTTGGGGTGACTTCGACAAACATTACATTCTCGGTTGGGTTTTGTCTCATATTATCCGAGACTAGGGCCAACTACATGTGGGCATTGGAAACTTTGAGAGGTTTATTGGATGGGTGGTCTACACTAAACATTTTTTTCACCGACATAGAATTGGGCCTTATCGATGCAATTGAAAATGTTTTTTCCCAATCTTCCCACCTTCTTTGCACATGGAACATCGACAAAATGTTGTTGACCAACAATAAAAAGATGTTTAGATGAAACGAAGGCTTCAAACTCTTCAAGTAATAGGTTGACAACTTTTATGTATGCTAAGATGGAAGCATCACTTAAGCTTAGGTGGAGTACCATGCATGATGAGTACCAATATGTTAAGGATTGGTCACTTATTTGGAGACTACTTGGTTGCGAGATTATAAGGAAAGACTTATATGTGCATGGACCGATTCAGTTTCTCATCTAGGAGAAACCACCATGCAGATGGTTGAGTCTACGCATTCCACTTTCAAATAATATATCGACACCTATACTGCGAACTTTGAGTCTCTTTGAAGTGTCATACATAGAATGCTTGACATACAACATAACAAGATCAAAGCCTCATTTAAGGTTAATCTGAATGTTGTCCAACATGGATATATGGATGTCTTGTATCGCTGTTTGCGAGGTTATGTCTCTCAGAAAATGCTTAAGTTGATTCGTAATGAGGTTGCACGTGTAGAGGAAGTAGGGACAGACTCGACCTTATATGGTTGTGTGCTACGTACCAATCATGGTCTTCCTTGCGAGCACGAGCGTAATGACCATATTTTGGTCAAATCACCTATACCACTTGAAGAAATTCATGTGTTCGGCATAAGTTGAGTATGATACCCGAGAAATCTATTAATTGACCGGCTATAACTTCAATGACGAGACTCTAGAGAGTTGTGGCTTAGTTTGAATCATGCATTGATGAGCATGCGCATCTTAGTGTCATTCAACAACTAAAGAGATTAGTTGTCCTTCATCGACAACAGGAGTTGCACCAAAGGCAAAGGTTAGAACAAGAAGGAGACCGACACTTGATAGTTACGGTAGTCCTATTATAGGGTGCAAGAAATGGAAAAAAATGAAGAAATGAAAGAAAGAAAACAATGACTCAAAAAAAAAGCAGAGGAAGATGACACGTCTACAACGAGATATCCTAGTGGCTTTGAGTTTGTGCTCATGAGTGAGGAGGCATCTGTGGGAACATCTGAGATTGGATTCATTCATACTAAGAACCACATACCATTCAAACAAACATACCAACATCGAATACGGGGGCCATAGCACTAATAGTGACCATCAAACAAACATACCAACATCCATAGCACCAACAAACAAGTTGCAATACATAAACCAACAACATATAAATGAATTAATATAATTAATCCCAAACACAAATCATACAAAGAACCACATCCCATTCAAACATAAACATTCAACAAAATTTTGCCTTCTTCCTATCTTTATCCCTAATGTATGTGCGCCGTGACTTGGGTGTGTGAGACGAACTTGGCATGGTAGTGCTTCGCTGTGCTGGGAATCCCGAGTAGGTACGGTCAGTGCCGTGGTAGTCGTAGTGGTGGAGGTAGTAGCAATGCCAAAACCCCTGCCCGTCAGATAGTTCACGACATCATTCGCCATTTTCTCCACCACCTCCATCTTGGCCATTCCAGCCGATAAGTGTAGCCATGCCAATGCGGTGTCCAATGCTCGACGATTACGCTATTCAAAACAAACCCAAAATGTCAATAAATATATAACTTAAGGACAAGAGCAACAACTTAAACTTAAATGCTAGAATTTTACCTATGACAACTCATGGTTCGTTACTATATCGTCGTCTCCACCGTCAATCGCTAGGTTCTCAATGATAGGATGCGAGACTTGAAGGAACCACGACAATTATTCCGGCGTAGCCATGAAGTCAAACCTCGCTTTCTCGCCTCGGTCTTTAGGAGCAAGTGAATGGGAATGCCACCTTTCCCATTCGGAGTATGAACCTATACTTGACCGAATATTTCAATGTAGTGCGGCCTCAATTCGCTTAGAGAGGTCAATATGGAGATGGCGGTACCCCTCGAACCCGGCCAAGCTGCCAAAGGATCATCTTCGGATGGTATGGCTCCACTATATCCATGTACTTCAAAGCATACCGTAGAAGAAAGTGATGGGTAGAACGACACCGTATGCTCGACATTAGTGTATGGATCCCAAGTCGCCTAAACCATTGAAGTCAACAAACACCATTAAAACATACTCGTGATAAATTAGATTACCAATATGTAACAGATCAAACACACACCTCACTCGGCCGTAACCTATCAAGGGTTCTGCGAATTGAACTGAGCTTGTCCAGATTCACAACCGTCTCATACTTTTGTATCCACTTCGAGACCAGTGGTTGCAAGTGGTCAATGTATTTCGCATTAGACGATGTGAGCTGGAGATGAAAGTGCTCGTATACCCATCCCTAAATAAAATGAATAAATATAATTATAGTTAATTAAGTATTGGAAATACAATAATCAAATCAAAACTTAACAAAATCACAAGTATCACAAAATATGTACCTCAAGCAAAGTTAGGTACCTGCAATAAGCTAGGCCCAAAGACTCCACATGCGTAAGTCCGGTCTCATCCAAGTTCTTTAAAACCTTTAGTAATGCAATTGAAACCCTTGACCTACTCTTATCGCCGAATAGAGTGCATGCAAGCAAATACAATACGTATGCTTGTGCATTGCACTCCACTCTAGTGGTACATACGAGAATCGGAAACCTTGGTGGACTTGGATGGGCAAAAATGACTCTTCACCAAGCTAGCCACACCGTCGGACTCCTAGTGTAGTTTGCCTCTTCCTCTCGCCTCCTTAATATCAACCCTAAAAAGTTGGAGACAATCTTGATAGCCTCTATATGAGACTCCTTTGTGTATCTACAGAAATTCTCGATTGCCACCACCTTGCGAACCACTGAGGATGTTCCTAAGAATGCTAACATCATCGACCGTGATAGACATTTCACCAAAAGGTAAGTGAAATGTATTAGTCTTGGCTACCACCGCTCTACGAATACCGAGATGGCCTCCTTATTTCCCTTCCTATAGAAGCGATAGCCTATGAGTGGAGCAAGCCCAGGACTCTCCGAATGATTTTTTGCAGTTGTCCGGGTGTCGGGGTGGCAACACGCAAATCCCACTCGCCTATTTGGGCCCCATGATTTAAACACTTACGTAACTGACGATGCCGCAACAAAAAACTCATTAGTAAATACATTTTCGTATATGAATAGCGATAATTAATTGCAAAATCAAAAGAAAGTGAACACCGAGAACATACATCACCATCCCATATTTATGCCGCCGCATGATCCTTAAATCTCTTCAATAGAGATCGGCCAATGAGAGGCTCGCAAGGAATGGAGCAGATGGCTCATGCTCGGGCTCCACAAAGATAGCCACCGCCACCACCACCACCACTCTAACCAGAACCACCACTAGCTTGCTTTTAGGATGTAGTGGTTTCTGCCCCGCTACTACTCCTGCTCCCTATGGGGACATTAGATGCCTCAACCTCCACATCATCCCTAAAGAAGAGGATGCACGTACACCCAAAATTTGAGTAGCTTGTTGCTTCTCCTTCCAGTAAGAAACAGTCTGTGACCTCCTATTTCCACGGTCGGCAGAGGCGTAAGGACTAGCAGAGTACGCCGCGCCGCCGGACCAACCTTGTGCTTTGTCTCTCACCATCAACTCCCGCCTCGAAACCGTTGCTTTCCCTCTAGCCATATATGATTAGAAAATGAATATGAAGCACATTTTATTGATATTTTCCTAAAAAAAATAAAAATAAAAAAACACGAAGTCTCGGCAAGAGTTCGAGAACAAGGGATACGTCTCGACGATAAAGCACCGAGACCTATGCTAAGGTCTCGGTGTGAATCTATCGAGACGCATTGGATTGTCTCGGCTGGAGTTTTTTGAGACCAGAATAATATACATTAAATATAGGGTCTCGGTAATATCGCACCGAGACCACATCACGATGTCTCGATGACAACAAGCCGATACATACTTGAGTGGTCTCCGTTATAATTCGTCCGTATATTGTCGAGACTGAAGAGCATGTCACGGTCCTATGTGGCTGAAAAATACAGGTTTATGCCAAAACCCTTTTATTCTCCACATTTTCATGGTAGACAACAACGAAAACGACTCAAATGAACGTAAAAATGAACTAAAACACATACATACCTCAGTTTGCCTCTTGGTCACACACAATCCCCAAATCCGAAGTCGTCCCACGAACCCTACAGCGCCGAGCACTTCCATTGCCCAAATTAACACCAACGCAACTTGCCAAATGGACAGATCGAACAAATATGTGGGAGAGAGCTTCGAAAAAACGAAGATTGGGAGTTCAAATCATAACGAAAAACTAGAAAAATAAGGGTTTTGAAACTTTTTTGATGAAACACACTGGGGTGCCCAACGGTTACATCCAGGGGTATTTTGGTCAAAGTTAGGGGTGCCTTGACAATTTTCCTGGATGCCTTTGTAATTGGGTTGCCCTAAGTGATGACTGGGGTGCACATAGTGCGACCCATTTCATAATTACCAAGGATATTTTGGTAAATTTATATAATATTGTATGTTGGTGTGCTTAACTATGTGTACTTGTGTACTATAAAGTTAACCTAGGGGTGGAATTAGCCTAAGTTAACTAATCGAAATTGAATAACTTGTTGAACAAGTAAGGATAAGGAATGGTGATAACATACAAGCAAGGGTATTCTTGTAAAAGCACAAAAAAGATGGACTCATTTTGGAACAAAGGATTGTCTTAGAACTAAAGAAGCCAAGATGAGATGTGGGGCTAAGATTAGGTCACCAAACCCTAAATCTCAAGGAGGGCCCTATATATAAAAGTTATAACTAGTTGTAGCCATTTTGCTCCAACTTAACAAATAAGAGTGGAGGCTAGGGTTTTAGTTGTAAGAGTGGAGAAGATGACGTTTGGATGTTAGAGAGAGACTACACCAAGCTACACTTTCCCACAAGCTTGATAATCATTCAAGCTAGGTAAGAACCATAACCTAACCTTGTTAAACTTAAAAAAATTGTAGGAATCAAAGGTGTATTTTCGGATTATTATGATTGACCAAGGTTTCAAACTTGACTTACAAAGGATTTACACTACCAAATATTGTTTTCATCATCTCTATGGTTAATGTATGGGTATGGGGTTTATTTTCATGTTCTAACCTCAAATCTCGATGAATACATGTTTTCTTGTTGGTCTTTGGTTTAAATCCAAATTCGTGCTTGTTTGAACCCATGTTTTCAACCCTTAAATGTATTAAGATCATGAAATGGTAAATGGGTTTGAGTTTACATGAGTTCTTGATGATTTGTGAGGTTTCCAAAGTTTTCAAACAAGAATAAGTAATAGGTAATAATCTTAATGATCTGGTACAAATTGGTGATTTTTGTTGCTTAAAATGGGTTTTGAGGACACCATATACCCAAATTTTGGGTCATGGGAACTTTAGAGGTGTCCGGGAAGTTTGGGGTTGTTGGAACTCTGTTGAAGGAGAAAACGCAAGCAGCTTAATTAGCGCCAGCGCCCGATGCCGTGTGCATAAATGCCACGACACCACCCACGACACTAGTTACTTCTTGGCTCGATTTTTAAATTTTTCTCATTTTTTTACGTGATGTTTAAATGACCATAACTTCTTCATTTTCACTCCATTTTCGATGTTCTACCTACCATTGTAAAGCTTATGGAAAGCTCAACAACATGAAATTGATAAACCACTTAAAACAAGACGTTAACTAATTTAAAAATGTATTAGAAGTCACGATTATTATTGACGTCTCAAATGAAAGTTCAAATATGAACTCCTAGTAAAGACCAACTCAGGGTCTAAAATTCCTAGTGAACTTACCTAAGAGTGTTGTAAACCTTATGAAGTGTGTGTCAAATGTAGATACTCGAGGAACACCACATCAAACTTCTAAAAGTAAGGAATTGGATTAGGACTTGCAGTAATTGAGGTAAGTGGGGGATGCACTTTACTTTCAATCATGACATGCTATTAGTATAACTTAGGTCTCACGTAAGTTAGAGACATGGGATAGGATGTCATATGCTATTGACATGATTTCTTGCTAAATCTATGGTTGCATGCATATACCTAACGTGATAACTCGTAGTTGCGATAATCACACTTGTTACTCAAAATGTGTTAGTTGGTGCTAACACTTGGATACCTAAGCTGTAGTTGAGAGCATCATGATCCACTATTATCATTATTCCTCGTGTTCGTAGCGGCTTACATGACTATGTTAGTAAACATTAATACGAAGGACATGAGAAGAGTATTAGTTAATGCAAAGCTTCGAGAACCATGGGCCCGTTAGAGGTATATGTAAGGGTGATGGCTTTGACGAACACTAATTGTGTTGAGAAGCTTAACTAAATAGTACAAAGGCCAATCGATCACGTGACGTGCGTATCTAATATAACCTGTAATAGGTTAGCAAATGTTATTGGAATGTAGTAGATGTAAGAACGGGGGTCGAAAGGATTCAACAAACTGAATTTAACAGACAAAAAATAAATCGATGGTTTTTGAAAGAGTTTTATTTAAAAGTCTACTAAACAAGAATATAAATAAGTTGTAAATTAGACAATAAAACATACCTCAAATTAGGAATCCCCAATCTAGCCCTATGTTATTTTCTTGTCTTGTATCATTAATATTAAAGATGGGTTTCAAAACAGTTTTCCCTAGATATGCTATAGGTGTTGCAGTCACTAACACCCTAGTCCCCCTATTCTCGATAGATAGAACACTGCTCTCTAAATAATTCTTTTACTCCACCATACAATATTGGGCAACCACTCTCAAGATTTAGCACATGAGCAACATTAACAGCTCTGTGGGAACACCTACCCCTAGACAATCGCTCTCAACATTTATCCTAGTTCTCGTTGTTACTCACCTAGAACAACAAGTGTGTCAAGTCTCTTACTCTAGGTGATTGCCACTTCTCAACCCAATTGGTATCACAGACTCAACCTGATTGATAGCAGGTCAATGAGTTTATGCCTAAAGATTTGCAATGAATATACAAACTCTAAACTACCATTAAGACATCGTTAAAAAAATACAAATAAAAAACTGAAACAAAACACTATTATTATTGAAAACCTCAACAAGACCTAGAAAACAACCTACTATTGGCTAGAGAGCTTTATCCCCGACCTAGATATTAAATAACCTAGCCAGCCATTGCT
Source organism: Stephania cephalantha (assembly GCA_039657325.1). Lineage (NCBI taxonomy): Eukaryota > Viridiplantae > Streptophyta > Magnoliopsida > Ranunculales > Menispermaceae > Stephania > Stephania cephalantha. The sequence continues at coordinate 28,627,283 of CM077577.1, forward strand.
ACTCCACCTTGCTCTACTCCTTAATCACTCTGAATACAATATATTTTCGTTTATAGAGGTCCTCCCTTTATATAGGTGAGCCTAGGTACAAGAATAGGAAACCCCAATAGATAATAACCTTATAAAAAATACAAAACTTCTATTCTATAGTTCTGACGCTGTCAGTGGCGCCACCATTATGTATGGATGACGTCTGGTCACGATGGTCTTTATAGAAAGTCTTGGTTTTCAAGTCAGCTAGAACTTCTATTTTTGAGTCCGGCGTCGTGGTGGCGCCGTGTTAATTTAGGCGTCTTCGTTCAATCCCGACGTTGTCCGTTGATATGTTCGACGCCTTGGTGGCACCGATGCTCCCCGCTGGTGTCGTTCTGTTTCTACACGACGTCAAGCTTACTTGTTGTTTTGACCATTAATTGACTTATTTCCCGCAATTGTCTAATTTACGCATAAATATTCAAATGCCCGTAAATCTCCAAAGTAAACATAAAGAGCCATAAAACTCGACTTTGGAATTGATTTACATAGCAAAACACCTATAAAAGAGTGCAAAAATAATGACTCATCAAATACCCCTAAACATAGAACTTTGTACGTCCGAACAAAGGTTTATCTCGACTACAACGACCAAATATATTGTGACAATATTAAGTGATGTTTTCCTTAAGACTTTATACCTACTTCGCAAAACAATGGAGTCCTTAGAATTGAAACTTGGTCAATCTGTTTAACAAGAGACAAAATTTTCAAGGTTGGTCAAACATAGTCACCTTTCAAGATAACATTTTTTCAAGATTTGAAGCATTTAAAAACCATAATCTTTAACTTACTTATAGGTTTTTTAGGTCTCTTCATCAAAGCAGTAGATCCAAATTGATCTATTAATTCAACAAATTCTTTTAAATGGACCTTAGCACCATTTTCACTTATTTGTAGGTTTTTGCACCTTAAAGACTCCATATGGCTTATTTAGAGGTAGGCTATTATTTAGTTCATACCATTGGAGAAACTCACTTACCCTAGTTGCAAGCACTTGAGCTAAATCTTTCTTTATAAGAGTACCTTTTTTTCTAAACTTTAGCCTTTTATTTAACTAGAGATCCTTACTTCCCACTTTTTATGGTTTTATTGTACAATCCATTCTCCATTTCTGTGGGTACCAATTTTTCATTTTTTCCAACCATCAAGTTCCCTACTCCATTTCCTATGAAACTTGTGGGATTCTCTAATTTTTAAAGAAATCTCTTACTATCACTCCTCACTTTTGCTAGAGTTAAGTTCATTTTCCAATGTAGAATCTTCATGCCAATATTATAGATAAAAAGCCTACTTTTTCCTCTTACAAGTGCCAAATCTTTAACAATTATACTACAAGTGGATTAGTCCTAGTTTCACAATCTTAGAGATTTTAAATTTTCCCGCAAAGTTAATTCGACCACTTACCTACTTTGGTCTCATGGCTTATCCTTACCTCAAGTTCTATTTATGTTGTCAGGTAGGTGTAAAAGCTTTTGGGGTATGTGGTTTCTGCCAATGGTTTGCAAGTTGCCATATCATGTGAGACTGTGTGATGGCTAAACACCTTGAAAAATGTGCAGATGTGGGTACCAAGTAGGCGTAGTAAGGGTACCCTAAACCCTTAATTATTATTATAATGCTAATTTAAATAAAATGAATAGAACAAGGGTGAAAATGACATAAAATTGATAATCAAACTTTAAGCTAAGTCAATTAAATCGGGTACATTAAGGATTGGTGCGCCTCAAGATGCGTATCGAGACGCAGGGCACTGGATGCCAGGTAATTAGGTATTAGGGGAAGTGGCAGTACACCAATTTAAGATCCTAAATAGCCTACGTATGTGTAAAAATGTCTAAGTTAAATTAATTGAATAAATTGATAACAAATGCCTATAGTTAGATGGAAAAAATCGATGTCATAAAATTGCCTCGAGATTCGCACTAAAATGGAATCTTAAGAGATTTTGAGTTGGGAATTGGTGTTAAGACAATTGATTTTAACATTACCTATATATAGCTAAGTTAGTGGGAAATCTCTTCAGAAGTTCAAGGAAACTGTGGAGAAACATAGTGGACAACACTATATCAAGACTTTGATGACAAATGGTGGTGGTGAGTATACATCCTCGGTATTTTCAGAGTTTTGTGATCGTCATGAGATTAAGCATGAGATCATGCCACCACAGACACTGCAATATAATGGAGTTGCAAATAGGAAGAATATGACGTTTATGGACATGACTCGTAATATGTTGAAAGCTAAAGGTCTATATGATTCTTTTTGGGTTGAAACAGATGCATGTTTAGTTTATTTACTCAATAGGTCTCCCACAAAATATGTGTCGTATATTACCTCTGAAGAGGTTTTGAATGGTTACAAACCAAGTGTTAAAACACTTAGAAGTGTTTAAATCCACTACATATGTTCATATTCCTGATGCTAAAAGAATGAAGTTTGATGTCAAAGGCATGAACATCATTTTTTATTAGCTATGTTCCAGGGTGGATTTGAGCGTGCAAGTTGTATAATCCAGTTACCAATTCAGTCATTGTTAGCATATATGTCATGTTGTATGAGAAAGATGCGTGGATTTGGGAAACAAATGCCAAAAGTATTACTCAACTGCGAGAGATCGAGAGGTGAGGATGCGGTCACTACCAGTAGTACGGCAATAGACTCGGCGATACGGTTCTGGAGACTACAAATGAGTGTAGGAACTCGCTCGACTTCAAGATTTTCATGTCACTAATGATAATGTCCTCATTGACAATAGCGTAGAGTGCATTGTGCAATGTTTAGTACTGATGAAGCTGTGCGAGATAGATGACAAGTGAAAGATAAAAGACGTAGTCAGTGGAGGTTGAGATTTGGATATTGAGAAAATATCAAGACAATCTGAATTATGTAGGATGATGTTTTTGTTTAATTTAGATTGGTGATTTAGATTATAGGGGAATGCTAAATTTATAATCTAAATTAACAATTGGGTTTCTAAACTAATTTTAGGGTTTCTAATTTAGTAGTTTCCTAATTTGATTAGGAGTTAAATTTAAGTTTCTAAATTAGTGCTAACCTCCCACATTGTAAATAACGAGTTTTAGTGATTAATAGAAGTGTGCCATTGCAGTGTCTCTGTTTATTACACCATGTTCCAAAGATTTCTTCTTTTTCATCAAATCCTTCTACTACTACTTCAGTTTTTCTTTTTCTTTACTACTTGTTGACAATAACAAGTGGAAGAGAATAATCAAACTACGATGAAGAAACCAATTCTCATCCTCCATGAAAATGGCTAGCTTGATTGGGTGTTGTGGGAAAGAGTTTACATGTTGTTCTAGGCGGTGGTGTCTTATGGTTGTTGGAATAAGGTTCGTCTGGTTGGGCAGTGACTAGTTTGAGGGTGAAGTTGAAGAAGATGGGAAAGGTACATGCGGTCTCTTGAAAAGCTCATTTTTTATCTTTTGGTAAAACATTTAGCACAAACTTAGGTCACGGAATGGAAAAATTTACGGATGTACAAATAAAAATTAATTTAAATGAGTAAAATAAGTGAGTATTTTTTTATTCCATAACTAAGGTAAAACGCATTTTTAAAATGCGCCATTAGTGTTCAATGTTGAAAATACACGAATGGCGCATTTTGAGAATGCGCCATTCATGTATTTTGAACATCCCATGTGGCATCCACATGGATTGTTCAATAACATGAATGGCGCATTCTCAACATGCGTCATTCATGTATTTTGAACATCCAACATGGTTTGTTCCATAACATGAATGGCGCATTCGGAGAATGCACCATTCATGAATGGACGCCACATAAGTATTCCATAACACGAATGGCGCATTCGGAGAATGCGTCATTCGTGTTATGTGCACTGGTCCGTGACATTTGCACGGTTTGCATTGATTGGTTTGCCCACCACGAAATACGTGTGTGACCTTTGCACGATTTGCATTGATTGGACGAGGTTGTATGAGTTGTCCACCTCGAGATATGTGCACGACGTTTTGCATCGATTGCACGAGGTTGCATGAGTTGCACACCTTGTGATACGTGCATGACATTTGCATGAATTGTACGAGGTTGCATGGGTCGGCCACCTCGACATACGAGCGTAGCGTTTGCTTGACTTCTCGACCTCAAGATACATGCGTGATGTTTGCATGAATTGTCCACGTTGAGATACGTGCATGTCCTTTACATGAGTTATTTACATCGAGATACGTATGCGTGACGCGGGTTGTCCACCTCGAGATATGTACGTGACTCGGCTTGTCCATCTCGATACGCACATGTCATTTGCATGTGTTCTCCACCTCGAGTTGAACAAATAACTCCTTTTGAGAAGGAGTAATTAAGACAGTTTTGTATTTTGTATAGATGACTCCTTTAGAAAATGAGACATTCATTCAACCTCATCAAACACACCACGTCATACATCCACATCATAATCAATAGCTCATTTTCAAAAGGAGACATACCTTACTTTTGTAATTTTAAAATAAACCCCCTATTTGATGAATAAAAAAAGTAAACCCACCCTATTTTTTGAAAAAACACCCACGAAATGCTTATGTGGCGAAGTCACATAGGCGTGTGAGCCGGCAGGTGTGACTTTATCATGTTGTCAAATCATTTTCCTAGTTATTAAGACAATAAAAATAACTAAGAGTCTAGGATGACATCAATCGCACATCAATCATGGAAATTGTTGTGAGACTCCTCATACCACGTAGGGAAAATTCACCAAAGTACACATGTTTGTACTTTTAATGAGGAAAATAGGGGTCAAAATTTTTTTATTCCGGGGGGTAGGCAATAACGCCTTGTGGGAAGGCGCCATCTACGTGGCATGTGACGTGGCCATTTTTTTTTTTTTTGTGGAGACACTGATAGCGCCTTCTCAGAAGGCGCTATCAGTGTACATGTCCACGTCGACATGTCCACGTGGACCGACGTGGACATGTACACTGATAGCGCCTTCCGAGAAGGCGCTATCAGTGTCCACGTGGACAACAGAAAGTTTTCCAGGTCCACGTGGATCGGATAGCGCCTTCGCAGAAGGCGCTATTGGTGTCCACGTGGACATCAAGTTAATGGGCGCCACGTGGATCCACGTGGATCCACGTGGCGGTGTACAACCCAATAGCGCCTTCGGAGAAGGCGCTATTTGTATAAAATTTTTTAGTTGTGTCCACGTGGATCCACGTGGACACATTTATGTGGGGTGCGCTGATAGCGCCTTCTCAGAAGGCGCTATCAGCGCACCCTGTCGTCTTCTTCGCGAAACCGACGCAGAGAATATTCTCTGCGTCGGTTTCTGTAGGGATGCAGGGGTAGGGATGCAGGGGTAGGGGACGTAGGGGTCACGGGATTACGATCCCGTGACCATGCCGAATAATTGCCGCCCGCCTATATAAGGAGGGGACGGGGAGCTCGGTTTGGAGGAGACTTGCGGCGAGAGGTGAGGCGAGAAGAAGTGGCGGTGATCGGCGGAGAGGAGCGGAGATTTGCGCGGGGAGCGCGGAGCAGGCGGCGGCGGGGCACCCGATCGTCTCGGCGGGGGTACGTGGTGGTACGTGGAACGTGGTGTTATGTGGCGGTCCAGTGGTGAGGCGGAAAGCGGCGGTGACGGCGGCGGAGGAGGAGGAGGGATCTACGGCGGCGGCGGGAGGAAGGAAGGGCATGGCGCGGCGGAGGAGGAGGAAGCGGCGTAGCGACGGAGTGGAGGTAGGAGAAGGAGGAGGTATGTGTATATAGTTAAGTTAGTTTAGTTAGTTAAATAAGATTGTTTAAGTTAGTTTGATTAAGTTAATTTGAGTTTGTTTAAGTGAGTTTAGTTAATTAAGTATGTTTACGTTAGTTTAGTTTGTTTAATAAGTTTAGTTCTTGATTAGTTTGATTAAGTTAGTTTTGTTAAGTTAGTTTTAGTTTGTTTAAGTGAGTTTAGTTAATTAAGTATGCTTATGTTAGTTTAGTTTGTTTAATAAGTTTGTTTAAGTTAGTTGACGTTTGGTAGTTAATTAAGTTTGATTAAGTTAGTTTTCATTGTGGAGTGGGTACATGTTTGTTTACGTTAGTTTAGTTTAGTGAGTTTGTTTAAGTTAGTTTGGTTAATTATGTTTGTTTAAGTTAGTTTACTTAATTAAGTTTAGTTAAGTTGGTATAGTTAATTGCGTTGCGGCGGAAAACCAGAGGAAACAAGTAGTTGTACTGCAATGGATCCAGGACCTTCAGATCCATCACTCTTGGAACTCCAATCTACTCACATGAGATCGAGCGAACCTGGAGGGGGAGGTAAGGCCAATTTACATGAATGCGTCATATTTACAGCAATATTGTATCAAAAACATACATTAATACATTATCAATTCCAAGGTTTACGAAACAATGCGCGTACGTCGAAGACGTGGGGTCGTTGATCGAACGATGCGATATCATTCTAGGATGATCCCATATCTTCGTTCGAGTGGGTTCTATGGGATATCCCGGGTAGCATTTTTCGGCCTTGATTGGGCTTTGATTTGCTGCGTTTGTAGAGAGATGGCGCCACGAGACGCATACATTTCACATGCATTGCGGGGAGTGCACAATTACACTCCAAGACGTGCGGAGTGCGGCTTGGATTACCTATTGAAGGTATGCTGTGGACGGGAACGACAGACGCGGACTATGCGATGTCTGCGAGAGGCTACTTGGATGAACTCCTGGTGGAGATGACATCGTTGGTTGTAAACTTAAGGTCGATTGGCTTGAGCGTAACGTTCCAGCAATAGATGATGAAAGCGATGACGAGTCGGTCCAACGTTACGTTCGATCGTACATACTACAACTCATCGGTGGTTGTCTTTTCGCCGACAAGTCCAATCGATTCGTACATTTGATGTTCCTACCTTTCTTTGGAGGATTTCCAAGTAGCGAGGCCAATATAGTTGGGGGAGTGCATATTTGGCTTATTTGTACGGGGAGTTGTGTCGCGGATCTCGCGCGTGAGGGCACATGAGGTTCTTTGGCGCCTCAATTCTTGTACAAGCTGTGGGCATGTGATTTCCATTCATAGCACGCATGCGTCTGCGTGTATCTAGAGCTCAACAAACGAACGGTGGATGGCCAAAACATGCTTATGGACGTTCCACTCGGACACGGAGTATTAAAGTCGATTTGTCATTACTTTGCAAATAATTCTTGTCCATATTCATTTATCTTAACTTATTGTTTCATACAGATGGCTCGATGCATTTTCGGTTTCACAAAATGCGACGCACGTCGTATCGGCATACCGTGATGCACTCGACTCTCGAGGCATGAGGATGATGTGGTGTGGCAACCATATAATGAACTCATGGGGTCTCTTCCCGAATCTTGTAGAAATGGTCACGGCGGTTGGCTCTCGACGTGTCCCTTATTTGTTTCCACATTGTGGAGTGGCATCGACGAGAAAGGGTCATGAGACAATTCGGCATGGTACAAGTAGTGCCACCTAATTGTGCTTACGACGCACAACCTGCACCGCGTCGAATTGCGTGGACATCATCATGAAAATTGGGTGACTTTTCACGCAAGCTACATAAACATGTGGGAAAATCGTGGGGACACCATTGCGACAAAGCGGCTTGAATGAAGGGCATGACCATCAAGACTACATGACGTGGTATCGATCGGTCACTAGGAGATTTATAGGACACGACGGGCGTTACGTGACTACTCGGTAATCTTCTAACTCTTACTTTTCCTCGAACATTTAATATGTTATATTGCGTGATTTGAGCTCTTATTTTTTGTATATCGGCGTAACTTGGTGCATCGACTTAGGCGTGTGTTTATTGAGGATGGGTACGAGCAAGGTCTTGCGCCTTGATGAAGGGATTAAAATTTTGGACGAAGATGAAAGACAAAGGTCTAATCTTTCGCATGACGGAATTGACGTCCAACAAGACATAGATGAGGATAATGAACAAGAAGATGAAGAAGACGATCGGGCGAACCAAACATAGAGATGAGAAGAAGACGAACACGACCGAGAGGCGTGCGGGAACGCACCGGACGTCCTCGTCCACCACGTCCATCTACTCAGACTGAGATTGCTGCAGAGAGTAGCAGACGATCTCCTCCAGCACGTTCATCTCGTTCGAGAGCGAGTAGAACAGAGACTGTTGGTGAGAGTAGCCGACGATCGTCGCCACCCCAGCAAGAACCTCAAATGTTTGTACCCAGGCCGCCGAGCGTGAATCTTCCTCCTTACTATTTTGATCCATACGCACCTGGGCCGTCGTCTTCATATGTGGACCCTGGAATGCCTCATCCTCAAATGTATCCATCACTGCCTCAGTACATGCCTAGTCCATATACTCCTACTCCATATAATTACAATATGGCGTATAGTGGAGACCCTTCATTCATGAACTTGTTGACCATGCCGCAGCCTCATGTTCCATTCCCCCACCCCATGCCGGAAGCCAAGATTTCGGGATGGTTCCACCTCCTATTTTTGGTAGCATCCATAGCCAGAGGTGAGTCGAGTCAAGAACCAGAGGAAACGCAACAATCTACTCGACGTGATTCATCGCAAGACCGGCTACCTCAACAAGCTCAATAGGATGTACAAACACATCGTCCAACAAGACAAAAGTACGTCCGGTTTGCATCAGAGCAACAACGTCAACGGAACCGCCGAAATAGACCTGCATGATGAGTTTACTTGATGTCATAGTGATTTGTAATTAACTTATATTTTGGGTTCACAAAGTACGTGTATTCAACCTTCTCATTGAATAAACTTATTTCTCACGTTTTTCATATTATTATAATGTCGTAGATTTGATTACTCTTCAATAGTTAGTTTAGTTTGTTAAGTTAGTTTAGGTTATATGTTTAATTTAACTTAAGTGGTTAGCTTACTTAGTTAGGTGTCGGTGGTTAGGTTATATTAGTTTAGTTTGGTTAGGTTAATTAGGTTAGTTAGTTAAGTTAGTTTAGTTTAGGTGTTGAGGTTATGTTTGTTTAGTATAGTTGACTTAGGGTATGTTCCTTAGTGTAGTTGAGTTAGGTTATGTTTGCAATTAAGCTAGTTAAGTTAGTTATTTTAGTTTACTTAGTTTGTATTGTTAGGTGGTTTGGTTAGTTAATGTTAGTTAGTTTAGTTTGTTAGTTACTTTAGTTTGGTTATGTTAGTTAGTTAGTTAGTTAGTTAGTTAGTTAGTTTAGTTGAAGTTAGTTAGTTACTTAGTTTAGTTTGGTTTGCTTAGGTTAGTTTAGGTAGTTAGTTTAGTTTGGTTAATGTTAGTTAGTTAGTTTAGTTTGGTTTGGTTAGGTTAGTTTAGGTTAGTTAGTTTAGTTTAGTTTAGTTAGTTAGTTAGTTAGTTAGTTAGTTAGTTAGTTAGTTAGTTAGTTAGGTTAGTTAGTTAGTTTAGTTTGGTTAGGTTAGTTAAGGTTAGTTATTTTAGTTTGGTTAAGGTTAGTTAGTTAGTTAGTTAGTTACTTAGTTAGTTAGTTAGTTTATTTAGTTTAGTTGGTTATGTTAGTTAATGTTAGTTAGTTTAGAAAAGAGAGTTTAAGGTTTAAAACAATGTACATATATATATATATATATTCAAAATTGGTTTTTTTTATACAAATATAAACTCCTCATATGCATATTCAAATTTGGTTGTAATTGTCGAGAGATCGCTCGCAACGCAAGCAACGCAATAGCGAGGTCGGAAAGCTGCGAGAACAACGCGGTTGGTGACCGGTTGATGACGTGTCGGTGATGACATGATCGCGGCGAGCGTTTTGAGGTTCGCATGACGTGTCGTCCACGTGGCATGGGTTAAATCTTGCGATAGCGCCTTTTCAAAAGGCGCTATCATTACATGTGGCCTCCATGTCACGCCATGTCGGCGCCACATCACAAACGTAATTTTCGCTCAATAGCGCCTTTTGAGAAGGCGTTATTGAATGAGGTGATGTGGCGGCGACGTGGCAATGCGTTATTGAATGATGTGATGTGGCGGCGACGTGGCGGTGAGGTGGCGGCCAAATGTACGAGATAGCGCCTTTTCAAAAGGCGTTATGCGTACAAACCCATGCCACGTGGACGCCACGTCACCTCGAACCAAAAAACATCCCACTCAATAACGCCTTCTCAAAAGGCGTTATTGCCTACTTCCGTGATAAAAAAAAAAAAACCTCCCTATTTTGTGAAAAAAATTGTAAAATACCCCTACTTTTGGAAAAACTCCTACCACGTAGAGTTTATTAAAAAAAATAGTAAAGCTGGTTGTACCTATGAGTCTCGGTCTTAAGGAATTACGAGCCATTTTGATTAAATTATAAACATCAATCACCAATTTCAAAGATTTGATTTAATAATATTTTTTTACTTTCAAGAAAATTAATTAATTTTTCTTGTGCATGGATTTAAGAGTTTCGAGAAAAATAATAATTGTTTTCATGTGGTTGGATAATGGTTAGTTGATGGTAAATCAAAAATTTCAACCACTTTAATTTCCCCTTTTTTGAATGAAAGTTACTAGTGTCGAACTAGCTTATGGTTTGGTGGGACTTAAGCTCGGAGTAGATGATAGTCCGGATATCGGGTGGTTTGCACAAATCTTTTTACCTTGGAATAAATTTAACTAAATTGAACTTCAATATTAATTTCTATGAAAAATACTAACCTCAATTATTGTAGATGATCTTGGTGACTAAATCCTGGTCTCCACTTGTATAAACCATGTTGGTCAGTGAGATAATCTTCGTTCACTTTGCCTCTTCATTATGTTTTTGAGTTTTCTTTTCATGGCTTCATACATTATTTGCAAAGGCAAAACACTCAAATTGAGAAAATTATCAAGGAATGAATTGTGCTTATATCTAGATTTATCTAAAATGAAGATAGCATTATATTTATTAAACATGCACAACTCTTAATTACTATATCTCTATGCCACTAATTAAGATGTATTAACTCACCTTCATTTCTTCATCATCGAGAAGACCAACAGTGATTGTTGCTAAAATACGCCTCTGGGGACCTCTCCACTAACCTCTTCTCCCTGCAAAACGGCAACCAATGACAAGCAAACCTTACAGCCTCGATGAAAGCAAAAAGAGTCAACTTCGATCCTCCATCGTCCGATACATAGACGGAAATCTTATCCGTTGGATACTCGTAACCCATCACTGATAGAGCAGTGTCCACCACACTCAATGGTAGCTCCTTATATGGATCAGCCGTGCATATAAACACATCCAACCTCGGGTACTCGCCGGATTTGTCAAGCATCTTAGCTAGATTATCAGCGAATGTTTGACGCCGAATAGGGCGCATTCGGAAGGCCTGTGCGGTTGCCCACATGAAGGCAAGAACGAAGTCGGAAAATATCATGGAGAGGTGAAGAAAGATTGAAGGGAAGGAAGCACTGTTGGAGATCTTAACGAGATTTGAGAGCTTGTAGAGGTAGTGGTAGAACAGTAATAAGAGAGCAGATAAGTAAACTACAGCAAAAAGGCGATAGGGAACTTCGCGGCGGTGGACGTAAAAGGTGTGGAGAGGTGGTGAAGAATTGGAGGGGCTTTGGGTTAATGCCATCTTGCTTAACTTAAAACGCAATAGAGAGCACCAAAGATGTGTCTGTAATATATAGGGGAGAGGAGAGCTCATATAGGCTTATTAATTTGATATGTATGTACATTGAACAAAATTAAAAATAAAAATAAAGATAAGAAGTTGCCTACGCATCCATCGCTAATTTGGTTTGAGCGCTGCTATGGGCACCCCACCAATTACTTAAGGCACATCGTTATTAAGGGCACCAAATGCTTTATTGTGAGCACCCAAAAAAATGAGGTGAAATGCCAGAAATACCACTACCCAAAATGAGCACCCCACCCCACTCCTTCAAAACCAACGATCAAGGAACCTCATCCCCTTCCTTTGCTCCTTGAAGATAGGCACCCCACCAAATCTCCAAAACCCTTACTCTCCGATCTCTTTCGATGCTCCCTGGCCTCCCCGCTTCTCATTCTCTCATTAATTTTCGCCTAGCTCTCTGGTTTCAGCTTCATTTTTGGAAGGATTTGATAGACGTTAAGGCTCGGGTTTTTGGATTCGATCTTGCGGGGAGTCAATTTGAATGACAAAAGGTACATTTTTAGTCAATTTGGCAACAAATGGGTTAGGTTAGTTGAATATTGGTCTTTAGATTGTGTGTTCTTTATTCACGGGTTTCGAATATGGAAACCCATGATTTTCGGCCACCTGGGGCAGTAACTTATGGTGTATTCTCAGCCAATGGGTGCTGAGATACAAAAGTTGGTTAAAATGCCCAGAATTAGTATCGGTTACCTGATGCCGAGACTATATTGTGACTTTCGATTTTGTATGAACGAGTTTACTGTTTTAGAATTTTTCTTGCAAATAAGGCACAACTCGGTTGATATCCATCGAGACTAGACCAGTCGTCTCGGTTATTACTAAACGCGACAATTCGACATAGTCTTTGTTATATCTTTCCAAGATTTAAAGATGATTTTGAATTTTATTTGTCTCGGTTGTACCTAACCGAGACAAGTATGTATTGTTTTGTTTACAAAGCTACCGAGACTTATCTGTATGTATATGTTACATGTTGCCGAGACATAGTTTGTGTTACCGAGACTTACTTTTTACACATAATTTCTTTGATTTTAGTTTGAAATCTATTAAATTTCCTTTCTTTTCAGATATGGCTCATTCCAAGACAGTTGTTACCAGGGAGGAGACCAGAAGTGAGCCGTTAGGAAGTGCCCGTGGTTGTAGTGGTCGGCGACCCCAGACCGCATCTTACCGGAAGAAGAAATAAAAGACTGATGCAAAGAGTAGACGTGCATGAAAGGGATTTCTACAGGATGAGGGCTCACGCGTTGTCGAGCATCAGGAAAGGGATCTAATCATTGCTCGCAGTGGAGCTGGGGATAAAGCCTCTGAGTATTCAGAGGACTCACTTGGGAGTGAAGAAAGAGAAGAAGGTTTGTTTTAACTTTTTGGATTTTGTATTAGTTACTTATTGTTTACTCGGTTAGATTTTTTTTATCTCTTTTCTAACAATTGTTTTTGTGTTTACTTTGTGAAGATTATGTGGGTGGTACTAGCTGTGGCGGAGGCAACCGAGGGACACGAGCCACCACCCGAGGCACTCGAGGTGGCCGAGGGACCCAAAGCGGCTAAGGAACCCGAGCCACTATAAATGAAGAAGAGCAACAAGAAGACCCAATGCTCCTTTACACGGTGGACCGATAAACCGAAGTTTATTGTTGAGCTTCAAACATCACATTACATATGTGATTTGGGATGCTGAAGTACGTTATATTCCTTAGTTTTGTTTCACTTTATTCTCTTAAATGTTATATTATATGATTGTTTAACTGATGCTACTTCCATTACTTTCATTTGTTGTTGTAGCAACAGCCTTTGTTGAAGTGCATCAACCACGAGGCTTAAATCCAAGAGTGGTATTTGCAATCATGCCACGTTGACACTGTGGGTCTTCAGAGGATTATCCAGCGCTCTGTGTTGACTCCGCTCATTAATTATTCGTATCGGAAGGGCAATAAGGAGTTGATCTCTGCATTTGTCGAGCGGTGGCAACCGGAGACAAATACATTTCACATGCCTTTTGGTGAAATGTATATCACTTTGGAGGATGTCAGCATTCTATTGAAGATTAGGACGACGGGCAAGGTCATCGCAATGGAAAATTCTTCAAGATACACCGAGGACTCTGCAAGGAAGCCATTCAACTAGTTTCAAAGTTGCTCAATGTTACACTTGAAGGGGCGGAGGATGAGGTTAACATCACTAGGGACCTCATTTGTCCAGAAAGGCTTGGTTGAAGAGTCGGTGGTCCCCGACCAAAAGTCGAAGTCGCTTCATTACCATCCGTGTAATGCACCGCACGAGCATTCTTGTTGTACCTCTTGTCGTTCACTCTCTTCGCCGACAAGAGTGGAACACGGGTCCCAATTGCATTGCTCAAGGTGCTGAAGAATTTAGACGATGTCAACAATTATGCATGGGGCGTTGTTGCATTGGCATACTTGTACCGTCAGCTTGGGTCAGCCACTACAGTTGAAGTGTCACAAATTGTCAGATACCTTACTTTGCTTAAGGTAATTATTGTTAATTTTGTACTTTTTAATTACTTATTGTTTTATCGATACTAATGTTTATTTTTTGTTAGGGATGGGTGTACGAGCACTTCAAACTCGGGTTCGCCATCTCAAACTCCAAATACATGGAGCAATTGCAACCCCGTGTTTCACGATGGATTCGAAACACGAGACGGTTAATGTTGGAGACAAGTTGGCTTCAATTCGGAGGACATTGGATGACCGAGGTCAAACGAGGCGCGTGTGCTTCTTTAATTTCTTTCAAATACTCCGTGGTACCTTATGTGTTACTAATACATGTTTACTTCATTGGTGCGGGTGACAAGGGACCCGTATGTTGATATCGGGCCGGATGGTATGGTTCACCCGATGGCGTTCTACGATGGGACCTTGAAGTATATGGAAATCATTAAGCCATACCATCCGAAAAGGTTCTGAGAGACGGCTCGGTCATGTCCAAGGTGTACATGCCCCTCCGAATCGCTCTCTCGAGGCATCTCGGCCCATTTACGCACTCAAGTACTACAACAAGTACGGGTTCCAACCGGAGCACTAGGAGAGGTGGCCTAACCATTTGTTGGCCCCTGAAGTCCAAGGTGAGAAGACTCAATTCGAGTTCATGGCAACATCGAGAGATCTTCCTTGGTTTCTATGTGTTTCACACTGGTTATTGAGAACCCGTCTAATGAGGACGATGTTGATGTCTTTGTACCATTGTTGATAATGAGGTGTTTGAGGTATGTCATTTGTAATGTTGTTTACATAAAGTCATTTGATTTCTTATTATTTCCTTTGTGCCTAAAATGACATACTTTTATGTTGTTGTTCTTGAATAGTGGAACCAGACGTGCGTTGGACGTTGCATTGAAGTGGATGGATTTGTTGGACGAGGAGTGTACCGTTGAGTCCGCGAGGAAAATGGCAAGTGACGTCGTAAACTTTTTTTCGGGTAGGATTTTCCCTACGACTACCACCACCACTACCACCGCGACCACCGCCGCTACTACCACAATTGGAACTTCAAAAGAATCCCAACACGACAGCGCGACAATCCAATCGAGGTCAAGTGATGTTCCTCGCCCCGATTCTCCTCCTCCCAAGCGCATGCATGGCAATGAATATCAGCGGAAGATATTTAAGAAGAAGAAGCCTTTCGAGCCATCCCCAAAGTAATGAACTGTTTTCCATGCATTGTAATGTTATTGTGTGATTGTTTTTAAACTAATTTTGATGTTTTGAAATTTGCGAACTGGTTTGTTAACTTATTGGCATGTTTGAAAAACTTATTTGAAGGTTTGATGTCAATGGATTTGTTGAGAAGTTACATGTAGATTGGTTTATTGGCTTTGTGAATGAATTTGAAGGCGTTGTGGATTGTTTTGTTATGTTTGTGGATTGGTTTGTTGTCTTTGTGGCTTGGTTTGTTGGTTTGTTGTCAATGGATTGGTTTAAATTCATATTGAAAGAACTTCTCGGAGGTTCCTCATGAGACAATTTGTCAATTACCGGTTACGCCTATCGAAACTTAAGGGTGAGTTATGGACTGCTAAGCCGAGGACCGACATTTTTACGGAATTATGAAATTGTTGACTACATAAAGGTTACAATTAAAAACCATAACACATCCACATTAGACAACCAAGAAGCATACACATTGGACAACCATGAAGCATACACATTGGAACTTTATTCTTGATAATGATGAACTACATAGACATTAAATAAACCATAACACATCCACATCAGACAACCATGAAGCATACACATCAAAACTTAAAGAATAGTAAACATTGATACATATTTGTTTGATAGAATCTCTTGTCCTATTCATGAACGTAAATCCGAATGTGGCTAAGGCAAAGCTAAATCTACTACGGAAGGCGTGCCTTGTTGAGAAGTTACAACCGGCACGATTTCTCGAATTATGAATCTGAATGTGGCTAAGGCAAAGCTAAATCAACTTCACATTTTAAATACAAAGTACAACAAGAAGTCATTATCATATAATTCACATTTGATAAAAACATGTAAGAAATAATGTACGGACTTACCTTAACCTAATGGATGTTCCTATTGTTAATCATGCCAATGATAAGTCGACTATCGAAAGATGGCGGTGGGACATTACGTAGAGGAAGAAATGTCGAGCAACTATCATGCGAGAGGTTTACTAAAATGACATTAAAGGTCGTTGATATTAAGAGCCCCATGTCCAAAAGTGTCAGCCATTCGTCAAAAGAGGCCCAACGCGATCATCCGGACAATGCACGACAACCTTCACCCTCTCGTAACTTATTCCAAGCACTTCCCGCCAAAGAGTTTCATACCCTGTTATCTCATCAAACATCCTTCTATGTACTAACCTCCAACCATCTACGTCGAGGAGTCCGAGCCCGGAGGCAACACACCGATATCCACAATTACCATCGTCCAGTCACATCAATAGTGCTCTCAACGTATGGCAACCAATCTGGTTGTATGCAATGTGAATAACAACTTTAGATACACCTTGAGTCTCCCGATGGGCTCCACTTTATTTTGCTTTATCCTCGCACTAAAAGCCTATTCTTTTGATAGTACATACTCAAACCAACTTGGCAATCTTGTCATTGAAGTATATTCTTCATCTAGTTTCCTCTTCGATCCTTTCTTCTTTCCTTTGTTCATCAAACTTCCAAGCGTAGACCCTGGTGTCTTTCCTTTTATCTTTATTTATGTAGGTGGGACAACCCCGATGTGAATGAAGGTTGACTAATCTCTAAGTGCTAAATAATCCCGATGCGATCGTCCTCATCAAAGTGCAAACATGAAGTTTTTCCAACACTCTTTGAATCTCATCCTTCACATTGTATCAAGTCCAATCCACAACATTCTTTGATACCATACTCAACTTTCGCCAAGTATACATGAAAATCCTCGAGTGGGATGGGTAAACCTGCCATTTTATGGAAGTTTATCTCGTGTACACAAGGTAGACCATGCGTTGTACATATATCACAACCACAACGAGTAGAGTTATGTCCAACATCCTCTCCACATTCTCGCTTCATCTCTAATCAACTTAAGCCTATTTGAGAAACGTATCCATGCGACCAACGATACAAACCATTAACATATTCATGTTGCACCACATTCAAACTGAGGTCAAATGATGTCTTGATGTTGTTATATTAGATACTAAGAAGACCATCTACCACACCCCACAAAGTTTCAAAATTTGATTGACTGTTGCCAAGATGTAGCTTCAAAGCTGAATGCGCAGACTCAACCCCCTCGCCATGTGGTCTCCCCAAAGTGCATAATTTGATCGGTCCATGCCGGTACAAATTTTTCCTTGTAGTACTTCACCCATGTGTTATCCAAGTAATTAATAAGACCCTTCACAGCTCTAAACTCAGATCGTAAGTCATCCATTCTAAGTTCAAATGATGCATCGACTTAGCATACAACCCATTCATCCACCTATCCATGAAACATACGAAGCCTTCGTTATCCTAAACATCTTCTTAGTCTTGGTCAAAACTATTTTGTTGATGTGTCAAAAGCAAAGAAGGTGAAACGATGTTGGAAATACTTCTTCGATTGCACTAATCATGCCTAACTTTTGATCTGTAACAATCACGTCGAGGTTAAGGCCACCCATCCAATATAGACCTCAAGTTCTCAAATGCCCGAGACATAAGCGGCATCATCTCCAATGATATGAAAGCAAACCCAACTAAGAACGTCAAATGCGTCGAAGTGATTCCAACTATCTCCAATAACGACATCCGATACCTATTAGTTTTGCATGTGTAATCCATTAGAAGAACCGACGGGAAACACAGTAGCAACTTGATTGAATCAGGATGTAACCAACATAAGTCAATCATGACATTTGTATCGGGATGTTTCCTATGCCACGACATCCACTTATTCATCTTCAATATGTGCAATAGTTATTGCATTTGAGTCATCTCACTCGCATCCTCAATTCGATATTCTTGACGTGCATTGTATATTGTCCGCATAGTCGAAACATTATTTACATCCCTTTGCTTCAACATGTTGAGGATATCTCTCGGCTTCACATTCCCCTTAGTCATCTGTACAACAACCACCTGCTCACCCGTATCCAATTGTCACGACCTAAATCTCTAACCCCCGTTTTAATTCCTTAATCAGGATCACCGACCCTTGACGTGAGACCTACACTCGTGATACGTGCACCGACCGAGGCACGTGGCCGATGTATATTGTATTTTTTGTATTTATGTATGCCTAGTCTTATATATTGTGTAGACTTACTAAGTCGATTTGTACAGTTGTAGGCGTCGAAACGAGAGCGGGGACACGCCTCGAGTAGTCGCATGAGCCGGGGAACCGGGTAGTTAGCATTTTGGTAAGTCTTATTTAATACTAATATGAAATAAGGAATTACTTATGAGCCTATGGTTGTGTTTGTTAATGTAAATCAAGTTAAAGGCCTACAGTTGAGTAAATTAAATGGAAAGCATAAGATTGGTCTAGAGATACACATTGGCACATCTAGGAACTAGGTGAGTAATGAAATTGTGTCACTTGAGGTTGAGATAGTGGGAGTTAGTGGATATATGGCAAGAGGTGGACCATTAGATGTTCATCGGGATACATAAATCCATGGAGATCAAGGGCTAAGAAGGAACATCACCTTAATATATAATATTAGTGATCAAACAACATGCAAACCGAATCACTCATTCGTTTTCTTTGGAGAAGAAGAAGGAATTGCTTTGGAGGGGAGTGAATCATCAAGGTGTTGAAGGAATCCATGGGAGTTGGTGAGAAATTCTCAAGCTAGGGTGCTACTTCAACTAGGTACACATCTTTTTAGTTGAAATTAGAACAAGTTCGGTTTTATGCTAATTTCGAGATGGTAGATGATTGAATATTTGCAATTGATTTATATATTTAGATGACTAATTTCAAGCTGATAAACCAGCTATATTGAAGTTCTTAATTTGGTTTTGAAATCATAAAGATATGAATTTTTGAAGTTGCAACACCAAATCTAGAATTCTGCATGTTGTATTAGGAATCAACTTAGGTAATTTGGTCATAATTTGCTCATTTTAGATCCAAATTATCCAAATCAGTGGCATTTGAAAGCTTATTTAAAAGGGAATAACTTCGCTTAACCGAAGATATTTTGATTCAAATGTTTTTATTTCCAAACATGCTCTACAAGTAGGTGCTGGAATTATAAAGGAAAGTTTTGAAACTAAATTTGTTAAGGGTATAACTCCCTAACTACTTATCCAAATGAGATAATCTTTTAGTATGTTGTATCTAGATATATTTTCTGCATTGTGACCAAAAATCACATTTTTAAGAACTATAGATTGGGAGAAATGGATTTTCTAAATCCATTGGTCGGATTAAATTTCAATTTGACCTATGTTTAGTAAAATCATGATATCTCTTTCATTTTAAATCATGATTTTGCAAACTAAACCTTCTTTAGGAAAGCTAACGAGAGAGACCAACAATAATTGTACTTGATGGAGGATTTCGATATTTAGACCATTTCATGCTTAAAAGTGCGTTAAAATGTAGGACTGGAATTGAAACTTAATTTAGTCTTTAGGGGTTGATTTAGGAAGATTGATTTAAAGTCTATTAAAGCAATTTGAATACACAATAAACACCACTAAATTGAGCTTAAACCCACTATATTTGAACTAATGAGACACCAAACTCAGGAACCTAGAAAAAAGGTACGGAAGAGCGAATACAAGATTCGGAGTATCGGGAGGCCAGTAAAGCTAGGACTTTACTTTGTTGTTGTGAGTATACACAATGGCAACTTTACTTGGCATTTCATTTCTATTAATTGTTGTCCTTGCATAGTACTTTTGACTATTTTGCCTTTGTATTCTTATATCATGTGTTCTTTGTGTATATGGTCACTTGATGAGTCTAGTTTGCATGATATCCATTCATTTGATTTGATTCATTGATTATATCTCATGCTATGTCTATTATTGTTGTTTTAAATGTGAATTGAATGATAAATAACATGCTATTAGGCTAGTGAATATCTTATAAATGTTTAAGAGGACTTGTATTCCTTATTTGTTTAGGTGTGTAGATGTGCCTATGCCTTGACAATCCATACTTGGTATTTCTTGAAATTTTAAAAGTAGTTTTCGCATTTAGGTCCCGTACTTGATCGAGGTGTGCGCGACTCATAGGGTTAGAGTCCCTGGAGATGTCGGCACATGTTACGACGACCGTATGACACTCGGGGTTAGAGTCCCTAAAGTGGTCTACACAGGGGTTAAAGTCCTTGGTAACACTTGGGTTAGAGTCCATTGTGCTATATGATTATTGAGTTGGAGTGACATGTTTCACTTCCGACCGGACCTAAATCACCACTATTTAGCCTAGTGTCGGTATCACTTGTTTAACTACGGTATTTACTCGCATATAGTTTATTTTCCAATTTTTCCATTTATGTGCTTTTAAATACCATTTGAATATTTGGAAATGCAAATTAAACTTGTCATTGAGGATTACTGTTTTATTCTTGTACACACCGTCCTTTTTATGACGGTGGGTGCAGAGCCGTCTACCAGCAGGCCGAGCGAAGAGAAGATCGACGATTATTCCTGAGCCCGCGGCGCGTCACTACATCGATTGTAGGTCTTCTTTTGGTATTTTGATTGTATATGTTATATATGTCTTTCAGATACTATTTGGGGTTGTATATTGGGTTGAGCGTTAGTTTCCCCGACTTGACTTAGACTATTATACAATTTCACTGCATTTTGAGGACTTTACATATGTGATGTCATTTCCTGGTTTTCCACACTTAAGATTTTATAAATGGCTTCCGCGTAAGCTACTAATTGCTTTCTGCATAATCAATAAGACTTACGCTAATTAATTAATTTAATAAAAAGTTTTAATTAACTCTAAATTTTATAAACTGATAGAACTAGTGTATTACTTATCCTGAACACGAGAAAAGAAGCGTCTAGGTTGTAAAGGCCGACTAATACGTAGTTAAGTCATGCGTGGATATGATTAGGGCTTAATTATGGGATTAGGCTGGGCGGTGCCCTAGATTAGGAGAGGGCCGTCACACTAATCTTCCTACAAATGAGTGGTCGTCATCGTGATTGTGCCTCCCACACATGACATTGATATATCACAAAGAATCCATATTTTCTTTGATGTTAATACGGAAAGGACACTCACATTTCTTGGTACATGTTAGAGTCCTTGTATTTCCCTCCTCTTCGGTTCTTGGTTTCAAAGCAAATTTTGTGGCTTTGACTTTCTCTAGTCTTTGTGACATTCCACTAAATGTACCGGACCTCTCACATGCAAGTTTAACCCTTCCACTGCGCTTAATCCCTCAGGTATCAGAGTGTTTCGTTACTAACACAAACTTGTTCGTACGACCAATCAGTTGAAGCCATAAAATAACCGTTTCTCTAGATATGAATGACCTACAAGAAGTGAAAGCATTCTTGTAGTCTGAAAATAACGTGGAAACCGACATTACATGTGACACAAACATTGAAACATAAGGACTAATCACCAAGACACAAAGCAGATTCACCAAAAAAACCCAAAAAACACATTCTCGGTAGTACAGGTCCGAGACTTAATATACTGTATCGGTCACGGTCAACCGACACTACTAGAAGAGTCTCGGTACCATATGACCGAGACTCTTCAATATGTCTCAGACAATCTTTGGCCGAGACGTCAGGATTAGTTTTGGCCCTCATATATCGAGACTTGTTTCCAAGTCTCGATCTTGCGAGGCCGAAACAATTATGACCGTGCAAACAGATGCAAAAAATGAAAAAAAAAAAAAAAAAACACAAAAACAACAACAAATACCTCTTCTTCTACCTCCTCTGCACAATTGTGATATATTCATCCATTTTAAAGCGAAAACAACTTTGAATGACCGAATCTACCAAACCCTACAATGAAAAATCAAATCATCAATGCCACTATTTCCAACACAAAAACAGTTGATTCGAACCTTCGAACCTTTATATGGTTGTAAAACAATGTTACCTTGCTATCGGACGACGTGAAAGCACAAGAATTAACATACGCCCGCCAACAAAAAACGTGAGTTTTAGGTTAGAGATGAGAGACAGAGAAAGTGAGATGCCCCAAAATTTGTTCAAAAGTGTGTTGTGAGATTGTAGAGAGTTTATATGAAGGGGAAATTTTGTCATTTGCATCTAAGTAAAATTTAGGGGATAGAATAACCATAAAATTTGGGTGCCTTTAATAATTGGTGGAGTACCCTTAGCGGCGCTCTTCAAAAAACTATAACAAATCACCTCCCCGTTTTATCAAATTAGACTAGCGAACCACAAAATTTGTGAAATTCAATACCCATTGCATGTGATTTCATTTGTTAAGGTCAAGAGTTAAATATAATGAAAATGTTTAAATAACACTGATGCAAACAGCTCTGCTTGATTTCCTAACAGTAATTGATAACACTTCACAAATCACATTCTCTTTACACCTGCAACTCTTGGTCTCCTTAGAAAATGCTTGAACAATGCTGGAGCTTCACAAGAATTTATTTGAGTTAAAGATCGAACAATTTTATTAAACCCACAAGACATAAGATGAGTCCTACAAGCATGATTTTGCCGTCTTTGACAATAATACATAAGCATTTAACCATCTTTAAGACTGGCATAAACACCTAAACACCTGAATTATATTACATATGAAAAACGAACCTTTCCAAAAACTAATTGATTTAGCATCGTAACACCATTTATTCGCGCACGGAATGATAAGAACACTTGATCTGAGGCGCGCAAGAAGACGGTTAATACGAAGAGGAGAATTAGCTACAACAACATAAAAAGAAAAAGAAAATGAAGCACTCTACTTTGATTCTCCGGTGCACTCTCTTCTGTAGGATACCAAAGTTATTACGTGATGTACACGTGCTGCAGGGAAAAACATATACCTAAGGTTGAAGACGAGATCAGCCAAAATAAATCCTTCACCACCCGTCCTTGTATATTCTGAGCAATTGGTGGCGTCGTTTTTTTATCTTTTCACTAATTTCGGGATGCAGAGTCAAAACTCCTGAAGGACATGAGAATATGATTTCCTCACTGAAAAGTGAAAACAATAACATCCACAAAATAATGGAAGTATGTGTTGTGGAATATGGATGACCATGCATGTACACCAACATATTGTGTAGTCATATAACTTGTATTTCTCACTTAATAGTACTTCCACTTGTCTATGTATTGTCATGTAACTTGTAATCCTCTCCAATGTACACCAACTATTCCATGTATTGTCTATGTTGCTTGTGATGTGTTGTATGACTTGTGGTGTATGTGTAACTTGTACACATTGTATAAGTACAATTATCATCATCACCAAATGGCCTATATAAAGGGTGCCAACCCCATTGTAATTTACACACCAAGTTGAATGAAAACTTCTCATTCCAACTAGCTCATTTCTTCTCTTCTCCTTTGTAGTAGTAGTTTGTAGTAGTATAAGTTCTTAGTCTTCTATTTTCCTTCTCTAGTTCTTAGCAAGTTCCAACTCAATTTACAACACGTTATCAGCACGAGCTTGCTCTAGCATTAAGAAGATCTCGAAGTTCAAGAAGGCTTGTTAAGGAGACAAAGCTAGGAATGTATAGCTTTTGTTATTTAAATAAGTTCAATTTATTTCTATATTATCATGGTTGCTTCCTTTATTACATGCATCACTTCTATATGCATATTTTATTCATATACTATGCATTATAACATCACCGATTGCGAAAGTATGCTTTGTAGTTGCGTCTTGTACGATCTTCTACATCGAAATCAAAAGTCAATGTGTGACATATAATTTTTCTCTTAAAACTACAAACGATTAGTTATTGTTATATTCTTGATTTTATAATACAAATAATGTTATAAGTTTGAGTTGATAGTGGGCAAGCTTTGTCCCCGGTAAAGCTAAACATTGAAAGGGAGACGGGTTATCCCGTTCGAGGAGGCATGGTATTAAGCAGACTTTGTCTCGCCACCCAACCTGGAGGTTGTCCCACCAACTCATACGAATAGTACATTTGATTATTAATGAATCAAGTTGTGAACATATACTTAATCATATGTTATGTTTTTTTTACATAAAAGAAAATAGAAAATTATTTTATATTACATTTACTTTCAAAATATTAATCAAGCATATTTGAGTTTGTTACCTTATTATAATTCTTGTCATGATAATTAGATATTGCAAATTATGAATAAAGCTAGCATCTATGCAAGGTGTATGTTGTACACAATCATTTGCCAATATCTCTTTAGAGATTTGAAAAGTGAATATTTCACTTTATATATCTTTTCACCTTATGTAGTTATGTATATATATATATATACATACCAAAAGGGAAATGCTCCAAAAGCTCAAAATGAGCGAGAATTTGAGTTTCATGCTACAAAATTTAATCAATCAAATATTCATTATAATTCCGCAATTTTAATTACCTCTATGTTGAAATTTGTGTGGAAATATGATCGATGAGACAATAAAAAAAGGTCACGTGGCCCGCCTCGATTTAT
Organism: Stephania cephalantha; assembly: GCA_039657325.1. NCBI lineage: Eukaryota > Viridiplantae > Streptophyta > Magnoliopsida > Ranunculales > Menispermaceae > Stephania > Stephania cephalantha. The sequence continues at coordinate 28,652,030 of CM077577.1, forward strand.
TCTTTGCAACAAATATCGAGTGTGCATGTCAATCCAATAAATATTAAGGATTGATTTCTTGTCTCATAGTATTTGAGTAAAATAATGAGATATTATAAATATAATATCGCTCCCGTCAATTAGTTCACTTCAAATTAAGAAGCATATGTTGCATATAATGATCATGATCGCAATAACAAATTTATGGACGCGGAAAAGGTGAAAATATTAGGTAAATGTCGTATTGACAATTCCACAAAAAATTGGAACAAAAGTGGTGCACCACTACAAAGGGCAAATAATTATGACAATGAGTGCTCATAATTGTGACATTTTTTTGGTCATATAGGAAATGCTATTTTGCCTAAATATTGTCATATATATACTCGAATATTTTTGTGACCTTTACCATGCCTTCAAAATCAAAGGCAAATATTATGAATTTTATCATTGAAAATGACTCGATAAAACAGGCACATCGAGATGTGTTTAAATCGTGACCTAAATATGGACGATGAGTTTATATCTTGTGTATCGTGCTACATGCATGTACATTATAATGTAAAAGTGAATATTTCTCGAATTCGAACTTAGCGGAGGCTAATGTTCAGGCAATATCGGGTACAACAATTTTATTGTTAATGTCTTGTTCAGAAGAAGTCTACTCAGAATAATAGAAAATTTATCTATATGAATATGATTTAATCTGAGTATAATATAATAGGATTTAACTTCTGGAATATATAAGACATATTAAAACGAATGTCGTCATAAATTAAATGACATTCATAATAAGGAAAGATCTATTTGATTATCCATAATCATCAATAATGCGAAAATATCGTAAATTCGCATGGACATCCTTTATCGAACTGATTTTTTTTTATCAACTGGAGATTATCTCAAGGCAAATCAATAGGAGACGTATATTGATTTAACTCTCCATTAATCATATTATAAGATGCCTTGGATCCCTAATAGAGAATTTATTTATAGCAAGTTTTGCTAATTGTCACTTTGATGAAGCAATTTTCCTACCATTAGGGGAGATATAAGCCAATTCAAAAGGAATGGCGTGAAATAGCTTGAAACACATCAAATTGCATTAAATTTGTTGTATTATGATCCATGTATAAATTAATATGAACTCAAAGTTCAAAGGATCATTCAAGTAGCAACAAGTTATGAATAAATTACTTGATACAAGTACTATACACGAAAGAGTGACAATCATATGCTTCAAACATTAAATGGTTCATATAGAAAACGATGTCCATGTGCAACAAAATGCACAAGATGTCTCACCCATGTGAACATGAGGGGGAGAATCAAAAGGAGTTATTGATTAGTGCATTGCACTCTTTTTCCCTTAGCTATGATTTTATCCTACCGGGTTTTCCTAGCAAGATTTTTAATGAAGCGATCCTAACATTATTATACTCCATATAAAAAGAAAAAAAAAATTATGAAAGCAAATAATGTACTCTTTTTCCTATACTAGATTTTTTCCCACGGGGTTTTTCTAGTAAAGGTTTTAATGAGGCATATATATATTCTCTCAAAGTGTATCGATGTGTTGCACTCTTTTCCTTAGCTATGATTTTATTCCAATGGGTTTTTCTAGCAAGGTTTTTAATGAGGCAATCAATAATATTATACTACAAATCAAGATTGACGAGAACATTGTACTCTTTTTCCTATACTAAATTTTTTCCCACAGGGTTTTTCTAGTACAGGTTTTAACGAGGCACAATCTCTAAGCAAGTGTCATCCAAGGGGGAGTGTTGTAGAATATGGATGACCATGCATGTACACCAACATATTGTGTAGTCATGTAACTTGTATTTCTCACTTAATAGCACCTCCACTTGTCTATGTATTGTCATGTAACTTGTAATCCTCTCCAATGTATACCAACTATTCCATGTATTGTCTATGTTGCTTGTGATGTGTTGTATGACTTGTGGTGTATGTGTAACTTGTACACATTGTATAAGTACAATTATCATCATCTCCAAATGGCCTATATAAAGGGTGTCAACCCCATTGTAATTTACACACCAAGTTAAATGAAAACTTCTCATTCCAACTATCTCATTTATTCTCTTCTCCTTTGTAGTAGTAGTTTGTAGTAGTATAAGTTCTTAGTCTTCTATTTTCCTTCTCTAGTTCTTAGCAAGTTCCAACTCAATTTACAACAGTATGCACCTCCACCATGGAAAACTACCTTCTTTTTTATCATTGAGATCCTTGACTCAATGTAAGCCAATTATAGCTTTTTTAAGAAAGAATTTCAGAAGAAAAGCATTCATGTCTGTGATTTCAGAGGTGAATCATTTATTCTCAAGAAGGCAGAAAACACTGCGCTTCCACTATTAAATTATGCAACCTCACAAATTGATCTAGAGTGAGCTCCTCTGGCCTTGCCTGCTCATGATGAAAGAATAAAATGGAAGTCATATCAGCTAAAAGAGAATAGTACTGCATCACAAAGAACGTTATATAGTCATTATATGGCTGTTGCTTACCGTGACGGGAAGACCAATATTAGTGAGAGCCTCTTCAACTTCATGGGACGTGCATATATGCTGAAGTGATCTCCGCAGCATCTTGCGTTTTCCATTGAATGCAGAATTGATCTAAATCCAGTGATGTAAAGGACTTAGTAAAATAAATAGATTGGACAAAACAACAATTAGTTGCAATTGAAAACAGAACTTGCATGTTCATGCGACTACCAAGGTCGATTCTAAGACAAGAAAGATCCAGACGGCAAAAACAACAACAATAACAATCGTGATTAGTCCTTAAAAGAGGCTATTTTTTAAACCAGAAATAAATATTGTCAATAATAATCTAAACATAAAATAATATCATTCCTATTAAATCTTACAAATTACCTGGAATACAGCTGCTTTGAAAAGTATATGAGAAAAATTTGGTATAATGCAACTTCTTTATGGATAAAGCTCAACTTTAACTCATGCTCGTCATGTTTGTACAGATTATGAGACACAATTAATCGTTGTTCTAAAGTTTGTTTGCATATAAAATCATTAAATAATTAGAACAAGAGAGATGGACAAACCAGTGAGAAGAAGGCTTTAGCAGATGCAACTGGAGGATAGTCTGCGGCTTTCTTTAGCTTGAACGTGGCAACAGCTGCATCTACCTGCAAAATGCCTAAACAGTCAATGCCAACGAAAAAAGGTTTAAGCAGATGCAACTGGTGGATAGACCGCAGCTGTGGCTTGCTTTAACTTGATCCTTTCTCTTTTTCATGTTTCTTGATTCTTCTGCATTTTAACTCTGCTAGGTTCATGTCTCCTAAGGATGTGTTTCTAAGAAAATGGAAATTCGGTTTGACATCTATATTGTATTGACGACAGCTTCTTGGCAGAATCCTCATTAGAAGATTTATATTTTTCATATAAGAGCATCTATCTTCCTGGAAGAAACCACAGCCAAATTTCCTTGGACTAAGAAAATAAAAGCAAAGCTATTTTGTTATTTACATTTAATTTTCCTGACTTATTTATCAAGATCAGTTGGCCTACAACTTTTTCATTTTACAAAAGCCTTTGTATAGACTAAATTAATTTTATTACTTTTGTGGACTATAAAAAGGATTTCATTATGGCATTGGCTGCTTCTTCATCAATCTCATTTGTTGTCAGACATGATTAAGTGTAGAAGAGATTTGCATCTTTCAGTCCTAGATGGGTGCCAATAGAAGTGATTAATGCAGTTATGTAGCCTTTTTTATTGAGTATTTAAATCATTTTCATATATAGACTTCTATAGTTTGTGAGTTTTGTCACCATGGTGGCAGTTCAGAAGAGAATCATCCCAAAGTTGTAAATCTGACCCTTCCACAAGGTTAAGAAAATCATTTTGAGATATTTATTTAAGCAACAAACTGAATTATTTTCTTCTGGATACTGGGGTACTGCCATAGAAGTGGCGTTAACCTTAAAATACTGATAAGTGTAGCCACTTCATATTGTGAATAATCAACTGACTTCAAATAAAATACAAAAGAAAGGACATGACATGGTTGATCAACAAAAATTTTAGATACTTTTACTACCAAATAAAATAAAAAATAATAAAAAAATATAAAACAAGCACTATAGATACTTTACAGTGAGGCAAACTATGCAAAATTCGCAAGTTTAAATAAGAAGTTCAATGACAGCTTACTTTGGGTTGAGGAAAGAAATTTGATCTTTCCACCTTGAATATGTATTCAGGATCTGCAGAAGGAGAACATAACTTCAGCACAGATTTCACATGATTAGCGAAATGTTTATTCAATCAATGCGTAAAATTTTAAAATGGATAGCAAAAACCAATTATGATGGAAAAATTGAATCTGTCTAAAGACTAGCAGTTCTGTTGAAAGGCCTGCCCACGCCCGAGCCCGTGGATCTCCGCCAATACGATATTGTACCCAATTTAACCACCTTCAATTCACAGGTGTGGGGTTTTAACTCACAAGGCCTTGGTACTATTTGAGGAGAGATCCACACTTATATGCTTCTTTATGAAGTCACGCTTAACTGGTGTGGGACTATATTTTGGACCACACATCCCCGACAAGTTTCAAATTTCTAGCTAGCTGGTCTTCGGGCCTTTTACCTACCAAAAAAAAAAAAATGTTCAAGCTAGCCTGTTCAACATTGCTACATAACATAGCTAGGATGCTGATGTAGATCAGTGGTCACGAGAATTATCACAAACACCAAAGAGAATTATCAACACAAGAACTTCTCTAAATAAAGAATAAAACTCCTTGTTTTATTAATGAAAGAAACTATTCAATATCAATAATCACCGAATTCACAATAGCTAGGTTATGCCATTATATAGGCATATGACCAACCAAGACTTGGACTCACAATTAGACACAAACTATGACTAAACTTAGACACAAACTAGAACTCCAACTATGCAACTCCTAATCAAAATACAAACAAACTTAGTAAATCAATTTCTAACTTGTAATCACAATCTAACTATGACTTCAACTTATCTAATAATACTAGATAATTACTAAATCCTGGTCTAACACCAACTCTAATTTGCATCATTCTCTCCTGGTTGAGAAAAACTCGTCCTCGAATTTAATTCTCATATTCAGATGTCGCACCAGTATATCGCACCAAATATTTGACATTAAACACGTCTGAAGTACGCATGTTTTGCGGTAATTTTAACTTGTAGGCATTATGATTTATCTTCTCAATATCTCAAATGGACTCGCCTTTCGCTTATACAACTTATGATACTCATGCGCAAGCACGCGATCTTTAGTGAGAATAACCCAAACCATGTCGCAAACTTCGAACTCAACATGGCGACGTTTCTTATCCGCATCTTGCTTGTATTTTGCAGTAGGAGAAACCAATTTGTCATGAGTAGTTTTATGAATCTCTTGCAACTTCTCAACAAAATCTTCAGCTTTGACATGTATTCTACCAGAAGTAGGAATATAAGCAAGATAAAGTGGACACCGAGGAATAAGACCATAAACGATCTCAAAAGGACATAAACTGTACTTATATTAGGGCATGATTATACACAAACTTTGCACTGTGATAATTTGATATCCCATTGACGAATATTCTCCCCTACAAGACTGCGCAATAAATCAACTAGAGAGCGATTAACCACCTATGTCCAACTATCCGTCCGCGGATGATAAGCACTACTAAAATCGAGTCTAGTGTTTACCAACTTCCATAAACTCCTCCAATAATGACTAATAAATCTAGTGTCTCTATCGAAAACAATAGACGTAGGCAAACCATGCAATTTGTACAACTCTCGAAACAAATATTGTAGCCACATTCATTGCATCGATCGTCTTCTTGCATGGAATAAAATGAGCCATCTTCAAAAACGATCAATAATGACAAATATAGAATCACACCCTCACCGAGTTCAAGGTAAGCCAAGGACAAAATCCATGCTAATATCTCGACCAAGGTCTCAAAGGAATCAAAAGAGTCGGTATAAGCTGCATTAGTAGCCTTGCCTTTTGAAGTTTGGCAAATCCTACAACGATCAACGAATCGAGCAAATTCTTTTGCGTAGAAGGCCAAAAATAAGAACGACTCACCAAATCAAATATACGGTTACGCCCCACATGACCCGCACAATGTAACTCTCGAATAATCTGTAGGCGCAAACTACGAGCCTGGAATACACAATTGAGTACCCTAGAACAAGTACCCATCCTGCAATATATACTCCGTAGAACGATGTTCTCGACCATTCGCCAAAATCAGAGAAAAGAAAGCACCTTCAACATACAACTCATGAAAAGTATCAAAACCTGGTACCCGCTTTATGCCACTTTGTTCATAGTACCCGCTTTATGTTTGATGACAAAAGAAAACTGTTGAAGATATCTTTTCCATGAAACATGTCTAGCAGAAACCTTTTCTTAGCCTAACAAATGACGTAAGGCGTCGTTATCAGTATAAAGCACAAACTCTATATGAAATAAATAATGTCACCAATGTCATACTGCCTGTACAATAGCATAGAACTCCACATCATATGTACTGAAATGAAGTTTTGAGCCGGATAACGTTTCACTGAAATAAGCAATAGGACGACCCCCTGTGACTCGTAACAAAGACCAATCCCTACCTTTGAAGTATCTGAATGCAACTCAAATGGCAAAGAAAAATCTGGGAGAACTAGAATCAAGGTTTGAAACTTCGACTTCGCTCACTCAAAATTCGGAATTAATTCGAGGAAGTTAACTTCGACGATAGAAGTTTGACAAAAATTCGCCGGTGTACGGAAGTTTATGTAATTTCACTTTAAATGCTAGAAAACTCAAGTTTCTTCGTAGAGATGCTAGAACTATGTTTTATTTGAATTTAGCTGAAATTTAAGTATATTTCTAGCATAGTCGAAGTTTCAAGTAGAAGTTTTAGTCGAAGTTTGCTCAACTTCCACGAAACATAACAATTTTACTTCATGTTTTATTAACTTTCATCGATGTTTTTGAAGTTCGGTCGAAGTTAGCCGAAGTCGAGTCGAAGTTTTGCAATTTTCATCGTCTATGAACTTCGCTTCGCTTACCTCAAAATCGACAAACTTCGCCCGAACTTCGCCGAAGTTTGTCGATTTTTTAAACCTTGACTAGAATAGAAGCTTCGAAGTAAGCTTTTCTTTAATCAATTAAAAAGCTTCTTTGGCATCTTCGACCAAGTGAACTTCCCACCTCGCATGCAATCAGTGAGACGAGCCATAATGCTGCTGAAGTGAGGAACAAAAAGTTTGTAGAAAGAAGCCAAACAATGAAAACTTCGGGCCTCTGTCAAAGTCTTTGGTTGAGGCCACTGCCTAATAACTTCAACTTTTGCATCACCAACTTGCAAACCATTGGCAGAAACCACATACCCCAAAAAAAGAACTTTGTCAGAAAAGAATGAACACTTCTTAAGGGGAGCATAGAACTTATCCCTTCGAAGTAAAGGAAAGAACCTCCCGGAGATGTTGAACATGCAAGTCATGGTTAGAACTAAAACCCAATATATCATTAAAGTAAACAACAATGAATTTACCAATAAAAGGATGCAATGTCTCCTAATAGAATTCCTATTCTAATCATGACTTCAAACTTAACTAAAACTTTATGTAATCTATCTCTAATAAATAAGAAATCCTAATCTAACACAGACTCTAACAATCTTATCTAAAAATAAGAAATCTTAATTTAACACAAATTCTTATTTGCATCAGATGCCAAGCTTTCATGCTAGATATTATGTTATTATGTGGAATCTAAGGTTATTTCGTTATATTCATATATTTTTTTTCGAACTAGTGTGCAGTTTGAGATCCATTCTTTGTGGGAGAAAAGACAAAACATTGCCAAGTAAATTACGTCTGAGATTCCTATGGAGGCTCGATGAATATAGGGAAGGCCATGCCTAACTTAACCGACCAGAAATTATGAAATGGGAGAGAAAGTCAAGAAAACATCATCTCTCGAGGACATATATGAATAACCACAACGGGCGAAAATGATGAAGTTGTGAGTCATGACAAAGAATACAAACGACACGATTTGATATTCCCCACTATATCGATATTCATTTGCTATTAATGTTTCAAGTAAGGTATCAATCATCCCTTCCAAAATGAGATTAAAATAAAAAAGATTTATAGAAGGAATTTTTTTATCCTCCTAACCATAAACTCAACTTAAAGGTTTTTTATGTAATGGCTTAAGAGAAACATTGTAGACGATATTGTGCTAGTGGACGAAACAAGAGATGGAGTAATAAGAAATTAGTACTTTGGAGGAATGCATTAGAATTGAAAGGCATTAAATTGAGAATGACGAAGACCGAATACATGCACAAGTGAGTTTAGAAATACCTGGGACATCAAGATGATGGAGTGGTGAAATTAGGGGAAGTAGGAAGTTCCTAAGGTGAAGTGCAACAGTGTGATCTATGATCAAAATATTACTACCAAGTTAAAAGGAAAATTTATAGGACCGCAATTAGGCCGGCTACCCTCTATGGAAGTGAATCTTGGCGGTAAAAAAACAACAATTACATAAAATGAATGCAAAGTAGAAATGAAAATGCTTAGGTGGATGTGTGGTAAAACTCGTAAAAATAGAATAAGAAATACATAAATTCAAAAAAAAGGAATAGCACCAATTGACACAAATATTAGGGAAGGGTGACAAATGTGGTGGTTTGGACACCTCCAAAAACGACCTACAAATTTCCCCACTAAAGAACTTGTCTCAATATTCGACGAGGTAGAGGTAGACCGAAGTTAAATTGGGACACATTAGTTAGGAGAGATTTAAATGGTTCAGAAAGCTCACCATCAATTGCACTAAATTGAACACAATGAAAGAGTTTGATCCATAGAGCTGACCCCAACTAATTTGGGATTAAGGCTATGCTTATGTTGTTGTTGCTTAAGAGAAACATTCAACAACAACTCATACACGATAAAAGAAATTTGAACATGATTTCATAATCTTAGCCATCATGGGTCGTACCTACCAAAAAAAAAAAAAAAAAAAAAAAAAAACAAAAAAAAAAAAAAAACGAAATCCAAAACAGAATTAATGCGAAGTCAAAGCATGGTTTCAAAAATCGACAAACTTTGCCGAAGTTCGGGCGAAGTTTGTCGATGTTGAGGTGAACATTTTTCCATCTTAGAAGTATGCTCTGATACCATTGATAGAACCTTGAACTTCACTTGAATTGAACTAACAAGAAAATGATAAAAACAAGAGAATTGAGAGAGAAGAAGATCTATTGTCGAACTGAACCACAGTACAAGCAATCCCACAGCATTCAAGAGGCTGGACTCTCCAAGAACTCAAATGAGTTTCTAAACCAAGACAAATGTACTGAATGCCCTTACAAGAATTCTCCACCCCTATTTATAATGTTCCCCTCTAACTAATTCTAGAACACTATGTGAGATCCTATCACACTATTCCTAACAAATTCTGAAATCTTGAAGGCTGACCTCATTCTATTATCAAAAATTCGCCAGTTCCTCTCCATCCAAATACGCCAACATGATGCAAGTAACGCCACATTCCCTACCACCTTAAAATTCTGCATCTGCTCTTATTCCTCTCCAATCCAACAAAGTTTCCCAAGATAGGTAAACATGACGAGTGACTCCAAAACTCTCCAAAAACGTCTTCCAAACCTGATTTACAAATTCAAATTGGATGAAAAGATGATCCATAGATTTGCCATTCACTTGACATAAGCCACACTAGTTCGGGGAAAGACATAACAACGACATTCCCTTTTAGAGAAGATTCCTGGTATTAATCTTTTTCAATGCAAGTTACCATGAAAAGACCTTTATTTTGTGTGGAATTTGAGTTTTCCAAATAAATGAGCAAAAAGGAAAAGTTTGGGCTTTAGGTGTTGCAAGGTATGGTAAAAGATTTACATATGAAACACCTAATTTCTCTAGATTCAAAACACTTTTATCATATCCCTATACATGCTAATCCTAACTCCCACCATTTTCTCTAAGAGAATAGACAATTACTCCGACTCCCTCGTTGTTAGGCCTCTATGAAAATGGAAGTTCCAAGACAAGCTTCGATAATAAAATTGACTTTTTTTGTGTGGAATTGAACACTGTTTCTTCCTTCTTGGAACTCTATGAGAACATACCATAGCCAAATGTAAGGTACAACCCAAGTGTATCAGAATTTTAAAACATAGTTAAGGACCCATTTAGCAGTTTGAGATGCAATTTACTGGTGTATAAAAATCAGAAGAGAACACATAACAACATAAAATATGTCAGGTTTTGTTGTGGGTTTGGGAGGGAATGAGGCTTCTGCAATTAGCCTCCTCCTCTTTTTCAGATCCATGACTTTCATCTTCCTCGTAGAGCGTTTCTTTTTTATTCACGGAAGTGACTTGCAGTCATCCGAATCTATGAACTCTCTTTATAATACTTTCGTTAAATAACATACACTGTTGACTGATTATATGATTTTGTGCCAAGGAAAAATGATGCTGCTCCTAAATTTGTGATGCAATTTTTATTCTTATGTTTGCACTTCCTTTCTGAATTACTTAATGATCACTATATTGCTTCCTGTGACTAAGAGATCGTCCCCATATAATGAAACAATTAAACCTCATCAAGCAATCTTATCATTAAGAGTGGATTCATTTAGACTCTTCTCAAAGACTAAGTTCAGCAAATGTTGATTTATTATGCCCATCCAAGCATTTTAAGGTGACAACCTTCTTCTTCTTTTTTTGACCTTCCACTGCAAATTCTCTAGCTGTTCAACATAAATTTGCTCACAAATATTTCTTGAGAAATGCTGATTTAACACCAAGTTGAAATACCATCCATATATTTTGAGCAACTAATGCCGAAACGAATTGATAGTACCAATGATATATTCTGATTGCAGAATTATTGCCAAAGATAAGTAAGGTTTATGGGGAAAAGGTACAAATACCTCCCTGAAGTCTCCCTGGATATACAACTAGGCCCATGTAGTCAATTCGACAACAACTCGCCTTTTTAACTCGGACGGCTCAACGATTTCCCCCTTCCGTCCATCCCTCGTTAACATGTGTTAATGTTTTCCCTTTTTTTTTCTTCTTTTTTGTTGTCAAGTTGGGTCCTCTCTCTCAAAGGGTTGGTAATTTTCTTTATTGTTTGAATGTAATGTGCATGTTGACTTTGCACCACCAACAACATTAAACATTTGAAAACGATGAAAGAAATTAAGCACGTCTTGTATACTCACCCTCATCTCATCAGACCGAAAACTCTAATTGGGCTTCTTTAGTCTTGGCAAACCGAAGAACAAGTATTTCGACATCTAGTTCAAGAACAACGACTCCACTGTCGTTTGGGTTACCAATAGAGCAACCCAATTTCAGATTCCTATGGAATTTTAACATTTCAAATCGAAGGAAACCTCGTAGTATTCAATGAGTCAAGAACCCTAATTAGGTCTTCAAATTTGACTTCAAAAGTTTAAAACTCAGTCACCTAACTTCTATTGAGTGGAAATTCGGTTATGAGATATGAGATTTCAAGCAACATAATATTTCATGGGGTTTTTGTTTGGAAAAGCTTGATTACCCAGTTAACATGCTATTGGTTGGAATGAACATCACAAGAAACAAAGATCTGATTTTATGGAAGAGGGACGACGACCCTTTACATGGGCACTGCTTTTTCTCCATTGACGATCGCGGGCTCACTCAATTAGTGATTCGGAGCAGCTCACAAGATTTCGAAAAGCTTCACAATTTTTCTTTTGGTCTATTTTAAGTTTTTTGGCTTCTGATTTCCCACTCAAAAATGGAGAGACACATCCAAGGAGAAAAAAAAAAAAAAAAAAAGAAAAGAAAAGGAAAATCGTTAACACATGTTAACATGGGATGGACAAAAGGGGGAAATCATGGAGCCATCTGAGTAAAGGGCGAGTTATTGTTGAATCGGCCACATGGGCCTAGTTGTATATCGTACGAGACTTTAGGGGGATATTTGAACCTTTTCCCAAGGTTTATCTTGACCTAAATTGTAAAACAGACGTACATAAGTATACTTACCAAAACTTGAAGATTGCTAGCCAATGCGTGTATATCCATACCAAAATTGATTGTACAACATTTTCTTTCCAAAATAAATATGTACAATATCGTTTATTTAATGGAATGGATCCTCAAGAGAAGGCATTCAACCATTATAGAAATTATGTTATGGTATCAGAGCCTAATTTTAGTCTTCCATAGTTTCTTGTTCATTTTTTCTTAGGGTTGATAAATAACTTTGATCAACAATTTTGGTTTAAGATATTTTCCGAGGTGATCTTGCATTGAGGCTTTTGGGTTTGTATTCTCTTTGAAGAATGTCTTTTGAGAATTCCTTAGGAAAAGTAAGTACAAAGACTTTCGCCATCAAATTTACAGGAAAGAACTAAGCAACATGGGAATTTCAGTTTAAAATGTTTCTAAAGGATAAGGAACTTTGGAGTCACATTGACTGGTTTTCTAGTACTCCTAAAGATGATAAGGAACTTAGCAAAAGAGAGGCAAAAGATGCTTGAACTATCTCATGGTGAAGGCCATATGGTGAACAACTTATGTTCCTTTGCTATAACTAAGAGATGTGAGATGATCTGTTACATAATCCACGAAGATATACTACATTCAGGTTGCTAATAACAATTTTTGTCTAAATGATCGTTTCTTGGGGATCCAAACCATTACATAATGGTTCTATATAATCTAATTTTTGAAAGAATTTATATCCAGCAAACTTTTGTCGCTCCTTATGAATGTGTGGTAAAACTCGTAAAGATAGAATAAGAAATACAAAATTACAAAGAAAATTGGGCGTAGCACCAATTTTCACAAAGATTAAGGAGCGGTGGTTGCGGTGGTTTAGATACCTCCAACGATCGCCTACAATCGCCCCCATTAAAAGACTAAATTTAATAGAAAGCGAAGAAATTCGACGATGTTGGGTAGACAAAATCTAACTTGGGACACATTGATTAGGAAGGATTAAAAGGATTTGGAAAGCACGCCATCAATCGTACTAAATTGAGCGCAATGGAAGAGTTTGATCATGTAGTCGACCCCAACTAATTTGGAATTGTTGTTAATACACTACTAGGTACATATTTACAGCTAAAACACGAAACATGGTAAGGTAAAAAGACAAACATAATTTCAGCAAATGATATCTCCATATAGCCCTGTCATAGTAATTGCCATAATCGCTCCCACTGATATCCCTCGTCAAATTGATGTTGGAGGATCAAAAGGCGTCAAGTTTCCAACAAGAAATTGATGTGGTTGTCGAGATAGTTACCACGTTGGCAATTTGAAGAATAGTGGAAATATGTGGGAGAGAAACGATGCGAGGATCATATGCTTCACGAATAGAGTGATAATCCACCTCATGTGTTTAGTGCGCTCATGAAACACTGGATTAGTAGTAATTTGAGTAGCACTTGTTTATCTGCATGTGGTAGAGTAGGCTTACTTTGAGGAAATCCAAGCTCGCCCAACAGTCCTCGAAGCCGAATAATTTCAAAACATGCAAAAGACATAACACGGTATTCAGACTCGGTAGAGGACTTGGATACTCAATCTTGCCTTTTGCTCTACCAAGAAATAAGAGAGAGTTTACCAAGAAACATGCACCAACCAGATAGAATGTCACGTGTCAGAACTAGCCTAATCAGCATCATTATATGCGGGTTTTGGGGGTTCGAAACGCAGCGAAAATTTTAAATTTTTATTTCGAAACTCCAACATGATCAAATTCGAATTCCATTAAAGTGATTAACAAAAGTAAACCATACCTCAAACGTTAGTTTGCTTCTCTGTGTTGATCGATGTTTAAGGCACTGCCGGAGACGAACGTCCTCTATCAGAAATCCACACACGAAGGCGGCCGAGAATCTGAGTGTTAGCTCGAAAGAGAACACGAAAACAATTTTCTGTTCTCCCTAGAAACTCTAGAACGACTGAGAAACCTAACTCGTTTCCAAAAACGAAAATTAGATTCCAACATTAATTTCTCTCATACTATAAAATCACTTAGCATGCCTATTTATACAACCCTTCTATAAAGCCGGGTAAGTGAATTACCATTATACCCCTACTTAAGGTGGTATTAATATGACACATCATAAGGAATTTTTATAATATGAATTTCATCATATAAAATTCATTGTTCCAAGTCGTTTAAAATCTCGCAAAACCATTTTTTGTGTGCGACCCAATAGGTTCATGCAACGTTGGAAATGAACCAAAACCATTTTGGTACACGAGTCATAAGTGGTCTCTAGCAAGGCATTATGACTACCCAAGTTGCATGAAGATTAAAATCGATAAAACCTAATCAATAGTGTATATTATATCCTTTTGTTGTACGATATCCTTTGATTAAACATAAGGCACGGAAAAGTCACCCTTAATGTTTAATCATACTAATCTCGATCTCTAGGTAGATCTGAAAACATCCAAGTGATATTGATCATTAGCCATTTTTAGTCTAACATATCGAGGGATCAACTGATATCTCTCTCTAAACGAGAGGGACAAATTCTATCTTGGTTACATACCTTCACACATTATTCACATAGTAACCAATCACAACCTTCACACATTATTTTTAGTCGATAATCTCAAGATGACTAAATGATATATATGTCATGAGTCACACCTATGACTTAATCCATGCGGTGTTCTCGTAGCGGGTCATGCCAACACGTTTTTCCCTAACAGGTACATGTGATATTGATTCCTATCCTTATACGCATGATCATCACATGACCATCAATCAAGACTCACACTAGTCTTAATTAATTATAGTTTCCAGTAGGGACATTTAGGATGTTTCAGTAAACATCCATGGATCCTATTATAATGTAAACATGCAAACCAATTATAATAATGAATAGCAAATGAAATCCTCTATTTTATTAACTAAAACAGTAATAGAAACAATGCTCATAAGATTGACCTAGGGCACATGCCCCAACACCAATTTAATAGGAGAATTAGCAGGGAAGAAAAGGCCTCTAGTTGAAGTGCCTTGCAAGTAGCGAATAATGCAACTAACGATAGTCAAGTGAAGGTGGGTAGCAACTTGCATGAATTGACTAACTTGTTGAACATTAAAAGAAATATCATATCGATTAATGGTCGATAGTTCAAGCTCCTCACTACCTGTTTGTATAAGGAGGGTTTAGATAGAAATCACACTCATCATTACAGTACTTAAAATTCACTTCCAATGGAGTATCAACAGAACTGAAACGCATTCAAGAGGATACATGAACCCATGGTACTCCAATATGTTATCTCCTACTTATGATGCCAACGATAATTCTTAAGAATGTCTTAAACGTTGTGAGAAAGTCTTCACAAATCATAAGACTACTGAAGGAGACAAAACATGCCTAACTACATTTTACCCATTTGATGAGGCAAAGGTATGGTTCAATCAAGTGAAGCAGGAGCCAGACCTCGAATGAGAGCAATTTAAGGAGTATTGTCACGTGAGATTTGGGCCAACTATTAGTAACGACCCTTTAGGAGAGCTCGCCAACCTTAAGTAGAACAGGTTGGTCGAGGAATATCAACATTAGTCCTAATCACTATTGACAAGGATTTACGTTCTTAAGCCTCTCCAATAGGTGGACCTCTTAAGTGCTGAGTTATAAGTAGTAGAACTCAAAATTGACATTAAGATGCAGCAGCAAGAAATCTCCACCAATAGGAATTGGCCCACTCCTAAGCCTACCGAGATAGATTTGTAATCCTCACCAACAAGAGTTATAATATGCAGGGTGACATACAAATGACCAAACAAGTTGGGACTTGGGAGCAGCAAAAAGGCGACTCTTCCAAACTGTTTCTCAAGAGATTGGCGTGAGCAAAAATAGTCAAAAGAGAGCCAATAAGCTGTGTTATAACTGCAAAGACTCATATTTTGCAAAACAAAAATGCAAAATATTATTTCAGGTTGGGGTTCCAGATGTTGATAGTGAGGCAGCGAAGATTTGGCAGGAAGACTGTGCGGTCAATATTCATTCCATTTGTGGGATTCACAGTTTTTCTTTATACCATGCAATTGCCAGGGTGTCAAGGATTATTGTATCAACAGCGGAGGTAAGTTCATGCATGATGTTTTAACACTGATTATGAGAAGAATGGAAAAGGCAAAGGCTGTAAGTCTGTGAAGCCAATTGTGAGCGTGTATAAAGCATGACCATCTTTAAGCCAAAATTGTTTATGGATGAAACTTACATCTTTTAGGCTGATTTCTATACTATTCCATTGGAAGGCTTTGACGTGGTTTTTGGAGTAAAATGGCTATGCATTCTTGGCCTAATTCTATAGGAATTTAGCTCCTTTACTATGAAGTTTGCCTTGAATGGGAAAGTGTTGTGGTGTAAGCAACCCTTGAGGATTAATCACAACTTTGTTGATGCACATACACACTTCAACTAGGGTTTGGATAACCTACAGGCTAAGTTTGTAGATTACCGCATTCCTCTCATTCCTAGAATCTTGTGTTAGGTTTGCCTCCAAGCCGTGAGGGAGACCAGGGCATTCCTCTAGTTCTTAGATTGGGACAAGTCATTGTAAGACCTTATTGGTACATTTTCAAAGAATGAGATGGAGAAGCAGTTGGCCTTGATGCTACAACATGGGATAATTATGTCAAACAAATCACCATTTTCATCCCCAACCCTCATGGTCAAGAAGCATGGTGGCTGATGATGAATTTGTGCAGATTATTGTGAGCTTAACACCTGCACTGTTAAGAATAAATTTCTGATTATTGTGGTGGATGACTTGCTGGATAGACTTCATGGGGCCCAACATTTCAAAAAACCAGAATTATGGTCAGGCTACCACCAAACTAGGATGGCACCATCAGATTTGGGCACGAAGCAAGTGTTGTAAGAAATTCCTTAAAGATGGTGTCTTGTGCATCTTATCGAATGATTGAACTAGAAGGATAAAGTGAGTGGATAACCATTGCTGCAGCGCACATCAAAAAGACCCACCAATGGTGAAGTGAAAAGTAAGAAACAAGGAGTTGACCAACAAAGGGTAGTGGATCACATCCCCCATTAAAGACCCTCAAGATATCATAACCGTTGGCCCGCACAATCTGCTCCATAAACTCATTCGTCATGCCTCTGCAAATTGACAATGGCGCATCTCGCCAATCTTCACGAATAAACCATCCTAAGATCCAGGTTTTCGTCCTGGGCCGTGTAAAATGGATCGCACCAGTCATCGCGGTAGATGAGCCCAAATGATCGACCTCATGCCCAACTTTCCCAAAGCAAACCAAATCATGATCGACGAAGACCCCATGAACTCGAAGAAGAAATGCCGACATCAGTGAAGATCTCGGTCTCGGTGGTGGCCAAGGAGGCCGAGCTAGGGCGACATTAGTCGAATCCACTCGCAACACAACTAGATCTGGTGGTTCCAGTGGTGGTGTAGGGGCTAGTCGATCATCACCGCTAGACTCCTCGATGTGAAGAATACTCGAGACCTTTGACGAGTTAGTGCGAGGTTGAAGAGGCTCATCGATCTTCATCGGTAGCCCTCGAAACTCTGATTTCACCTCAGATCAACAGTCTTGCAACTGTTTATGCACCATATCTGGATCACAAACAGACGGAAACAACTTTGACGCCGCCAGATCTAGTGGATTGGCGCAGATCGATGTGTTTGGCTAATGGCTTCGTCAATCTGGCTAAGATCTAGAGGCATGCATGTTGGGATGAAGACACATGGACTTGATCTGATGCATCAAGCCTTGAACCTCCAAACGCAACTCACCAATGGCACTCTCCAACGCCGGAATCTTCTGAAGCACGATCGGGATCCGCTTCATCAGCTCCTCCAAGACGTCAATCCGAGAATCAATTTTCGACCCCATGTTGATGCTTTGATACCAATGATAGAATACCAATATCCAATCGATTGATTTGAGAATTCAACAATGCTTACAATAACAAGACACCAAAGTAACTCCAGAGAAGAGCCTTAAAACCCTCTCAATCCCAACTCCTAAGAGTTCCTAAATTACATTCAAGATAACAAGATACCTTTCCCTAGCTCACCACATATATTTATACTATAAATCCCAAAATTACCCACTCAACTCCCCTTGTAACTAACTTGAAGTCACACCTACATTGTTGTGATCCCCCCAACTCCTTATTAGTATTGGGTCGTATCGAAGGTTGCTCATGTCAAACAACATACAACAATGAAGGCAATGTAAGCTGAAAAGTAAAGGACAAAGGACAAACTTAGTGTAAAGCTTGAATCTCTAATACCATGTTATAATTTAAAACAAAAGAAATAAAAAGATAAACATAATGATTTACGTGGCTTGGTTCTAGACCTACATCTACGGGAGAAAGGAGAGGGTATTGATTTCATTCATACATATCTAGTTACAATAGCTCCATATTTATAGAGTTACGGGGATAGTGACAATTATGGAAACTTCCAACAAAATCTCCAATCAATCAATAAACCAATTATTTCCTTCTTTCCAACACTTTTACATTCTAGAAACCTTCCAAACGGTAAGCCTAGAAGCAAGAGAAATCTTAGGTCCTAGATTCATGGAACATGGTTAGCAACTACCAAAAACAATAATAATGCTCCT
This sequence comes from Stephania cephalantha, assembly GCA_039657325.1. Taxonomy (NCBI): domain Eukaryota; kingdom Viridiplantae; phylum Streptophyta; class Magnoliopsida; order Ranunculales; family Menispermaceae; genus Stephania; species Stephania cephalantha. Next base: position 28,670,741 of record CM077577.1, read on the forward strand.
ATCTGTTCAAACAATAACTCATTGACGATGACTTCAAGGTATTCACTAGAGACGGGGTACACTGGTGAGATTCTTCGGATGGATCATGAATGAAGACAAAAATATGGACTCTAATGACTTATTCTTCTCCTTCTATAAGTCTTCAATATAAATTTATTTGTTATAGGTACGTGGTGGTCAAAGTTAGAGTCTGAACATAGAGGTTTGAAGAGCACATAAGAAATAGTACGTTCTTGGCATACTTTAATGAAATTAAAAAAATTACAAGAAAATAGTCTTGCATAATAACTTGATGTGGAAATGTCAATTTCCATGTAGAAACATGATGTGGAAATGTCAATTTCCATGTAGAAACATTACATCAAGGTGAATTATAGGCAATAAATCATAATTAACTAGTCCATTTCTTCAAGACGACTAATTTGAATAATGTAAAAGTGGTCTATTGTTTCTTTAATCAATATTGTTGGTGCATAGAAAGTGTGTTATGGATCCATGTATGTTAAGTTTTCACAAACAAATATCAAACCTGAGTAAAACTTTACGAAGATGTTGATGGGTCGATACTCATACGTTCTCAATGGAGCATCCACCAAGCGCAAAGCAGTTTCATTCTGAAATCACTCCACCAAGTCAATCACAAATCTAGTACATCACAAATGGCATGCTTAACATGAGTTTTTTCCACCAAAATAAAATACATTTTTTTTAATAGAGACTAAGCAAAAGAAATTTCAAAAGAACTATCAAAGAAAACTATATTAATTTAACGGTCGCGCTATTAACACCCTACGTTTTATGTAGCGCAAGCCATTTTTAAGGGCACCGCATGAAATTTCTTAATGCACCCATACTTTTTGATCGAATGCCCTAAATTGCCCTTTATGTGAACTGAGGCGCCCCACCTATTGAAACAACAAAATGATCCCTTCTTCCATAGTGCCCTACTTCTCGTTCGCACATCAACCTAGATCCGGACCACCACCTCGCAAATTCATCATTTTATGCTTTTTTTCTTCTTTTTGGGATTCTCGTTATGGTCGGCCACACAAGGCCGAGAGTGATATGAGAGTCTCGGTGGTTGGGCACCGAAACAACTCACTTCACTCTCGGTATCCCAGTCTCGATTTGAGATGACCGAGTCATGTTTGATCGCAAGAATTAACATGGCGCCCTCCTAACCGAGACCTTATTTAGCGACTCGGTGGGCATTGAACGAGACATACATTGGGGGGCACGGCCCGTGAGGCCGACATACTCGTAAACTAAGTGTTCACAACTTTCACACCCATATGCAAGAAAAGCCCACAAAAAATGATGAAAAACTACCTATTAGTATTGCGCATCCACTTTCAATGAATGTTCTTGTGTCATTTCAACCTAAAAATACCCTAAAACGATCGAATAGGCAAAACTAGGGTGCACGGTTGCAAGATACATTAGTGAGGGAGGGTGGGTTGACCGACGAGAGGGTAGGTTGACCGATGAGGGAGGGTGGACCAACCGACGAGGGAGAGTGGCGATCTTGTTCTTCGACAAAGGTGGGGTGCACAACCGCAAGGTACAAGGTAGGAAATCAATCCTCTTTTTTTTTTTTTTTTTTTTGTGTGTGTGTGTGTGTGTGTGGTGGGGGGGATGTTAGGTGGTAATACATGCAAGCGACATTAGAAGAGGTTTGACTCGAAATAAGGAATTCTTTTGGTAAAAGATAAAGGCATTTTTACTTTTCCAAGTATTACACAAAGTGAGAAAAAAGAATGTATCTCAAATAAGAAACAAGCAAATGTTATTCCTCTTAAGTATGTTTAATAAGTTCTTTTAGAATGCAAATAAAATAATTCAATCTATTGAAGATGTGTGATGAAAGTTAGTCCCATATCGATTAAACGAAACTTCAAAATGAAGTATATAAGTGATTAACTCCTCTTAACTAGTACCGAGGTCTTTTAAGTTAAAACCCCACACATAAAACAATTGAAGGTGGTTAAGTCGGGGACAAGATCGGTGCTAGTGGAGGAGATCCACGAGCTCGTGCATGCGTGTGCGACGGCTGGAGAGTTTTGACATGGTATCGAGCTCATGGTTCGCATGGGACATGGGAGAAAAAGCCCCTTGGATGGATTTCGGTCCAAGGTGGAGTGTTGAGATGCGTAGACCGAAATAATAGTCCCACATTGATTAAATGAAACTTCATAATGAAGTTTATAAGTGATGATCTCCCCTTAACTAACACCGAGGCCTTTTAAAAACCACATACCTATTGTTAATCCGGAGTTGATAAGTGGTTAAGTTTGAGGGACAATATCGGTGCTGATTAAACACCGAGGCCTTTTGAGATAAAACCCCACACATATAAGAGTTGAAGGTGGTTAAGTTGAGGACAATATCGGTGCTAGTGGAGGAGATCCACGGGCTCGCGCATGCGTGTGCGGCGCAGCCATGAGAATTTCATATGGTATCGAGCCGATGGTTCGATTGGGACTGTCGAGAAAAAAACCCCTTGGATCATGTGACTTTCGGTCCATAGGGGAGTGTTGGAGATGTGTGGACTGAAAGTTAGCCCCACATCGATTGAATGAAACTTCAAAATGAAGTATATAAGTGATTAACTCCTCTTAACTAGTACCTACGCCTTTTAAGTTAAAACCCCACACATATAAGAGTTGAAGGTGGTTAAGTTGGGGACAGTATCGGTGCTAGCTGAGGAGATCCACGGGCTCGCGCACGCGTGTGCGGCGAGACCTGGAGAATTTTACACAATCATTATTCTTTTTTTTATATTTGTGGACCAGAAATGAACAAGCAGATGTATCTCACCTAAGAGGAAAAATCGGAAGGTAATGAGAGAGTTAATGATGATTTAAAGGTCAACTGAGTTTATGAAAATTATTATAAAAAGATTATAAGTTTCCGTTTTTCATCAAAAGTTTGTGTTTTGCATTTCATAGAACACTGTCAAAACAAAAATAGTGCAGTTCCTACTTCAAACAAAAGAACCAACCTGAAGTAACAGTACAACTTCCGAAAATACATCTCCCATTGGAAGAAGATGCTTCACCACATCTGTGCTTATATTGAAAGGTATATTGGAGACTACCTGCAAACAATTGTAGATTAACTTTTTACATCATATCAAAGGAAACATGGGAAGTAAAGATAGTACTCCAAAAAAGAAAGAAACAAAAATAGTTGCTACTTTAACTTCATAGATTATATTACAAAGACTAAACATGCTTATCCATTGCGCATACAAAAGATAATAAGAAATCACGCAAAGATGCAAAGCCTTCATGGGATGATGCAACAACAACAAAAATAAAGTCTCGTGTTCCCTATAAAAAACAAAAAACAATAAAAGTAAAGTCTCGATCCCAAATTAGTTGGAGTCGGCTACATGGATCAAACACTTCCACTCAACTTGATTAAATGCAGTTGATGACAAACTTTCATAATCCTTCAAATCATTCCTAATTGAGGCATCTCAAGTTATCTTACGTCTACCTCTAAACTATTGAATTCCCTCAAATTCTATCAAGTATCCACGGCTAGATGTGTGATAACTCTTACCCGGTATGCTCTATATCATATTGCCAAACATTTTCTTGACTACTCTATTGAACTATTGCATGTTCAACAACAATGCCTCAATCCCGAATTAGTTGGGGCTGGCTACATGGATCAAACTCCTCCATTGTACTCGATTTAGTGCAATAGTCTTGTGTTGCCAATAAGAAAATTCATCGACTATTCTAATCAAAATGAATTAAATACTCAGTCACTCTTTTTCTTAAGAATATGTATTTAATTTTTAAGTTTATTGCCATTAACAAGAATAAGCGAACATTCACTAACTACAATGAATATGAGCTAAGAGTTATGTCCCTTTTAAAACTAGACTAGAAATTTATGTCTTGGAGCATTACTACCATGTTTCGGTGCAATGGTACATTGTAACATATGAATTGTTGTCGACATTTGCTATGAATAAATGAGTTACGATTAATGATTAATTGGAAAACAATTTAGAGCTTGTTCAATGGCAAGAGCTTGAGCACATCAACAAAAATTGATGTGCCAACAATTTATTATCTAGCCCTAACAAGCAAACTATCGAGTTGATCTCACAGATCATCTTAGCAAGCTAATAGAGAGGAAGAAATCCCATAAGCTTCAGTTAACAGAAGAAATAAATGTTCAATCGCAGGAACATGATGAAATTGATTACATCGAAGTCTGAGGTACAATCTACAACAAAGTCTCTTCAGTTCAATCCGATAAAGGGCCAATAATATGAAGATGAAGGTTGGGAGATGCTGTGAAGAAGCTCTTCTATGATGAGCTCCAAATGAAGTAAGATACTTATTGTTCATGAAATTAATTCAGTCCACAATTGAATGGTAAAAACCTCTAGAAACATGACCATTTTGTACAGTCAAAACTTGCAAGAGACTACAAAAACCAAAGAGAAGACTTTATCTAAGAATGTTTAGCCAATTAGACATACCCTTGGTATTACCTTTCTTTGAAAAAAAAAAAAAAAAAACAATTCTCTCCATGTGCCCAATTCCTATCTTCATACGGACCAGAAGTGATGAAGATGGGTAATGCAATGGGACCGATTTTGTTGGTTGGAATAGAAAGTTTATGTTAGTAGTGGTCAATTTGGGTAATAGAATATATGAATAGGTATGTGTAATCTTTAGTTTTTAGAATAGTTATATTTATATTTTAGCAAGTTTCCTTTATGTTTTAGTATAGTTGACGTATGAGTCAAGTTAATTAGGTTTTTAGTAAGTATAGGACTTTTTTAGAAACATCTTATGTACGGCTTTTATTTAGCTTATTTACATAGCCTATATATATGGCTAAGCTTGTGTAAAAGGGATAATTGATTTTTGATGAATAAAGAACGTTGTTTCTTTTTAGAGAATTAGGGTTTTAATTCTCAAGGTCCTGAATTAATTTTTCGTGGATTTCAATTAATAGATTTGGAAGACTTCGCCGCATCGCTTTGGTATCGAGCTTCAATCCGATCTCGGGTTAGGGAAATCATCTTTGTCCAAGAAGACTCACCAACAACGCATCGAGGTATTTTTTATAAACGAACAGAGGTTCAATTTGTTGTTCGATAGACAACAACGTATTCCACGATCTACTCGAATCCATCAAAGTGAACCTGTTGTTGGGAAAGAAAAAGGAGGAGATTTTTTTTTTTTTTTTTTTTTTTTTTGGGGGGGGGGGGGTGAATTAGTTAGAAGACGAGGAAAAACAAGTCAACTTTGACGAAGCGCCAAAGTTTGATGTTAGTGACGAAGACTTCATCGAAGACCAGGTGGTATTTGGAGATGACGGTCTTATTATCGAAGTTATTCCGCAATCTAAAAGTCCTCGAGTACTTGAGACAGTGGTTGATGATGGTGTCATTGACAACTACCCAATTAAAAAAGGTGTGGAGACAAAAGTGAAATTCACGGCGACCAAACACTTTTGTTCATTAAGCGATGGCATGAATGAAGAGTTAGTGGTGGATGCTTCAAGACTCACTCACGGTGGTATTTTTATTGACAACTTTAATTTGGTGGTTGAGGTTCAAGATATTGTTCCCCAAATTTTGGTTCCATCAAGTGTTGTTGAGTTAGTCAAGATTAGTTGTTAAGATAAATTTGTCCCATATTACAAGTCGTCGAAGCGAGAAGGTACGAAAATTTGAGGTCGAATTTTCTCCAACAAGGGGAGAATGATGAAGATGGGTAATGAAGTGGGACCAATTTTGTTTGTTGGAATAGAAAGTTATTGTTATTTTAGTAGGTGGTAAATTTGGGTAATAGAATATATGTATAGGTATGTGTAATCTTCAGTTTTTAGAATACTTATATTTATATTTTAGCAAGTTTCCTTTATGTTTTAGAATAGCTGACGTATGAGTCAAGTTAATTAGGTTTTTAGTAAGTATAGGACTTCTTTAGAAACATCTTATGTACGACTTTTATTTAGCTTATTTACATAGCCTATATATATGGATAAGCTTGTGTTAAAGGGATATTTGATTTTTGATGAATAAAGAACGTTGTTTCTTTTTTGAGAATTAGGGTTTTAATTCTCAAAGCCTTGAATTGATTTTTCGTGGATTTCGATTAATCGATTTGGAAGACTTCCGCTGCATCAAGAAGTATGATTCACACATGAAATAAAAGAAATGAATTACGACTTCAAGAGAACAAAGACTTAGAGAACATGCCAAATCAACCCTGCAATGATCAATAAATCAAGATACATCAGAGAGTGAGAAAGTCAACTATTTCCATGCAAAAAGTGTTTATCTCGTAGGAACGTGAAGTCTCGAATCATTTTCGAAATGAGGACAACAAATCTAGAGAACTCAATAGATGAAATACACTTGCTCTAACTCCATTAAAAAGGAAAGGACCATAGGCATAAATCATCTTCAAATTTTACTTGCGAGGAGAAGGTTACTCGTAGCTTGTATGTTAAATATTTCAAGTTGACAAGAGATGTGAGGCGTGTTGAAATCAACTTCTTTATCTTCTTTTTCGAGGTCTTCAAAGAAAGGTGAGCTTTCGAAAGTTTCGACTAATGATTATTCAGGCCAAAAATGTCTAGAACTCTTTGAGATTTTTCTCCCAATTAAGATACGTTTAATGAAGATTAGTAGGAAGGGCGGTCATGGGTCACTTCAAGCATAGAGTTGCACAAAACCCGATCATTATGCAATTTTACATTCTCTATTTGTTTAATATTATGATAATTAAGGAAAAAAAAACTAGGAGATTCAGATAAATTGGCCATGGATTTCGGCTTATTCACATCAATCAATGCAAGTGAACAAAAGCAAACATCAGGTTTGGGTAAGTACTTAAATATTGTTGCATTCTAGATATAGACCGTGTTTCCCAAGAACATCTCAACAAGCCGAAGATTATTTTGAAGTGACTCGTGACTTTTTTGCTTAGATTTTATTGAAATAGACTACTTCAAGCCGAGTCTCTTTAAGTATCGAATAAAATGTCACTCTTAATTAAAAAGATAAATGCTAAGAAATCATTACTACTCACTTTTGCATATCTTGAACTTCTATTGACTGAAGCACCCCTTTGCATCAACAAATCAAAATGGGATCGGATATGACATTTGGTGAAGTCTTCATTCAAAACCTGCAACATTCCATTCGAGCATTATTGTATGAAAAATCTCAAAAGAACAAGCATGTCGAAATCCACACTATTCACAAGAAGATCGAAAAAAGTAAACCAACAACGATAAAAAGATTTCCTCACAAACACAAATAACAGTTCTAAACATTAACATGTTACCGAGAAGTGCTCCACACCCGCAAATCGTTCTCCCACAAGAGCAGCCATGTGCGGGTCCTGAATCTCACACAATTGAACTAATTTTAGAACTAAATCAAGCCAAATAGAATGATAAATCCACACAAAACAAAAGCATACCTTTTCAATAGCAATAACAGTCGCACCCGCATTTATAAGAGCATTCGTCAAGGACCCGGTACCAGGACCAATCTCAATAACCACATCCCCTTCCCGAACATTCGCCGCCGCAACAAGCCTCTCATTAACTTCAGAATTCAACATGTAATGCTGCACACAACCACACACACTAAGTGTTCGACAAAAGTCCCAAGTGAAAATCCACAATGTAGAAAGTAAACACGAAATGAACATTTGAATTTGACTTCAAATTACCTGTCCCAGTGACTTCCTGGGCGTGCGGCCCCTTGAATTGAGAGCTCGAAGCGTCGCATGGTAGTCGTCTTCGCTTTTAGCAATGACAGACACGCGATAGGCTCTTCTCAGTTTTTTGTTACTGTAATTGGAGCCGCTATGGTGTTGGGGAAGAGAATGGGTTTTGGGTGCAAGGGCTGGAGATGATGGGATTGGCGCCAGAGGTTGGAGAACTGAAGGCGTCGTCAGCTGCATTTTAAACTCAGCCAGTCGAGCCGTTGGTCGAAGGGCGAAGCAGCAGAAGGGAGAAACCGAAATCTAGTAGGTAGTTTTCTTTTATTATTATTTAGGCCGCTAAGGGCACCCCACCATTTCATGAAGGCACCCTGTTGTTGAGGGCACTAAGCATTTTACCCAGGGCACCCAGAATTTAGACCCGAAATTCCCAAAATACCCCTCGTTCAAAACAGAGGCACCCCACCACCCCCACCACCTCCACCACCGAACTCCTTGAGCAACCACGAAATCGTTGAGGATCGGCCATTGCGCGGATTCCCGAAAATCGTTTGTGTTCGTTCGTCTCCGTGTTTCTCCTCCGTTGTAGGAGGTTTTTCCAGTTTGAAGGCTCGTGGTGTTGGGCGATTTCGTCTCCAAATTAGGGTTCGGTTGAAGTTCGTCGTACACACACATTTGGCGCGAATCGATTGTTTGAAGGTACGTTGATAGTCTAATTAAGTTACATTTGGTAGAGTAGTTGTAATGTTTGTGTGGCGGTGTATTGAATGGTTCCATTATTGGAAATTCGTGGTTCTCGCCACACAGGCCAGAGAGTGTTTTTAATGTCTCGGCCAAGCATGGCCGAGACAGATGGTAAATATTTGGGAACTCGTCGTTCTCGGCCAGGCAGGCCGGAAGAGTTCACCGAGTCTCGGTTACGAATGGCCGAGATTAATTGTGTTATCTCGGTCGAGACATCACGAGAGTTACATTTAGTGTTAGTTAATGTTGTGTCGGTGGTGTACAACCGAGAATGTACTCTACCTCTCGGTTGTACAATGCCGGAGGTTAGAAGTCGACGCGCCGCACATCACGAGAGTAAGGAAAATTGAATAGGTTATGCCATGTCGGTGATGTACAACCGAGAACGTTGTATTGCTCTCGGTTGTACATTGTCGAGACCGTTGATCCATTTTCGGTCAGGAGTGAACGAAAGTATGGCGTATTTCACGAACCTGCTTGACCGAGACAACATAAATGGATGAATTTAAATTTTTTTTTAGTAATTTTTTTTTGGTTATGTTCCAGGCGCTTAAATGTTGTAGTGTTTTCAGGTATGGCTCGTTCGAAAGCACCGGTGACAAGGGAGGAGGTTGGTGTTGAGGTCTCGAGGGCTAACCGGGGGCGAGGCGGCGGAGACCCCGACAGCATCTTACCGAAAAGAGAAAGAGAAGGAGAACGTAGATGTTAAGGGAAAGGCTAAGATAGATGGAAATCGTGCAAGGTTAGAATTGCACGATGAGGGTTCCAACATCGACACTCGGCGACCAAAAGATGTTGTTGTTGCCCGAGGGGAAGAGGAGGGTCATGCATCGGAGTCTAGTAGCAGTGACTCATCAGCGGCGGGGAACACGACGGAAACTGATCGTAATGTGGGCGGGAGTAGTAGTGGTGGAGCTGGCCATAATGAAGGAGAGCCAGAAGTGTCTGTTGAAATGCGTGCTCCTTTCCCCGGTGGTCCTATAGACGGTGCCTTGTTGAAGAGCTTTAAGGATCATGTCGCATTAGCGATTTGGAGCAATGAGGTAATTAAAATTTCATTGAACGGAGTTATTTAAAACTCAGGGTTTTCACAAACATGACGAGATGTTTTTTTTGTTGCAGGAGCGTCCGGTACTCAAGTGTATTAATCACGGAGCTCGATACAATAATGGGATTTACAGTCGTGCCACCTGACACGGAGGGACTTCAGAGGATTATTCAGCGTTCTGGGTTGAATACGCTGATAGACTGTTCATACCGCAAGGCCAACAAGGAGGTTATCTCTGCATTTGTGGAGCGGTGGCAGCCGGAGACGAACACATTTCACAAGTAATCAGTAAGACCCTTGACATTCCCAAACTCACAACGTAAGTCATTAATCCTAACTTCGAATAAGGCATCCGATTTGGCATACATAACGCTCGTCCACCTATCCATGAAACGACCAAAACCATCGTTCTCCCCAAACATCTTCTTAGTCTTGGCCAATACTACTTTGTTGATGTGCCAAGAGCAAAGGAGGTGAGACGATGACGGAAAAACTTCTTCAATGGCACTAATAAGGGCTAAGTCCCTATCGGTAACAAACACGTCAGGTTTAGGCCACCCATCCAATACGGATCTCAAGTTCTCAAGTGCCCAAACATAATTCGCATGACTCTCTGATGATATGAATGTAAACCCAACGGAGAACGTCAAATGCGTAGAAGTGATGCCAACAATCTCCAACAAAGGCATTCAGTACATATTTGTTTTGTACGTGCAATCCATCAAAATTACCGATGAGAAACACCTTAGCAACTTTATTGAATCGGGATGTGACCAAAATAAATCGGTGACAACATTCGTATCGGGATGCTTCCTATGCCACGACATCCACTTATTCTTCTCTAAGATGTGCAACATTTGTTGCATTTGAGTCCTCCCACCCGCATCCTCAATTCGGACTTTTGTCTTGCATTATATATTGTCCGCATTGTCGATACGTTTCTAACATCTCTTTGCTTCAACGTATTTAGGATGTCTCTTGGCTTCACATTCCCCTTTGTCATCTGCACCACAACCTCTTGCTCCCCCTTATCCAATCTTTCGGCAAATGAGTGGCCGTCCAATTTGTTCGCATGGTCGTGATTGTGACTCCCACAAATGACAGTGACATACCACAAGGAGTCAGCATTTTCCTTTATGTTGATAAGGAAAGGGCATCCACATTTCTTCGTACCAGTTTGAGTCCTCCCCTTTTCCTCTTCTTCTTCATTCCTTGGTTTCGAAGAAATTTTTGCCGCTTTCCCTCGCCAACTCTTTGAGACATTCCCCTATATGTTCCGGACCTCTCACACGCAAGTTTCACCCTTCCCCGCGCTTAATGCCCCCCGCATCGAGTGCTTCGTCACTAGCACAAACATGTTCTCCCGCCTATCATTTGAAGTCATGAAATAGTTGCTTCTCTAGAGGGGAATGGCCTACAAGGTGTAAACGTATCCTTGTAGTCCGGAAATAAGGTAGAAACCGGCATTACCTGCAATACAAACAATGTAACATTATAATCAACCAAAATGTACAGCACAATCACAAAAAAATCCCAAAAACACAAGTTTTCGGTTGTACAGGTCCGACACTATAAACAGAGTTTCGTTCATGTACAACCGAGAACTCCTTCATAGTCTCGGTCGTTCTATACCGAGACTGCCACTTTGTATCGTTCACTCCATTACGTGAACTACGTAGAAATCTCGGTCCTTGCTAACCGATTCTCTACATCTCGGTCCTGCGTGGCCGAATCAATCGCGCACATCGACAGAAAATTTTATGAACCGCATAAAAAACACATTAAATTTCAAAAATTACCTCAAGTTCAACCTCCTCTTGCACCATAGCAGTACAATCTTCCATTTTATAGTGCAAACAACTTCGGATTGGTCGAATTTACCAAACCCTACGTTGACAAACAAATCATCAATTTCATAGTTTTAATCAAATTTACAGTTCCATCGAAGCATCGTACGATTGTCAAACATTGTTACCTCGCTGTCGGATGATGTTAAGTCGCAAGAATCGATAAACGCTCGACAAACACAATTGTGGCTTTATGGTTCACTTCTTCCTCAAGGTGGTGGGGTGCTCCAATTTTGAGTTGCAAATGGTTTGTTGGGTTTGGGTGTGTATATATGAAGGGGCAAAATAGTCTTTTACATTTTAGATTAGGAAATGAGAAAAATAATGGGTGCCTTCATGAAATGGTGGGGTGCCCATAGCGGGCCTCTTATTTTTTTATAAACAAAGGGTCACGTGACATTGTAAATCAATCCTTTTTGCGATAGGATCACATTAGATTAGAGTTTATTATCAAACAAAAACGTTGTTAGGGTCACGTGACATTGTAAATTTGACTCCGTGTTAGCGATCGATCCGAGAGGTTTAATTTGGTGACATGGCGGTGTTCTAGAATGCGAAGCCTCGATCCAAGTAGCAAAATATGACTCATTTTTCATTGAAATTCGGTGCTCAAGCAATCGGGGAGTGGCACATGGAGGTTGCTAGGGGTTTTGGGAGGAAATAGAAATAACTTATATTTCCATTGGATTGGTAAAGGGAGACATAGAAGGAATATGATTGTCGAGTGACACGTATCGAACGTGTACAATAAATTTTTTGTATATCCATATTATTTGTAGTAGTGATAAGTGGGACCCTCTCCATAGGGATTTGTCAAACTTTTCTAGGAAAAAGGCTTTTTAATGATTTTTATTATTTTTACTTAAATTAATTAATTTAATTAAAACAAAAATAAAAAATCGCTAATCCCATCTATAATATTATAATAATTAACTAAACTAATTAAACTAACTTAACTAACACAATTCAAATTCACTAATATTCAAATCAATTTAATTCAATAAATAAATATCTAAACAAACATCCAAAACAATAAAACATCAATCCATTTTGCACCCAAACATGTTACTTGATCATATAGTTATGAGCATACTTTAGAAAAGTATCATAGATCATTAAACTCTAATAATAAGTAAACGACTTTTTAGCCACCATTAGTTCTCCTTATACCGATGAAAAAGTCACGTTCTAATTTTATTGAGGTAACCCATTTGAATACATAAAGACATTAACTTCACACAATAAAATCGCATTAAACTTTGTGAAAACTTCGAACTACTAAATCTAACACCTTCGGAAAGCCACTTCAACATTAGATTTAGATTTCAAATTCACCTACGATATATAAATGGTAACATCTTTCAAACAATCCTAGTTACTACTTAAAACTAGATTATAAATCCAAATATCACAATACACATTCTAGACTATGCATAAAATACAAAGGTCATAATTAAAATTCTTAAATAAGAATCTCTTAAATCGGTGAATCAAAGAATATGATTGGTTTAAAACTTTAAGCACATAATCATCTCATCATAACTATATTGCAAAACAGATCTAATTCATGTTTGAATTTTATTTAGATTGATAAACTACTCAAGCATATTTATAAATAGCATCGCAATAATATAAAATAAAAAACATAGATAAATACATTTGGAATAAATACTTTAAATCTTTAAATCTTCTCCAAAAGCAATAAACTATGGTTCCTAGCGCAATAAAATATTGATCTAAGTACTCAAGGCCAAGCTCGATTTTGTAACCCTACGGTCCTATATATAGTATTCTAGGTAGTACATAATACATATCCCAAACTAACTGAAACATCTTGTGGTTATCTAAAATTTTCGAAATCGGACCAACGATTCCTCACGATTCGGGTTTAAGTGGAATCACGGGAGAATCTTATTAATGGTGCCTTCCCCTTCTCCTATCGTAAGCGTCTACCTCTACCTCCTCCAGCCATTATCTTAATTTCAAACACCGATTAGTCCAAAAACAAATAAACCCGTAGATCATAAAAACAACGTTGTCGAAAAAAATTCGGTAAAATTCAAGACTTTATTTTAAAAGGACAAATCCATTTGGAAAGCTAACTTGAAATTCATCAAAATTTTTAAATAAAATTGGCATCGAAGTGTAAATTAAAATATAAATTGTAAAATCGATTTTCTAAATATCGTAAAGCAATTGTGTGATAAATCTTATGTCTTTTCAAAAACAAAGCAAATTAAATTAAACAAAACCATAACCAAACCCCTAAACTCATTTTAGACTCGATTTTCAAATCATTTGTAAATGCATGTAAATATACCAAAATATTGAAATTGTTGAACTTGTAAACCAACGATCAATGTAATTGCTATTCCTAGTTTATTGGAATCAACAAAGCCATTTGTCGAAGATAATTGAATAAATTCCAACAAATTTTTTTTAAAAAAAAAACATTGAAAAATTTGAGAAAATCCTTCAATTAAAAAATTTGTTAAAGTAAAAATTTAGGGTAGATGTAATTACCTTCTCGAGAGTGAATCTCTCAAGATTTAAGCTCTTGAACTCCTCTAAACTTGTCCCTTCAAGCTCTAGGTCGAATTCCCTAAAACCCTAGTTTGGTTCAACACTTCCAAAAATAAAATTTTTTTGAGTTGAATGAGACCTGGTTGAGGTGAGAATCACTTAAATACTATGGGATTGAGCTTATGATGGTTGAATTTAGGTAAGAAATTGAGATCTTGGTGAATGGATGCAACACTTTGGTGTGTGAATGAGTTAATGTTGTGTGGCGATTTGGGGTTTTTGTTTTAAAAACCAAAAATTGTGCCCAACAATTCTAGTGTAAGTGGATTTTTGGGAAGTCTCTAGGTGAATCAGTGGGTTGTGAGGTGTAGTGACCCATCAATCGAGCGATGATTCCTTTATAAGGCGAATTTCGACGATTCACCAGACTCAAATCTTTACTACATTTTATGTATACGCTATCGATTTTTGCAATGATTCCAGTGTTATTTCAAATCATTTGGGAATCACCAAGCCTAGTTCACTATTTTTGCAATTTATTCCGTAATTAACTTATATATCATTCATTAAAAACTTATGCTAAGGTAGAATTGATTGAAATTTTGAGAGTTTGATTAGGATATGTAACTAACTAAATAGTTTAACTAATTAATTAAATAAATAAACATATAAATAGGTAAGTGAATAATGCTACTTGCATAAAGTCCACATAAGCAAAAACAACTCGATTACTCCCCCTTAATTTAAATTACCTCGGAGTTTAAATTTCGAAAATATTTCAAATACAAGAGCCAAAAATTAAGAGAATAGAAACATACTACTAAACTAAACTAAACTAATAAAATTAAATAAATATAGAATATGGGATGTATCCCATAGAACGCTTTTGTTTATTGTCATTGGCTTGACTTAACTCCTTTAGAATTATGTTGGATCTATAAACTTGAATTTAGGATTATCCATTCTAGTGCTATTCTAGAAAGTGAGTGCTCACCATTAATCGTCGAAAGGTCGTCCTAAAATTAAGGAGGATCTTCATTAATAAAGTGTGACATTACCAAAAAGTTTGTGAGTACGATGTGGTTTTTCACTTGAATTAGCACATCTATGACCACTACTATAGGTTGAATTGAAGTACCATTCAATAAAAAGAGTCATTCAGAAGCAAGTGAATTCAACTCCAATTGAGTATGTAGAAAGAAATGTATGGGATGAGATTTTCATTAGAGCCCGTACCACACTGAGCTCTGAAGTACCAAGCCCATTCGGTTTTAATGTGCAAGTGTATACCTCTAGGATCATTAAGCTTTACATGGCTTAAATCCGACTTTTTCTTTTTCTTATTGCACTTGGATTTAGAAGCCCCCGACTTGTTAATGCTTTTTCCATTCTCCGATTGCTTAACTCTCTATTCTTAAGTTACTTTCTTTTCTTTTGAAGTGTCTTCAACTTGTTCTTTCTTTGAAATTTTTTTTAGTCTCCATTGTTACTGCATTAATTGCATAAATTTATGCATTAAAGTTATCATAATAGTTTAACTCTAGAAAGTCATTATTATCAATTTCATTATCGAATAATTCATCATATTCTTCATAGGTGTCATAATTACGTTCATTATTAATTTTAAATTTGACAATCTTATCTTCAAATTCCATAGATATTGTTCCTTCAAAAATATATAACTTAGTTGTAGTTGTCTTAAAAAAGGTCTACCTAATAGTATAAGCAAAGGATTGGGTGGTATCAAAATTCTTAAAGTTTAAGTGACATAACATTAATTGATGATTTGAGATCACACATAGAAATTCCAATAGAAGAATTTCCTATGGTGATGGGTATGACAAATATTCTGGGGTCAGAACATTTCTCAGGCAATCTCTTCTTTAATGATGAAATCTTTTCTCCTAAATTTTCTTTAGATTCTTTTAAGAACTTGTTTTTAGACTCAAAGAATTCTATAGTAACTACATCATGATTTTATTCCGTTAAATGTTCATTAATTTCATTTTCTTAAATGATTCAAAAATGTCTTCTTTAGTTTCTTCCTCCCTAGCATTTTCTAATCGTTATGGAATAGTAGAATTAGAATGCAAATTTTCATTTGACTCATAAATATTGTTTACTTTGTCTTGATTAATTAATTTAGAATTTTGTAAATATTTTTCATAGGCTTCAACTTTGGCTAAATACCATGAGTATAGCCTTTCGGGAAAAATGTATGTATTTCAATTGTTCACCATCCATTCCCTAATGGGGATGACATTTGCCATCGTCTCTTCTTCTTGTTCTATTGTCTTATATATTTTGTTTTTCTTTTTACATCTTTTTGGTGTCTTTTCTTGTGTGTGTGTCTCTTTTTCATTTTCGAAAAATAAAACGTTAACTTGTGCTTGATTAATAGTGTTTGTAGTTTGAGTAATTAGTTTGATTATTTAACTTGTTAATTTGTAGAGTCATTTGATTTAATTGATTTTTCAACTCGTTAATATACGTATCAGTTTTAATTTGTTTTTGAGTAATTTGCGTAAAGTTTTAATGACTTTGAGTCATAAAGTTATGTAATATTTGTTCTAAATTTGGTTGCGTAGGTTGAATAGTTTATTGAGGTTGCATTGGTGTAGGTTGTGTAGGTGCTCTCGATCTATAAGTGGTATAATTTTTATTTTGTGGACCGTAGCTAAAATTTGAATTTGGTTTTTCGGTGTAGTAATTGTTGTTATTTATATTGATTTCTAGGAGGACCAGAATATTGGTTCATAACCGCGTTGACTTCTTCATTTTTATTTTCTTGTAAAGTAGGACATGCATCCGTAGGATGTGTAACTTCATTACAATATCCATGTGGCTTCACTTGGTTTGATCTATCTTTTACTAGTAGTTTAATCATGCTAGATAATTCATCAACTTTTTCGTCAAATTTATTACTTGTTTTATTATTTACCTCATAAAGTTTCTTCCTTGATGTATCAGTCTTTTCACCATATTATTTAGATTATTTGGCCATCTTATTAATAACTTCTTTCGCTAAAGTTAGAGTAACATTGAATAATGATCTACCACATTAATATCTAATAGTCTTTGTTTAAAATGATTTAGTCCTTCATATAAGTATTCTAATGAAGCCCTTTGGGTGTATCCATGTTGTGGACAAGATGAAACTAATATTTGAAATCTATCCCAAAATTCATTAAAATCTTCATCATCTTTTATTTTCACGACTGTGATTTGTCTTTTATAAGTACTAATTGTTCTTGCAGGTATATATTGATATAGGAAAGCTTCTAACATTTGAGCCCATGTGGTTATCGAATCTTGAGAAAGATAAAATAACCAATCGTGTACTTGATCTTTCAATATAAAAGGAAAAGTTTTAAGTTTGACTTGTTCTAGCGTACAATCTTTAGGTTTCATCCTATTAACTTTGTGTTGGTATTCCCTTATAAATTTTTGTGGATCTTCATTGTCCTTACCATAAAAGTAAGGTATAGGACTAATGAATGCATATTTAAGTTCAAATTTGGGAAATCCCTCATAATAGGCAATACACATTAGTTCATAAGCAATGATATTTTGATTATTTTGCCTAAAAGTAAGTTTTCTATTATTATTATTATTATTATTATTATTATTATTATTATTATTATTATTATTATTATTATTATTATTATTATTATTATTATTATTATTATTATTATTATTATTAAGGTTATTATTGGCTTCCATTGTGGTAGTTTGATGTTCTCTACGTTGTTGTTGTCGTAAATTATGGCTAAAAGTCCTATATACCTCAGATCAAACGTATGTAAGGATCTTGTGGAATTAGAGCGAGGAAGTGGATAGACTATACAACGCCTAAACTACTAGGAAATTATGTTTAAATCAAAGAACATCGCCAAAATTGATACAAGTCGAACGTGTATAATAAGTTTATCGTATATCCTTATTATTTGTAGTAGTGATAAGTGAGACCGTTTCAACAGGTATTTGTCAAACTTCTCTCGGGAAAAAAAGCCTTTTAATGTTTTTTTATTATTTTTACTTTAATTTAATTAATTTAATTAAAACATGAATTAAAAATCACTAATACAATCTATAATATTATAATAATTAATTAAACTAACTATAAAATTCAAATTCATTAATATTCAAGCCAATTCAATTCAAGTAATAAATAAATATTTAAACAAATATTCGAACAATGAAACATCAATCCGTTTTGCATCAAAACATGTTACTTCAATCATTTAGTTATGAGCATACTTTATAAAGTACCATTGATCGTTAAACTCTAATCATAAGTAAGTAAACAAGCCTTTTTAGCCACCCATTAGTTCTCCTTATACCGATGGAAAAACCACATTCTAATTTTATTGAGCTAACTCATTTAAATACATAAAGACATTAACTTCACAGAATAAAACCGCATTACACTTTATGAAAACTTCAAACTACTAAATCTAATATCTTCGAAAAACCACTTCAACATTAGATTTAGATTTCAAATTTACCTAGGACATATAAATGATAACACCTTTCAAACAATCCTAGTTACTACTTAAAACTAGCTATTGAATCCAAATATCACAATACACATTCTAGACTATGCATGCAATACAAAGTTCATGATTAAAATCGTCAAATAATAATCTATTAAATAAGTGAATCAAAGAATACGATTGGTTTAAAGCATTAAGCACATAATCATCTCATCATAACTATATTGCAAAACATATTTAGTTCATGTTCGAAACTTGTTTAGATTGATAAACTATTCACTCATATTCATAAATAACATCATAATAGTGTAAATAAGAGACATAGATAAATACCTCTATAATAAATACTTCAAATCTTTAAATCTTCTCCAAAAGCAATGAACAATAAAGCAATAAAATAAAATAATAAACTACAAAGACATAGAGTAATAAAATATTAATCAACGTACTCAACTAAGAAATGATTTTATAACCCTAGGGTTGTATATATTATTCTAGGTAGTACATATTGCAAACTAACTCAAACGGCTTGTGGTTATTTAAAACTCTCGAAATCAAACCTAGTAGTTCCTCAGCGATTTGAATTTAAGTGGAATCAATGGAATAATCCTTGGAAAATTGGTCTCGATTTCCACCAATCGAGTGGCGATTCATGTATATTTAGGAATCGATCAAGAATCACTAGACTTGAATTTCAAATTTTTCCTTTTCTTATTGATGATTCTTTGCATAATCTTTCCACTCGGATCAATTCCTTCAAAATCTTCCTTTTTACTTCATTTCTTCATATATTCCATTTATCACTTGAAATAACAAAAATAAGAGAAAACCCAAAGTGTAATATAGTCTTTTACATATAAAATCATCCTAAAATGTACTATAAAATATGTTTAATTATTGACTTTTCATCGGGCTTAATAACACCGAGAGGCGTAATCGTTCACAATCAAGAGAGTCTTATTCGATTATTAAGGATTATTTCGAAAGTGTTTATAAGTCTAATGAGGGAGTAGAAAACTTCACAGAGCTAGAGGGAATGTGTAGCATCCCCTAATCCGATTAGGGCAATACCTGGCCCGAAACCTTAATTAAGCCCATATTACCTAGCCAGGACTTAAGTAGAGCCGTAGCATTTCCTCTTACACCGATAAACACAACCGTATATCGACTATCGATATAAAACAAATAATAAACGCATCGAAATTTAAAACTTTTTTCATAATCAAACACGATATACAATATCAAATCAAATCGGAATAAACCTCGGTTATACAAATCTCCCATCCTTGTGATATTACAAAGCGTAATTCAATACAAGTATATAAAATAAAGGAAGACTCATTACATCGAAGAGAAGATCAAGACTCATATATCTTTTCTATCCCGTAGTCATAGCTCTTGTCGGTTTTCCTTAAAAGATAATTGGGGTGAGCGCTCCGACTTGCTCAATAAGTAGGGATTCACAAAGCCATCAATATTCCACATAATAATCAAGAACATTATGCAATAATAATATGCACCAATGTTAACTAACAATAATATGGAAAGCATTTAAATCAATAAATAACGGATGCAATTCAACTGTCAATGACTATTACATTGTGATTCCCATTTTATTTATAAAACTAGGGTCGATTACCCACCGACACTATTAATGCGATTGCTAGACCAACACATTAGTGATTTATCGCCTAGTCAATCCATTAATGTCCGATGGTTCTATCCAAAACCCTTTAGTGAGTATGTAATTCACACAACCTATATAATTGAGTAGGAAGTTACGTATAAGTGGGAAGGTGATTCACGAGAGTTTGTTCCTATAACTTCCTGGTCTCATTTCCAGGAACAAACTCTCGTGAATCACATTAAACACCGTTTTCCATTCATTGAAAACATCACAATGTACTTAGTTCCCCTCATTCAATCCATAAACCGCATGAACTACATATACTAAAATAGCCAGCAACATTGATAAATAAGCGAATCCATACTTACATTGGGTTAAGTATCCGTTTCCAAAATTCCCAAGTTTTCGTGTCACTCATGCTTTCTTGGTGATCCAACACCTATCACAAACTATTTATGATTAATATAGGTCTATTTCATGTGTTTGAAACCTATAAGTCAATCCCTAATACCTCAGAAATTCTAAGTAAAATACAAAGACCGTTGCTATTTTCGGGTTGGGAGCTTGCCCTCATCGGGTGGGGGTGCGCTCCACCAACAAGGTTCGTCCCAATTGATGAACAGAGCGGGCTCCACCTCGCATTGCCTCGATAATGAATAGGGCGGCAACCATTGTTCCATTACCAAATCTCCAAAACAACCACAAATACTCCCCCAAATCATCGGGGATGACCTCTAGTGAGGTATAAAACACTTTCTAATTGATAACAACAATAATTAACAGAGAAATCATCATCTAATTATGAATTTCAACTTCAAACTCAAAACTTAAACTCACCCATAATGATGGTCTCTAATTTACACTACTTAAGCTCCTCAATTCTACCGGAAATCACTCGTCCTGATCACCCTCCGGATCAAACAATCTCTCCCTCTCTCTCTCTCTCAATTTCTCAAATGATCGATTGCAATTGAGGATAAACTTGATGATTTGGATTTATATATATGGATTTCTTCGAGATACGTATCACGCTATCTCGAGGCTAATCAATTAATTGATGTGTTAAAATGGCAATCCCTAAAGTGACACATATTTTGGCACCATCAACACTTTTGATCATCTCGAGGTGATCAAATGATCCATATAATTCAAACCAAACTTATAGTTTTATTATATATATTTATATATCAAATACATATAAATATATATATACCTCATTTATTTTCTTGCTAATAAATTCACCTGGGACATGACTACGAGTGTTCTCTGAATGCACAATTATTTCACGACCCCCTCGTTGCACTTAATGTACCGCTATTTATTGTTTAATTACTTATTTTAGTTTATAGGCTTGTATTAATTTCCTATTAATCCTAAAACCTATAAATTGATTAAGCATTCTAAACAAACATCAATCATCACACGAATCTACGAATAAGCTAATCGAGGTACACCAAATTTAACCACGAGCCTAACACGAGTTAATTAGGATTTAGGTTAACACTAATCACCTGCTTAAGGTAATAGTTCATTACAATCTCCTCAATTTAAAGCGATTTCATCATCGAAATTAAAGTAAACATATAGTTACTTGTAGTTTCAAAGAAAATGAACATTGCAGTTTCATATAGGAGACCCAATCCCAGGTTAGTTCCTCATTTATATGAAATTGCCATTACACTTTAACCAAATGAATCTCTTTAGTTCTCACTTTTGAATCTTAAGATCAAAATCTGAATTGACTGCTCATCTTAAGATAAGTCTTTCCGAATATCAAATTCATTCCAATCAATCCTTAGAGTGAACTGAGTTTTCATTTTGCAAAGTATAAATACTTGGAATATATAATGAACTCCAACTAACCGAGGAAATAACTCAAACCCGTAATAATTTCGCTTCATGTCTTAGGTTAGATTAGCAACATTGGATCGGCTAATCCAAAGTGTTCACTTAGCGGATTAACTAGTCCATGAGACTATCTAATACCCAATATAGGTGACTAAAGTAAACCATCAATTTTGGTGGCACTAACTAGTCTCAATGCTTAGGCTTCACACATTACCAAACTACCCCTCCATTTTTACACCCGATTGTTTGAGAAACGAAATACTAATTAGAAAGGGGAACCGAAAAATAGTCGACTTGATTGTGTGAGGTGATTTAGGGGAGACTAACCCTAACCAAGGAAGGAGGAAAAGTTCAATTTGCACTAGTTCAATTCGCAACAACCGTATGTATCATTGGTTTTGGCGAGACTCCGATCTCTTCTTCGACCAAAACCAATTTTGTTTCAATCAAAACTCTCTTTGCCCGTCTCTCTCTCACAGCTCTCTAACACAATAACACCGCATATCTTCAAATTATGGGAGAAAGGACTCGCAAATCTTCAAATTGCGGGAGAAGGGGAGGCGATATTCGGCCAAAATAGTGCATTTTCTTAATTGGGATATTTAGATTTCATTTTTGGTGTGTTATGGAAAATAGGTATTTGTTGTTTTTTAAGTTTTTTGTGTTATGGGTTCACATTAGTAAAGCTAAGATCGATGAATGGGTATGTGTTGATTTCATTTTTAAGTTCAAAAAGGCATTCATCATGACTTTGGTTTCAATTAAAAGTGGGAATCATAGATAAAAAAAACATTAGATTGAACCAAAATTGAAATCACAGATTAATCAATGTTTTGTTGGATAAACACCCAGACATTAGAGAATCATTTTCTTCTTTTTGTTGCAAGAAAAGACACTACTAAGGTGTTCTAGAGGTACATACTTACCGACAATGCCGCTTTGTAGTACGTATCAATTATAGTTAAAATTAATTGATGTTGTTGATTGAAACTAGAAAAATTTGTTGATTGAAACTAGAAAACTTTGTTGGTTGTTCTCACTGGGGTCTCTTGAATGGTCATTTTTTTCAAGCTTGCTTTGGTTGTTAAAGACATATTGGAGGGCCGGACTTGAGACAAGTTTAGTGACTCATTGGCTTATGTTCTATTATGTAACTAGCCACGCATGTTTGTTGTAATAAGAAAGAAAGAAAATCTTTTGAAAATTGATATGTATCGATATCATGTCCATATAATTAAGTTTTATTATGTAACTAGCTATATGTTTGTTGTAAAATGAATGAAAAAAATCTTTGTATTATGTCTATCTTATTAAGCATCGATTATCCCTTATCCCTTTTTTGTTAAAAAAATAAATAAATTACAATGTCTCAATCAAATTACCTTATTATATATATTAAGAAGTCTGCTAAGGGTACCCACTTTAGACACCGATTTTGAACACTACAGTTGTAAATTCGTTGGGTCGACTACATGAATCAATCAACGACTCCCTTATCACTAAGACTAGTTGGTTGTACATGCTCAAACTCTTCTATGCATTTAGGAAAAGAAAGTGTGTGTAAGCCAAAGCTCATTGTGATTATGTGATCTGAGTGTTCTGCCATTTTTTGTTCTACGAATTATTGTTTTTTATGTGCTGGACCACAATGGTAATACCTTGTAGATTGAACTGCTAATTATCTTGATGTGTCATTACTCATTAGGCAAGGTCATGTTCGAAAGACCTACACTGATGGGGTTGGGGATGAGGGTTTGATTACGTCGATAGAGATTCTTCAATCTGCATAGTTGTGTTTACATTTGTAGTTCTGGTTGTAGGTGTATGGTTCTCAAATAACAGTTAGGTTTGAGGAAAGAAAAGTGAGATAAGTAGATACATAGAAAAAGAGCAAACTTTTAAGTCTAATGCTTCTTTTTTTTTGGCTCTCTATAAGCTAAAACTTGCTAAAAATCAAAATTTAAAAATTGAAAAATCAGCTAACCATAGTATAAAACTTACATGCATATAATTATTTGAAATTTGGGGGGATTGATATGGGTATTCACATGAACTCTAAAAACATTTTTTTTTATCGCTTGAGGGTTTGAGCCATTCTTACGCTTTCAGCACCCAAAAGCTATATTCCTGTTAATACAATATTTCTAATAATAGTTGAGATACATTATCAACTATAGATTACCCACCTATGGATTCAAATTCATCAAAAGCTATTCGTTTTGGATGCTATGTTGAACCTATTCGTTTTAATACTGAAACCATACACTTTTTTGAGAGACATTTATTAATTTAATTTAGGATAGTTGGTTTCATATAGATTTCCCACATATAGATTCAAATTCATCAAGAGCTCAACCTCGTTCAAGGGATTTGGCAATCAACCACCTCCTTATTTGCCTGTGAGTCATTGAAATCATGCTACATATGTTTAAAGTTGTAGCAAGTCGTAGGCGTCGTGTGGAATGAACTTACGAACTAGGTTATGAACAAGGGAAACAATTGTCTTCTTATTTTCTTTTCTTTTGCATGATGTATCATTTTGATAACAAGTGTTCGTCGCTTGTCACCTTAGAGATTTCGTTCGCCATGACTGCACCGTTGTCACCATTTGGTCTCCTAGGTAAACATCACTATTCACCTTTTTCTTCTTCTTGGCTTGATTCCCATTAGCATCAAGCATAGAAATATGGGTTCTCGATGATGTAGGAGTGGTATCGACCTCTTCAATGGGCATCGCTTCGGGCCTCACTTTTTCGCTGGAGTGATGAACGTCGTCGATATCCTCAAGAGAATCCTCGGTGCACGTGCATCCTCTCCCATGGCCCTATCATTCTTATAAATGATAAAACAATTTTCGTAATGCAGAATGACTTTAGAAACCAAGGTCTTGATTCCGGTAGTTCTACAAGCAATAATAAAGATTTAGTCATGGCATATGGATGAAATAAAATAATAAGATGCATAAAAATATTAAACTTTAACAACGACAACGACATGCCCTCGGGTAATCTTCTCATACATAATCGGGAGCGGTGACCATGTTGGAAGTCGAGTCAAAACCGAATCCGCTTGTACCATACCGGATGCCGCATATCATATCATTAACTATGAACCACTCTTTTTTCAAGGATCTTTGTTTAGAGTCAATATGTGGTCGGGCCTTGATCCCGAGTTCGGGCACGTGATTTTTAATGCCTCGTCGAGATGGTTCAAATATCTGGGCTCGAAGCCATTGTCGCATTTGTACACGCCGTTGGCCACCATCTCAAGCACGACATTGACAAAAGCAACATCCTCGGCATGGTTCCACTTTCGTCGGGATGCCTTGGTGTCTTCGCTCAAGTCTTCATGAGAAGGTTCACGTGAACACCTTGCTTTCCCCTTCCCCTTTTCTTTGTTGCGACAATTTCACATTGTTGGAAGAGCTTGGATGGTCTGGTGGATGTATTCATGTTTTTCACGAGGGTTGAAATGACCTCCCACTACGAATGCGTGCTTGTTATGTGCCTGGTTGATCCATGTCTACTTTGTGCAAAGAAATAATTGATAAAATTTGACATAGAAGCAAATAGGTATTTTACAAAAGTACTCAAGTAGATAAATTTAAAAGCAACAAAAACTATCCGAAGTTTCTTAACAAATGCAATAACTTAAAACTAATACATTCATTTACAAGCTCACCGTGTTGCGATGTAAAGGATTGATATTCTTATTCTAATGGTGTTTAGGAACATTAATCTTAACTAAGCATACTTTGTATTTCCATCTCTAAAGCATGAAATACTTCTTTTTTTTAAAAAAAAAAAATGTAAGGATGCAAAGAGGGATTTCACCCATATTCTCAAATTGAGATGCTAATAAAGAGCCTCATTGTGCCGATAACTTGACATATGTATGTATTGTTCATGGAAGGAATTAGAAATTTAATTAACTACTATAGGAGTGCCTTATAAATTGCACATAATTAAAGTATATATTCCTAGCATAAAATACGGTTCAATCATATGTGCTTATAACATGCATTCGACCTTAAAAAATATTCAATCAAATTAATTATAACATAGTTGAATTCCAACTAAAATGGAGTTGCAGAGAACAAGAGACTATATAAATGATATATGCCTCTTAACTATATAATTAATCTTTCACTTTTAAGCATTCAAAAAGAAACCATATAACTAATCTTTGTTAATTAATTATAAAGCCTCTAAATTTACATATTTAACATGAGAATTCAGTCAATTGTTCAATAAGGGAACACCAAAACATGTTATCGTATTATAATCCTAACCAATTTACATACTTCCATTAGCCTCGGCTACCCTAAAACCGCAAAAATCTTGATCCAAATAAGAAGTCAAAACACTCAAAAGAACACCATCCTCTTTTTGGATTAACAAAAGCTATACTCTTTTATGTGTGAATCCCTTTTTCCATCCCAACCGAAATCAATACCAAGAAAACAAGCATCAAATAAGACAAGCTTGAGCACTTGAACATCTTCTCTAGCAATAGAGATAGGAATTCACAACATGATGGCATTCTGTAGGACTCACTGCCTACAAGTCTTATGAAGTCAGGAAAGGTAATATAGTTCACCAAAAAAAACCACAATCAACAAAACCACGACCATCACTCCATCGAACCGAAAGAACAAAAAAACCACACCGCAAAATCAAATCGCTAAGAACTCAAAACCTAAAACCACAACAAAGCACACAACTACGTTTCCTAGAGAAGAGAGTATTCTCTCGATTAAAGTAAACATACCTCGATGAAAAAGATAACCTTTACGTAAGAAGACGATGACGAAGATGCGGAAGATGAACACCGCTACCGTAAATGCGGGAACTCGGATAGGGAGAGTGGAAAGTGAAGAAGGTAATCGAGTTTTCGATTTGGTTGGAGATGTAACTTAAATGGAGGGTACTTTAGTAAATGTACCTATTACAACCACATTTATTCCCAACCTTAAAACTCCCAACCTAATAAGATACATAAAAGGGACTAATACATAAACCCATGTGTTAATCCTATTACAAACTAATCCCATGATCTTGGGTCTCCCTAAAATGTGAAGCGAACAGCCTTAAGTAATAGGACTAATCCTTTCATGTATTCCGACGACCCAATATACATTAAAACTAGCTTACCTCGCAACCTAAATCAGTACAAATTCTTTCATAGGTGAGAATCTCAACGTAACAAGATCATTATTTGAAAACTCTAACAACTTATGATATTTATCGGCGTATCTCTTATGTCTTAATTGTGTTGCGGTCAAACATTTGGTGAATCCATTCGAATTCGCTTTGTAAAGTTCGAATCAACTCATATAAAGAAAAATTTCTCTTCCAGATTACCACCAAACTCCAAGACACAAGCTCAAAGTATATCCTCTAGCACTAAAATCAACCATTCAAAGTCGCTCATCGCTTGTCGATAGTATATCGTACTAAGGTTAAGAATAATTCACAACTATCTCTATAATTCACTCTACTGAACTGGACGTGAATCTCATATATCTAACCGAAATAGTCGACACTAGAACTCTATAAAATCTCACACCTTACATATGTACACCTCACATAATCGATCAAGAGGATTTCGCATGGAAACCGACAAGAAATGTGCAAACTTTGTCAACCTCTCAACTACAACCCATACCGCGTCGTGCTTACACCGACTCGTAGGTAAACCGTAAACAAAATCCATCGATATATGTTCCTATTGCCACTCAGGAATAGCGGTGAATGCAATAAACCTCCAAGTTTTCTATGCTTAGCCTTCACTTGGTGACATATCTCACATCTCTTTACAAACTCAGAAATATTATTCTTCATCCCAAGCCACCAATAAATACGCCTTATATCGCGATACATCTTATTATTACCCGATGAATAAAGTAAAGAGATCTATGAGATTCTCGTAGCAGCTCCCACCTCAACTAATGCTTGAGCAGAATCCACCATCTATCCCCGAACCATAACGCACCATCATTAGAAACCGACCAATCAGATGATCCACACTAGCCGCTAATTTCTAACGCACTATATAATCCAAATTAGTTTTTCACAACCAATCACCACTCGAATCATTTCCAATTCAAATCGAATCAACACGAAGATCCGATTAGTAGCTCAAAACTAGCTCTCTCTTACCGATGATGTGTTAGCCGAACTTACACAAATCATTATCATAGATGCTTTCTCAAGAAGTCTAAAGTAAGAAGCTCTAGCATTAGCTACATTTTCTCCATATATCGAGTTGTACTTTCATATTGATAGTCTATTAATACCTTTTTGTGTAGTTTTAAATTAATTAGGCTTTAATTAACTTGTATCATTACTTTCGTCCCACACCGATCGCGATTTAAGTAAAACATATAAATTCTTAGGAAAAACACATCGCGTTTATAGCCCGATAATAAAAATACCAGAGAACTCACATAGTAAAATATTTCTTCCAAGAATTACCATCTTCCAAGTCACAAGCTCGTAAATTATATTCTCTATAACTAAGATCAGCTACAAATATATTGTGTTAAGATTGAGAAAGGTTCTTCCAAGCTATTATACATTTCTTCCCCACTGGGAAGCAAACTTTCAGTTCCTTACTGAAATATTAATCCTGGTTCCCCATAACTCTCAACTCTTTCTATACGCATATATCTCACTTACTTTTCCACAAGAATTTAAACCACGATACCGGCAAGAAATTTTTAGACTCTATCGGTCCTATAATTACAATATCAATAACCTTCAGTTTTCATCACAACTTTGGTTAACCATCATAAATTTATGAGCATGAAATTTCATTCATATATGACAAGAATAATATAACCCTTCAATTTAATAACATTAGAACTTCTACCTACCGATATATCTCATATTTCTTAATAAAATTGACATGTCAACTTTCATTCTAGGTCACCAACAATTCATTCTTATCATAATGATTTTAGATTTTGTCTAAATGAGTATTTTAAAGAAATCCATGAGATTCTCTTAATATTCTTGCCACTCTTTTTTATTTGATTTTCAAGAACTTTTTTTACATGCTTAATGCTCTGATATGAGATTATCCATACCAAATATCAATAAATAGTAGTCGACCTTGACCTACTAGATAATCTCAATCAATTTCTTCAATAATTCATCACTCAATTAATCAACATTAGCTCAGCTCCAATCTGAGCTCCAAAGAACAAACTTGTAGTTACCAATTCAGACAACTTAGCTTATGATATGCCTACGCAGGACTTCAATTAGTCACCACTAAACATCTCACTTAAGAGATATTATTGAGTGGCTTTTATCATAATTACAGCCCCTGTCCTTTTCCTATTCAAGGCATTGTCAACACAATCACCTTGATGAGTGATGTTTCAGAGTGAATTCCTAACACTTAGGAAATTCAAATTATCAATCTTACTTGCAATTTCTATCACTCGAGAATTCCATTTTTTAAACTTCCATAGTTTGAAAATCATTGTTTTAACCTTAAACCCATCTACCATTTTTTATACTTCCACATTATCTTTTAATGATTCGTATAAAATTCTCATTAATCTCTAAGAATAATTAAAAGATTCTCAACAATCTTTTTCTCTTATCTACAAGTTATGCCTTTCACATTTGGTACAACTACCAAAACAACTATCTCGAGATTATCAATCCCCAATAGTTCTTCTCATAATTCTAGAACATATATAGATATAAGTATAAGATGCAATTTTATTTTATTGTGTCAACACACATTCTTACCTAAATAAGAAGTCTTAGAATGAACCTTTAACTTCTTCCACAATTTAGATATCCTCAAGCAAACATTAATCAAACTATACTTCAACTTTCTTCCAAGGCATCCTACTTCGATTTCAATTTACAATAATCCTCATAAATGAGTTAACCGAATAAATTACACAACGATACTAGGGATCCCCTGAATCAATCATTTGTCATATTCATTTATTTCAAGTTTACTTTCCTTTTTTGCCTTTGTGTTGAATATATGATAATTCCATATTGTCTCAATCATAGTCAAATCCTCTCGATTTGATGTTAATATTCAACACTCATACAATTAATTAACTTTTGAAACTTAATACTTACACTTACAAAATCTGGTCTAAACCAATTTACCGTTACAATTTACAATTATGTACGGTAATTGCTCATGCATCTTCTAAATCTTCAATAAATCAATGTTATTACCGATAAAACAATAACAAAATTAAAATAGGGTTTTATAACTCTACACCCTTCATTTATGAACATAGCATGAGTTCTAGTAAGTTCTAATCGTTTCCACCATCTACTTAAAATAACCCAAGAATCGCTTGAAATCATAAGTATATCCCGAACTCGATCATATCACTATGACAAAAAAATCTCAAATAACTCTTAAGAACATCTGATTTCACCCAATTGTCAGAATGAGTTGTCAATCCTGGCTAATGAATATTCATTCCCACTACCATATATTATTCTTTGGATTTCCCAAATCATCAGATTCATTACCACTCATTCTCCCAAGGATATCTTACCAACTCACCGCTATATTCTGGATTAAACTATATTTTAGTTTTCACCAGTTTAAATTCTCAATTTCACATTTCATTACCTAACAATTTATTCACCATTCCAATATGGATTCACACCATAATTGGAATTTCCTACTTCATAACAACTTATGAAGTATAATTACATTAGTGGTTTCCTAACCTCAAATAGGCTTTTATCATTGACAACTAATTTATTTCTTGAATAACTTCCATTATTTCTCAACTAGTCTTGATGCTAGTATTAAATTACTCCTCAAAGCGGTTTACCATCTTTAAGTTTCACCAAAAGTCATTCAATATTATATTACTTCATAAATCCCATTCTCCTAATATATGTTTCAAGGTCTAGATCCAATAGATACTTCCTCAATGACTATTATTTGTTTAATAATATGAGCAAGAACATAGACCATTGACAACAAGTTAATAGGAGAAGAGCATAATTTCATCTTTATAATTTTTCCTTACGTCTTTCTTTTTTAATCTCTTCGAGGTTAAAAATCTTTTGAGCTCTTAACTTTAATGTTTTGTCATATCATGAGAAATAAATGGACTTCAACCATCTTATCATTATTTAGGAAAGACATAACTCTTATATCTACCACGTAGATAGATGATAAAACACAACAAATAATACATCTCGTCTTTTATCTTTTGGCAACCCCCAAAACATGATAAAATCCATTTATCATACCCTAAGCTTATTCATAACTCGAGACAACTCTCGAGTTAATAAACTTAGGTTTCGATACTAAGGTATATCGTAGTCAATAACCTTAAACTTCGATACCCAATCGTATCTAAGTTATCATTTGTTTCCAAGTAACAAAGTCATACTCAAGTAAACTCTAATAGCATACCGTATTAGAATTAATCACCTTAAGATTTGGAGTAGGCTCGACTAGTCTCCGATACCAAACTATATCGAGTTATTAAATATAACAAAGCCCATAAACCTAAGCTCGATACCAAGTTCGTAACATCCTCTAATTCGATTAGGGAAATACCCAACTTGAAACCATAATTAAGCTCGATTACCTAGCGCACTTAGCTAGAGCCAACGATTTCTCCTCTTGTACTCGATAAACACCACCGTATATCGACTATCGATATAAAACAAATAATAAATGCATCAAAAATTTAAAACTTTTTTGATAATCAAATAAGATATACAATATCAAATCAAAGGAATAAACCTTGATTATACAAATCTCCAATTCCTTGTGATATTATAAACTGTAATTTAATACAAATTTATAAAACAAGGGAAGACTCATTACATTGACGAGAAGATCAAGACTCTTATAGCTTCTCTATCTCGTAATCGTAACGCTCATTGATTTTCCCGAAAATCTAATTGGGGCGAGCGCTCTAACTTGCTCAATAAGTAGGGAATCACAAAGCCATCAACATTCCATATAATAATTAAGAACATTATGCAATAACAATATGCACCAATTTTAACTAACAAGAATATGGAAAGCATATAAATCAATAAATAGCGGATGCAATTCAACTCGTCAATGACTATTACACTTTGTGATTCCCATTTTATTTATAAAACTATGGTCGATTACCCACCGACACCATTAATGAGATTGCTAGACCAACATATTGACCGATGTGCTATCTAGTCAATCCATTAATGTCCAATGGTTCTATTCAAAACCTTCTAGTGAGTATGTAATTCACGCAACCTATATAATCGAGTAGGAAGTTACATATAGGTCGGAAGGTAACCCACCTCCTATATAACCCGGTCTCTGGGTTCCAATAACTTACTCTCGTGAATCACATTAAACACCGTTTTTCGTTCATTGAAAACATCATAGTGTACATAGTCCCCCTATTCGAGTCCATAAACCGCATGAACTACATATACTAAAATACCTAGGCAACATTGATAAATAAGCGAATCCATACTTACATCTGGTTAAGTCTTCGTTTCTAAACTTCCTAAGTTTCTGGGTCACTCAAACTTTCTTGGTGATCCAACACCTATCACAAATCATTTGTGATCAATATAGGTCTATTCCTGTGTTTATAACCCTTAAGTCAGTCCCTAAGACCTCAAGAAATTCTAAGTAAAATACATCACTATTTTTGTTTTCAGGGATGTGAGCGCGCTCCCTCCCCGGGTGGGGCGCATTCCACCAACTGGGTTCGTTCCAATTGATGAAGGGAGTGCGCTCCTCTATTCAATGAAGCGCGCTCCACCCTATACTGCCTTGACAGTGAACTGGGCAGCAACCACTGTTCCATCACCAAATCTTAAAAACAACCACAAATACTCTCCCAAATCATTAGGGAGTAGTGAGGTATAAACCACTTTCCAATCGATAACAACAACAATTAACAGAGAAATCATCATCTAATTATGAATTCAACTTCAAACTCAAAACTTAACTCACACATAGTGATGATCTCTCGATCCATAATTTGTTTAAGTTCCTCAATTCTACTGGAAATCACTCTTTTGATCAGCCTCTTCTTTATCAAACCCTCGCTTTCTCTCCTCTCTCACATTTTCTCGAATGATCGATTGCAATTAAGGATAAGCTTGATGATTTTGGATTTATATATATGGATTTTCCTTGAGATAGCATCATGCTATCTCAAAGCTAATCAAGTGATTGATTTGTTAAAATGATACTTCTTAAAGTGACACACATTTTGACACCACGCTCATCTTGAGGCTGATCAAATGATCTATATAATTCAAACCAAGCTTATAGTTTTATTATATATATCTATATCAAATACATATAATTATATATACTTTATGTATTTTCTTTCCAATAAATTCACGTAGACATGCCTAAGAGTGTTCTTGGGTATGCACATTCATTTCACGACCCCTTCGTCACACTTAGTATACCGACTATTTATTTTTTAATTACTTATTTTAGGTTTATATGCTTGTATTAATTTCCTATTAATCCCACAACCTATAAAATTCATTAAGCATTCCAAACAAACACTAATCATCACACAAATCCACACGTGCAAATCGAGGTTCGTCATAATTAATTATGAGCCTAATTCAAAGTTAATTAGGATTTGGATTAACACTAATCACTAGCTTAAGGTAACATGTCGTTATAGAATGAATGCTAGAGTAACATCTCGATGACTCGTATACGATCGGAAAGTCCTTTTGAGGAATGAGAATTTGTTGTTGCTTTGATGGAAATGAAGCCAAAAAAACCTCTAGACCTAATGGAATCAACAACAAGCTACTTCAAGTGAAATGGTAGGTATTTAGGGATGACATTATGCACGTGTTCTGGAAACTTTATTCCTCATGCCATTTCGAATGAGGCCTCAACGAAGCATATATTGTTCTAATTCCCAAAGTCCCCTGTCCACAGTCGGTAAAGGATTTTAAACCAATTATTTTATGTAACTCCTCATATAAGCTTATTGCTAAAGTACTTTCTAACCGGTTAAAATATGTTTTGAATAAGTTGATTTCCCTTTTTCGGAATGCTTTTGTTGCAGGACGACATATTACAGACAATATCATCCTTGTTCATGAGATTCTTCACTCAATGGCCAATGTAAGTAAGAACACAATAGGTGATCCTTAAACTAGACATAAATAAAGCTTATGAAAAGCTTGAGTAGGCATTGGTGATGGAGGTATTTCGTTAATTGGGTTTCTAAAAAAAGTGGATCAGATGGATAGGCTGGTGCATGTCTTCAGTCATGTATAGGGTGACTATACCCCCACAAGAAGACTTTAGCAAGGTGGTTCGTTATCCTCCTCTCTTTTTGTTCTATGTTTCGAAATATTGTCCTTTTTATTGGCTAAAGGAGAAAGGGATAGACTTTTCCAGGGGTTTAAATTAAATCATACGGCCCCACCCATCTCCCATGTAATGTTCATGAATGAGGCTCTCTTATTTTGCCGGCTAATGTTCAAAATTTAGATGCTTTGAAGAGGATCTTACATGTTTACTCAGGCATTTATGGACAATAAGTCAATTCTCATAAGAATTCTATCCACTTCACCAAAAACATGTCACCCATCCCGCGAAGACATCTATAAGAGATAGTAGGTATAAAAGAAAGCTGGAGGGTTGGGAAAGTACATGGGTATCCAATACATTGAAAGGCAAACAAAAAAATGTGTAATGTGGTAGTGGAGAGGCTAAATAACATAGCTCTAACATGGAGAGAACCTTTTTATCCCCGGATGACTAGGAGATCCCTGTTAAAATTAGGCCCAAGCAATCTCAAATCATTATATGGCAACGTTTCTACTTTCGAAAGGTACTTTGAAGGCTCTAATACAAGCTATGAGAAAATTTTAGTGGGTCGGTCCTAGGAAAGAAAATAGTATTCATTGGTGTTCTTAGGGAAGTGACACTGTCGAACGTGTATAATAATTTCCCTTTTATATTATACTTAAATTATTTAGTAGTAGTAGTGATAAGTGGGAATAGTCTCCATAGGGATTTATCAAATCTCTCTAGGAAAAAGGAATTTTAAAGTTTTTATTATTTTTATTTTATTATAATAATTAAACTAACTAATAACTAACTATAATATAATATTACTTAGCTAACTATATTATCTTAACTAAATAACACAATCCGAGTAATCACAATCAATCAAGTAGATTAAATTCAATTATAAATAAATATCTAAACAAATATCCAGAACAATGTAATATAAACCTATTTTGCATTCCAAACATGTAAATCCAATCCATATAGTCATGAGCATCCTTTGTAAAGTAAGATAAATCATTAAACTATGATTATAAGTAAGTAAACAACCTTTAGCCAACCATTTATTCTCCTTCTACCAGTGGAAAGTTACTTTCTAATTCTATTGAGCTAACCCCTTTATTCACATAAAGACATTAACTTAATGCAATAGAACTGCATTAAATTTTATGAGAACTTTGAACTACTAAATCTAACATCTTCGTAAAGCCACTTCAACATTAGATTTAGATCTCAAATTCACTTAGGATATTTAAACGGTGTTTATCTTTCAAAAAATCCTAGTTACTACTTCAATTAGATAACTAAACCATATATCACATACATATTTGCAACTATGCATACAATACCTAGATCCATGATTAAAATCAATAAGTATTAACCTATTAAATATGTGAATCAAAGAATACAAATGTTTTAAAACATTAAGCACATATTCATCTCATTACAACTACATTGCAAACAGATCTTGTTCATGTTCAGACTTTGTTTAAATCAAACAAACTACTCATTCATATTCATAAATAACATTGTAATAATATGAATAAAAGCCATAATTGAAAATACCTCTAAATTAAATAAATACTTGAACATTCGTAATAATATACAAGATATGTAAACTAAGTAGACAATGGCTCCAAGAACAACCAAGGGTTCTAGGGCTTCAAAATACAATCAAGGACCATTGATTCGTAACCTAGGGTTAACATTTATAGTATTATAAGTAGTAAACATCCCAAAACAACTCAAACAACTCGTAATTATCCAAGATTTCCAAGATCTAGCTTAGCGATTCACATCGATTTATGTGACTCAAGAATTGCTTGGAAAATCTAGAATTTTGAGCTCATTGGTCTTTTCTTGTATCCATCGATTTAGCCAGTGATTCAGCTTCTCCAGGAATCGGTGAGAATCGCTGGTTCATTTCTAGTTCTTCTTTGCTTTTTCAATGATAATTCTTTGAATACTTCTTCCACTTGATTAATTCTTTCATAATCTTCATTTTTTGCTTCATTTCTTCATATTCTCTATTTATTACCTGAAATATTAAACACAAGAGAAAACCCCTTGTAATTTAATTTTTTATATCTAAAATCATCTTAAAATGAACTATAAAATATGTTTAATTATTGACTTGTAATATACCCCAAAACTAAGCACTTCGCCGTCCCGAGCAAAAGAATACTCTTAATCATATTCTTTTTTTTTCTTTCCTCGTTTTGATTTCATAATTATATACTATAATTCTTAAATAAAAATTATCTTAAAACATAAACATATTGCTTTCATAAAAATAAGAATCATGATAGAATAGAAAGAACTAAAGGGCAACTCTTTTATTTGACATTTCAACCTCTTAATTGTGCAATACACCTCGTAATTCAAAGTTAAATCAATCACCAAGGTCAAGGCACCACATAGGTTTTCTCAATCTCCACCGACAAACATCAAGCTTATGATAACTAATATATAATCTCAATATACAAAAATACTAAACTAATCTCATTTTCAAATAATATTTAAAATATCACAACAATCAAAGTCAATATGAACCTTTATTCAAAGCAATAATCATCATTTCATATTCAATTGTTGGAATAAAAAGACATACTTTACTTAACTTAGCTATAAGCACTCGACATAAATCTTTTATTTGAAGAGTTTTCAATAAACTTCCCTATTTTTCTTATATATCTATTTCTTTCTTATTCAATTATATAAATTCATTTTCTTCGTATATTGTATTCCTACTAGCTCCCTTCCTTTAGAATCTGTTATTATTTTTATAGGAATTATGCATCTAATTTTTCCCACCACTAGATTCTCTCGCTCCATTTCTTTTGGAATTTGGGGGTTTCTCTATTTTTTTTAAAAAAAACTCTTGTTAGCTCTTCTCACTTTCACTATAGTTGAGAAAGCATTCTTTCCAACTTAGTAAAGTTTATTGACTATTTCCTATTTTTCTCTTCAATTGTGGCATAAGTTCTTTTCAATATATCCATATATATAAACTTGATCAATAATCTTTGTATAACAAGATTCTTAGAAATCTATCTTTTTTTATCTTGTACTATTATTTTGATCTTCCGCCGATTATAATGTCTAACACAAAGTAATCAATCCAATCTAAATTTCTCTTGTGTATACACTATCTAGGTTAACTTAAATAGGGTATAAAACTCATTTCCATCATAAATTTTTTATTTTCATGGGTAATAATAATATGAAATTTCCATTCAAATTATAATCATATTCCTATTCCTAACTAAATAAAGTAAAACGAAATGGAAAATATTACTTTTATCGTGGAAAATCTTGAAAATTCAGTCAACTTTGGATAAATAAATGGATTCTGCCTCTCGTTTCTTCCATACTTTGCATCTTCTTATTTCACTTCACCTAATACCCTCAAACTCATTCCAAACCTTGTCCTTAAGGTTTAAAAATTAAGTCGGGTGTTTCAACAAAAATAAAAAACACCTCGTGAAGCATAAATGAATAAAATAAATAACTAAGGAGCTTAAGAATGAATTGAATAAGTGATTGAAAACATGATAAATTTAAACATTCTAAGCATTCTATGATTTAAAGGGACATATCAAACCAAAGAATAAAATTTAAACACACCAGAGCAAATGTATCATAGTAACATACCACATCATTATAAACATAAGATCACAAACAAAGACTTCTCAATAATAACACTAAGGAAAAGATTACACAGAGAAGAAAAATCTCGTAAGTGCCGTCAAGACATCACATCATCACTATCATCCTTATGATAAGCCTGTTGGGATTGATGCCATTCCGAGAAAGTCATTGCTTGACCATTAATCGTCGAGTGAGTGTTTTGTTCGAGAATATCCATAACAAATTTTGAGTAGTGACTAAGAAAGGTCGCCCTAAAATTAAAGGAGGATCTTCATTAATAAAGTGTGGCATGACCAAAAGTCCTTGGGTAAGATATATGTCCACTTGAACTGGTATATTTGTGATTACCCCTATTGATTGAATTGAAATACCAACCAATAAAAAAGCTCGCTCGTAAGCAAGTGCGTCCAACTCCAATTATGTGTGTAGAAAGTAATGTATAGGCATTAAATTTGCAATAGAACTTATATCACATTGAGCTCTATGATACCAAGTCCATTTGATTTTATTGTGCAAAAGTATACCTCCAGGATCATTAAGCTATACAAGGATTAAATCCGAATTTCTTTTCTTGTTCTTCTTTGATTTAAAATCTCCCGACATGTTAATACTCTTTCAATTTTTCGGTTGCTTACCTCTCCATTCTTGAGTTACTTTTTTTTTTTCTTTTAAAGTGTCTTCAACTTGTTCTTTATTTGAAACTTCTTTTGTAGTTTCCATTATTACTACATTAATTATATAAATTTCAACACTAAAATTATCATAATAGTTTAATTCTAAAAATCGTTATCATTAATTTCATTATCGAATAATTCATCATATTCATCATAATTATGTTCATTATTAATTTTGAATGTGATAATTTTGTCTTCAAATTTCATAGACACATTGTTCCTTCAAGAATATCTAACTTTATTTTAGTCGTTTTATGAAAAGGTCTCTATTTAATAGTATAGGTAGATGATTAGGTGATATCGAATCTCCCATTTTCATGACATAAAAGTTGGCTAGAAATACTAACTCGTGTACTTTTACTAAAATATCTTTTAATAATCCATAGGGTTTAATAATTGAATTATCTCTGCTAAAGTAAGATTAATAGGTGTATTAGTTAATGATCATATTTTCAATGATTCATAAAGTTTAAGTGACACTACATTAATTGATACTCCGAGATCAAACATAGCAAATTCAATAGAAGAGTTTCCTATTGTGATAGGTATGACAAACATTCATGGGTCAGAACATTTCGTAGGCATTTTCTTTTTTATTAAAGATGACACCTTTTGTCACCATAATTGCCTAGTTGATTCCATTAAAGGTTTATTAATTTCTATTTTCTTTAATGATTCAGAAATGTCTTCTTTAATTTGTTCCCTCCCAGCATCTACTAATTGTTATGGAACGAGAGAAATAGAATACATATCTTCATTCAATTCATAAATATTATCATCGAATTTGTCTTGGTTAACTAAGTCGAATTTTGTAAAGATTTTTCATAACCTTCAAATATGGCTAAATACCATGAGTATAGTTTTTCGTGTATTTTCAATTATTTTTGTATTTTAATTTTTTTACCACTCTTAGGTATCTTCTCTGGAGTATGTGTTTTTCTTTCAATATCACAAAATAAAGCGTTAACTTGTGCTAGATTAGTAGTTTGAGTAGGTCATTTAGTTTGATTACTTAACTTATTAATTTGTAGGTTCATCTGGCTTAATTAGCTTTTCAACTCGTTAATAGACGTATCCATTTTAATTTAATTTTGAGAAATTTGAATAAAGTTTTGATGATTTTGGATCATAAAATTATGTAATATTTGTTCTAGATTTGGTTGCGTAGGTTGAATTGCTTGTTAAGG
The DNA here is from genome assembly GCA_039657325.1 of Stephania cephalantha. Classification (NCBI taxonomy): domain Eukaryota; kingdom Viridiplantae; phylum Streptophyta; class Magnoliopsida; order Ranunculales; family Menispermaceae; genus Stephania; species Stephania cephalantha. The sequence goes on from CM077577.1 coordinate 28,710,404, forward strand.
ATGTTTAATTGGCGCAGATTGTATTTGTGCTATTGGTCTTTAAGTGGTATACTTTTGATTTTGTGGACCATAGCTAAGATTTGAATTTGGTTTCCAGTGTAGTAACTATTATTATTATATTGATTTATGGGAGGACCAGAAAATTGGTTCATAACTGCGTTGACTTATTCAGTATTATCTTCTTATAAAATAGGATACGCATCTGTAGGATGTGTAACTTCATTACAATATCCACATGGTCTCACTTGGTTTGATCTATATTTTAATATTAGCTTGACTATGCTAGATAATTCATCAACTTTTTCGTCAAATGCATTACTTCTTTTATTATTAACTTCATGAAGTTTCTTTCTTTATGTGTCGGGCTTTTCACCACATTGATTAGATTGCTTAGCCCTTTTATTAATAGTTTTTTTACTAAAGTTAGTTCAGATCGAATAATGATCCACCACATACGATATCTAATAATCTTTGTTCAAAATGATTAAGTCCTTCATAAAAGTATTTTAATAAAACTCTTCGTGTATATCCATGTTGTGGACAAGATGAAATTAATCTTTGAAATCTATCCCAAAATTTATTAAAACTTTCATTATTTTTCATTTTTACAATTGTGATTTGTCTTCTAGAAGAAATAGTTTTTCTTGCGTGTATATATTGATCTAGAAAAGCTTCTAACATTTGAGCTTATGTGGCTATTAATTCTCGAGGAAAATAAAAGAACCAATCTTGTGCTTGATCTTTCAATACAAAAGGAAAAGCTTTAAGTTTAACTTGTTCTAACACATCGTCTTTAGGTTTCATCCGATTGACTTTGTGTTGATATTCCCTTATAAACCTCTCGGGGGTCTTTATTATTTTTATTATAAAAGTTTGGTAAAGCACTAATGAATCTAGATTTTAGTTCAAAATTAGGAAATCCCTATGGATAGGCAATACACATTGGTTAATAAGTAGTGATGTTTTAATTGGTTGGCCTAAAAGTAAGTTTTCTATTGTTTTTGTTATTATTATTATTATTATTATTATTATTACTAGTCAATGGGCACGCGCTCGGCGCGTGAGGCGTAAACAATAATTGTGTCATGAAACATGTGTGAACGCTAGTATTAATATATTTTCATGATATTTTTTACTCTATTTTTTATTTTAAAGATCTATACTTTATTGATTTATATATTAAGAGAGAAAAAAGTATTCAAAATTGTCTTTCAAAAAAAAGCGATCAAAAGTTTTAGTTGATCATTAAAGACCAAATTTTTAGTAAAATTCAAATAATATAGTGCATATGATTTTAGAGCATCTCATGCCCCAATACGTACAACCCATACAATATTTTTTTTTATCAAAAACCTATACAATAATATAAATGTCATTTTCAACCATTCAATCCAATGAAATTGATTAAAAAATAATCCTCCACATTATATCCACGCATATTTCAATTATACCCATAATGAATCATGTCCACGATGGCAAAATCGGCGGGCTCGACTCCAGGAGGAAGGAAGAGGAATTTCTCGACGAACTTTTTGGTAGGTGAGACTGCTTTATTTGGTTGGATAGGAAGCTCGAGCATTAGGCGAAGATAGGCACATCAGGTGTTTAATGAATTGGCATGTTTCCTTCAACATGACCCTAATCGTGTTCTGCACGTGGACGCTTTTTTTTTTCTAAATAAATCAAACCAAACAATAATTTTGATTTTTGAAACACAATCATGTATTGAAAGCAACTAAAACCATATATAGTGTTCATAAAAGCTTATTATATAATGCATTAATATCATAATTTATTGAGTGTTTTCAAAGTGATGCACATTTTATGATAATATTTTTAAAAATATATGCCTATTCCATATTTTGTTCCCATTAATTACATATAATCTTCTAATTAACAACTATATATAGCTTCCTCAGAAAAAAGACTATTAAATTAATCTAGCTAATTAGATAGCTAGATTTAAGATCAAAAGATCATTGCAAAATGTTTGATCATTTCGATAACGACATATGAAATTGTTATGCAATCAATCATTGAGATTCACTTAAATGTTTGGCCCTAATACACTTTTTTGATAAGAAAGAAACTAACTTATTTTGCTCAACTATATACAATACATTTATGGTTTTATTAATTAATTATAGTTTTTTTTTATCATGGCCTCCATCAAAAATATGATGTATATATATGTTGCTCTTAGTAAACACATGTAAATTGCATCTACTGTCGTTGAAAAAGGTGCATTAGTTGAAATCTACTCATATAGCTTGACAATAATTTATGAAATTAATTGTTGGGCTATTCTTAATTATTTTGCCACTATCCCAACTCGATGGTTTCCTAAGAAGAAAATTCATTTCCTCAAAAGTAATAATGATATCTCTACCTTTAGTTTTTTTATTTTGATTTTTTTAAAAGAATAAAAATCATTTATTTATTAGCAGAGAAGTAAGTCCTTTTTTGTTTTAATTTTCTTGGCTTACTTAACTCTTTACTCTCTACCCAAAAAAAGAAGAAATAAGTGTTTATATGTACGTTCATGTGATGAAGTAAATAGGTTTGTTAAAGTAAACTTTAGCCAAAAAACAAAACAACAAAAACAAAAAAAAACAAAAAAAAAAAAAAACAAAAACAAAACAAAACAAACTTGTTAAAGTGAACAATGATATTCCATAGGTGCAACAATCACCATCATAATTCGAAAATGTAAGAAAAAACCTCTTAATCATTGTTATATGTAACATACATTATGAGTAGTATAAATGGTCAAGAAAGAATGGATCGCAACACGTAACACATCCAAACCGATATTTGTTGAGATTTTATATAATACCCAAAGTCAAGACTTCAACGTTATCTACTTGATATTAGCCCATAAAGAAAAAAACTAGTGAAAGGGCATGTGGCCGCATCAAGCACTATCTCAAATCACGTATCGCCTCCCAAGTCATAAAAGTTTCCACGACTACTTCAACCAATCTTCGACCTTTAATTTTAACAAACCTATTAGGAGGAGCTATCACCGTAAGACATTAAAGAGAAGACAAAAGAAATAACTCCTTAAAAAAAATAGTAAAATATGATCTAATAGATGTTGATCAAAAGTATTCTTTAAATTTAAATAAAAAATGACTTCGAACTTTTTCATAGTAACCAATAAAGGACACCTTGGATAAATTTTGTATCACTCGAAAAAAAGACACTTTTATAAGAAAATTGATTGGCGTTTCTATGCATAAACAAAAGAGGAAATTAAATCTTATATATTTACCATTTTCAGAAGCCAATTCATATGAGAACTCGAGCAATTAGCCGAACTCCATGACTGTGCATAGTAAATTCAGTTCATGGCAAGCTAAGTGGCTTCTATCGTAGCATTGGTATATACATATGTGATAAGTATTGCGCAAAGTTTTTCATCAAGACTGCAGCGTTGGTATATATTTATGTGATAAGTATTGCGCACAGTTCTTCATCAAGAATGTTTTGAGAGCAAGAAGGAAATACGCTAATGGAAAGGCAGAAAGAAGGAGAATAATAGAAGAGAGATATTGAAGACGCAAAAGAAGGTAGAATGTAGCAAGCGGTAACTAATTGCAATTAAGTAGGCGTTTTTCAAACTTATTTCAAGTGAACCATTATCTCAAATTAGTTAATGGAGAAAGTGATTTTCAATAAAATAAACACATGGAGGTAGAAAACGTGAATAGAGGGAGAGAGAGAATTGTGGAGGGGAGAGAGAGAAACGTGGAGGGAAAGAGAGAGTAGAGAAACGTGGAGGGAAAGAGAGTAAAAAGGTGGAGGAGAGAGAAAAAAATCATTCAAATCCCACTTTGTTAGGAAACTGACTACTAATTTAAAAAATTTTGAAAACTAATTGAGTTTTCATCCGCACATTTAAAATCAAAACCGCCTATTAATTTGTAGTTATCAATTAAATTACTATTTTATCCCGAATTTAAATATTTGTATCAAAACACTTAGGGGCATTATTGGAAGTTTTAGCCAAAAAGGCTTCACGGTTAACCGTTTTGGGATTGCTATTATAATAGTATAGATTATTATTATTATTATTATTATTATTATTATTATTATTATTATTATTATTATTATTATTATTATTATTATTATTATTATTATTATTATTATTATTATTATTATTATTATTATTATTATTATTATTAGCTTCCATTTCCGTAGTTTGGTGTTCCCTACGTTGTTATTGTCTTAAATTATGATTGAAAGTCCTATCTACCACAAGATCAAACGGATGTAAAGATTCTATAGAATTAGAATGACGAAGTAGGTAGACCATAGAACGTCTAAAACTTTAAAGAAATCATGGCGACCCTGCTCCCTAAACAGTACCGTCCGGCCTAATCCCGTCATTAAGTCCTAATCCACACCACATATGGCTTAACAACGTATTAATCAACATTTTCGTCTCATTCACCTCACTACACATGTTCAACAAAGGTATTATTCAACTTATATTAGTTGTGGTTTTTAAAGCTAATTAAAAAGTCATATCATTTTAATACTATCAAGTAGAAGACTTAATAAGATTAGTGGAAGCATTATAAAAACACCTATCGTGAAAACCAGGTAAATAGATGTTTATGTGAAACTAACCAATGTAATACATGCATGTGTAGGGAAGTCTAATCTCTTAGCTTGATATACAACCCAAAGTTATACAAAAAGATGTAAGTAATAAATACACAAAATGATCACCTATAAAAGTAGCAAGAACTATTTGGCGACAACTCGAATTAGTTATCGATCTTGTCCTTCCTTAGTCCGCTACTCAAAGTATCCGCACCCACCATCATAAAAAAAGATGGCGAGTACAAGAAAGTAGAAAGTAAAACCTTAAGGCTATTCATCCACATTTCCAAGATATACAAAGAACGATAACTAAACACATACAATAGCAATGAAGAAAGATAAGCTGAAAGGAAAGTATGCAAATAGTTGCCAAGCTTTTACAATGAATAACAAATTGACAAAACATGCAAATATAGGTTTAGGTCAGCCAACATCGCCGGGGACTCTAACATCATGGTCCGTGTTAATAACATTAGCTGTGAGGAATGCCGACACCCCAGGGACTTTAACCCCATGAGTCGCACATCTCATATAATGGAACTATATCAGCTGTATAGAGGGCCGACATCCCTAGGGACCGTGAGCCGCGCATCTCATAAAATTAGGCACCTACAAAAGTGGGTTCCTTAAGTAATGGCTATCATAATGTACATGTTTTAGATTTTACAAACAAGTATTACACAACATACATAATGACATAAGTGTGTACATACACCAATAAGAGAGTTAAACAAATTATGGCATGTTATTTCAAGGAAAATTCGATAGCTCAAAATGTCAACAACATTTAAGGAATCCAACCATAGAACGAAGTCAAGACACGGAATAGCACGCTACAAGTCATCACACTATGATTATTGCCAAAGAAATCATAAAAATGAAAATATATCCAAGGAATTACATTAAGAATATAAGATCGTATTAAAACAATCCAAATGACTTAATATCAACTCAATAATGGAATGAAATAGTGAGAATCACCTCGACATGTTTACTTACAAATCACACATAATCCTTTGCTAATCCGGCCTCCCGACAACCCGCAACTTGTAAACATCTCCCGAAACTCTCATCTATGTTTCGGGGTCAATTAGAGTGTCTTAGCACTCATATAAATTGATAAAGGTGGTTCAAAGTTAATTAGAAAAACCTAATATTTTATATCGAATTTATCATATTTTCAAGGTTTGACGCTATGGTGGTGCTAGGTGTACAAAAAACCACTATGTCGCCACGACGTCACCTTTGTACCATATCGTAGAGCACTATGCTATGGTGGTGCCATGTGTTCAGATGCATGGTGCCATGACAAAGACCGTATCATCCGACTCTCACTTTACCTAGGTCTTCAAGTCGTGATGGTGCCGTATGTACCGTTACCATGACGTCGCTACTTGTCAAGCCTGGACTACCCTCGATTAGATTCAATTTCACATTTTGATGATTCTCACTCCAAATATACCTTAATTAAAGCCAAATAAAACTTACCAAACAACCAAATACCCATAATTCATACCTTAACCATTTAAAACCCAAAACTCACAAATTTTTGCTAAAAATCCATCAATAATACCTACAACTTAAAAATCCCATAACTTTGTCAATTGAAAATTAAACTCGGATTTTCTTGCAAGCAAATTTAGTGGTTTTTCACGAGAAATCCAAATCTATAAAGCGATTTTGAAAATGATTTCATTTACTCTTTGAAATTAAGCAAAAAACAAGAACCGAACTAAAACTTTAATTTTTACCAAAACTTTGTTAAATAGTTGCGTAGATTGATTTACCTAGTGGTGTGACTTTTTTAGCTTGATCATCACCTTCCCGATTCTCTAAGTTTTCATCGCGTATGGTAAATCTCCTCTTCATAACTCTCTCCTTCTTTTAGTTTAAATAAATGTGATTTGCAAGAGAAATCACTTTCAAATTCTTATATGGTGATGATGTTGAATTAGAGCCCTTAATATTATTTAAATCACTCATCTATATGCCATCCTATGGCCTATAATGTGGTCCTACAATCCACTAGCCATTCACTAACTCATCTCTACTAACACACACTTTAACTCAATTTGTTTTATGATGATGTCCGCATGTATCTCGAGGTACTTCAATGGCTTTTTCTTTAATTTTTCTAACTTAGACTACATTTATGTAAACTACACTATAGGCATATTGAATTAGCTGTTTTAAGTCACATTAACTTACATTAAGACTTACCACATCACTCTCTACCCCGATCTCATGTCGACACGCATATCAAGGTGTGTCTCGCTCGCGTCTCGCCATCTATACATAAGTAGAAGTGATTTAATAAGTCTACCATATACATCACAATAGGCATCCACCACTCAAAAATAATATATTTCTGCTCACATTGAGTATTAGGACTCGTATACTGTTCTCGTGTCAAGTCATAGGTTGGTAACCTTGATTACGTACTAATTTACTATTAGTAAATTGTTGGCCGTTACAATCTTACCAACTAATAGAAATCTCATCCTCTAAATTAAACTTCATTTAATTACAATATTTATCTCATAACTCGCCTTATCCCTAAAAATGGAGTCACTTGCCATTCGACTCTTATTTTTTCATCATTTAAAGCATATGGGACAACTTTTTCTAATTTCATTCTCACAACAATTACCTTAGCCAAAATCTCAAATGATACTAGCCCTAAAGCCCGTGTTTCTTAACTACCGCAGTGGATCCATCGATGTTTAACGTAGGTTCTATTATTTCGGTGGGCTAGTCTATGTTCTACTACCACATGCACATTATCATAATATACGACTCTCTAATCATAGTACTTAAGAGAAATCTCGCTAGGCATAATTTTCTTATGAAAGTTTTGAGTGTGCTTATTAGACAACACTACTTTCATTGTCTCATTAATTCATGTGACATGGACTTATTCGAGTAATTTTCATCGATCTAGTGATCAAGTTTAAATTCCAAATCACTAGTGCAGCTCATCGTTATACCTAAATAAAAATAGTGCATGAATAATGCAATAAATAAATATGTACCCTCACTAAGGTTATTTGCGCCTCTAGCTCGCTCTTAGTGAGCTCTATCTTTAGCATGTGGCTACATTGCAGTCGCATTGATAGTAGTGAGGATGTGGACATCGTCTAATCATGTATATATTCTATCCACATCCGTAACACACCCGTGTCACTCTGTATGGTCGAGATTGCCTTACATCGTGCATCGACCCTTGTCTTTGAGGTGGGACATGTGGATCGTCGTTTTCCCAATGATCCCTTGAACTAACACTACTACCGTTTACCTTGCTTTCGGTTCCCTACTAGAGAAATTCCTTGGGTTGTGGAAACTATAGACTAATGTGTCAAATCGATGAACTTTGAAGCAAGTATGTAGTCTCATATGCCCCGTAAACACGCTCGGGGCCCGTTTTGGTCTCGGCGCATCTTAGCCTTTGTCGCCTCGATGTTCATTGGATCTCAGTAAATGTAATAATGTGTGTCTTGCCAGAGGTGGCAAGGAAAGTCTATTCATTGATCGTGGATTGGCGCTTATGATGTGTCATTTCGACCACATTGGAAACATATTGTATTACTCATCCACTCTGTCAACTCGTTAATCTCGCAGCTTCGCCTCTCGCCCTTTCTCGATGCATACCGGTCTCTATTACCATGAACTTACCGAGACTATTGCAAGTGGTTGCACTATTGAAGGTGGTAGAGTGGAAAAGTTGGGAATGAAGGTAGGTGGAACCATAACAACCGAAGATATGGATGAAAGTCTACTTGCCATCACATTGCCAATGGAGAGAAGTGTAAGCATGGTACCGCCATGGTGATCGGTATTTCTAATCCATATAAACTGGATCCTTCATATGTTTTCTTCAATCCTTTGCCGCTTTTCTTTTTCTCATTATTCTCGGTCAATGCATGTGTGGCGTTAACCGGGATCTACTGGTACCACCACAGAAAACATATCTAATGAAATAGATATTGTCGGCGCTATAGGTAGCTTAGGTGCTCGTAATACGGTGGTAGTAGTAGCCGATACAATCAGAGTCTCAAGTACTGGAATCGTTATCATAGTAGTCATGACGAGGGCGACTGGTGAAACAAAGTGTACTCGTACAATCCTGTGAAGCTCACCAATCGTCGTCCCGGGCAAAGTGACTATATCAAACCAATGTCGCATATCATCAATCGTAATAACTTGCGCCTCATGTTCTAGTAGTATTGTAGTCGAGGTAGTAGCAAGAATAAAGCGCGCAAATGCAGTACATACGTATTATTATATCTCGACATGATGTCGCCAACTATTGACCCTATGCCGCAACTCTATCGATAGCCTTTGAAACTCTTCAAACCGACATTGTGTGTTGGCTACCATTCAAGCAATCATCTCCACCCTTACGCTCGATTTGCCATCTAGTTCGCATGTTGATAGCGATTGCGACATTAGCTAATATACAAATATCGCATATATATAGGTACTAAATATAACATCTATACATAGAAATCCCTAACCCACATTAGCTTAGTTTCCAACTAATAGTCTCTAGCAAGGATTGTCCGGTTTCCACGTCTAAGAGTTGTGTTTTATTCAAGTTTTATTTCATGCTTAACGAGACCATAGATTCCAATACCATCCATGATGTTAATATCATATTATAATATCAACTAACGCTTTATTGCCTAGGCTCTACAAACCTAGGCTTTGATACCAATTGTGGCGACCGAGTTCTCAAATTTGTATACTGCCCGGCCTAATATCGTCATTAAGCCCTAATCTACACCACGTAGGACTTAACGACATATTAGTAAGCCTTTCATCTTATTCACCTCGTTACACGTGTTCAACAAATGTATTACTCAACTTATATTAGTTGTGGTTTTCAGAGCTAATTAAAAAGTCACTATCATTTTAATACCATCAGCAGAAGACTTAATAAGATTAACAGAAGCATTATAAAAACACTTAGTATGGAAACCAGCTAAATAGATGTTTACATGAAACTAACCAAAGAAATACATGCATCAGTAAGGAAGTTTAATCTCTTTGCCTAATATACAACCCAAAGATATACAAAAAGACGTAAGTAATAAATATACAAAATGATCACCTACAAAAGTAGCAAGAACTATTTGCAGACAGCTCTGAATTAGTTGTCGATATTCTCCTTCCCCGGTCTCGCTACTTAAAGTATCCGCACCACCATCATAAAAGGACGGTGAGTCCGTAAAGCGTAAAGTAAAACTTGAAGGCTATTCATCCACATTTCCAAGATATACAAAGAACGGTAACTAAACGCATACAATAGCAATGAAGAATGTTAAGCTAAGAGGAAAATATGCAAACAGTTGCCAAACTTCTACAATGAATAACAAACCGATAAAACATGCGAATCTAGATTTAGGTCACCAACATCCCTAGGAGGTGCTAATAACATTAGCTATGAGGAATGCCGACACCCAGGGGCTCTAACCTGTGAGTCGCACATCTCATATAATGGAACTATATTACTTATGTAGAGGGCCGACATCCCCGGGGACTTTAAACCCATGAGCCACGCATCTCATAAAATTAGGAACCTACAAAGGTGGGTTCCTCAAGTCATGGCTATCGTAACGTTCATGTTGTAGATTGTACAAACAAATATCATACAACAGCATAAAGACATAGGTGAGTACATACACCAATAAGAGAGTTAAACGAATCATAGCATTCTATTTTAAGGACAATTCGATAACTCAAAATATCAACAACATTTAAATAATCCAACCATGGAACGAAGTCAAGACAAGGAATGCCATACTACTAGTCATCAAACGACGATTATTGCCAAAGAAATCATAAACTTGAAAATATATCCAAAGCGTGACATTAAGAATATAAGATCAACATTAAAGTAGTCTAAATGACTGAATATTAACTCAATAATGGAAGTAAATGGCAAGAATTGCCTCAACAGTTTACTTACAAACCATACACAATCCTATGCTAATCCGACTTCTCGACACCCCGCAACTCGCCAACAACTCCCGAAACTCTCATTTAAGTTCCTAAGGTCAATAAGAGTGTCTTAGCACTCATATACACCGATAAAGGTGGTTTACTACTAATTAGATATTCCTAAGATTTTATATCAAAATTTATCATATTTTTAGGGTTTAGCGTTGTGGTGGTGCCGTGTGTATAAAGGCCACAACGTCGCCACGACGTCACCTTTGTACCATGTAAGAAAGTACGATGTTGTGGTGGCATGGTATCTTCAGATGCATAATGCCATGATATCGCCGTGTCATCCGAATTTCACTTTACTAAGGTCTTAGCACAGTTGGTGATGCCCTACGTATCGCCGCCATGGCGTCGCCACGACGTCAAAGTTCCGGATCGCCTTGATCGGGCTCAATTTTACATTTTGATGACTCCCACTCCTAATATACATCAATTAAACCCAAATTCAACTTACCCAACAACCAATTACCCAGAATTCATATCCTTAACCATTTAAAACCCAAAACTCATAGCTTTTGCTAAATATCCATCAAGAACACCTACAACTTCAAAATCCCATAACTTTGTCAATTCAAACCGAAATCCAGATTATCTTGATAGAAAGTTTAGTGTTTTTTTTTTGCAAGGAATCAAAATCTAAAAACCAATTTCAAAAATGATTTCATTTACCCTATGAATTTATACAAAAACCCGTAACCGAACTAAAACTCTAATTTTTATCAAAACTTTGTTAAATAGTTGTGTAGATTGGTTTACCTAGTGGTGACTTCCTTAGCTTGATCATCACCTTCCCAATTCTCTGAATTTTCATCACAAATGTTGGATTTCCATCTCCATAACTCTTTCCTTAGTTGAAATAAAATTGATTTGCCTGAGAAATCCACTTCACATTCTTATATGGTGATGAGGTTGAATTGGAGCCCTTGATCTTGCTTAAATCACTCATCTCAATGACCATCCTATGGCTTATAATGTGGTCCTACAATCCACTAACCCATCCATTAACTCATCTCTACTAACAAACACTTTAACTCAATTTGTTTTGTGATGATGTCCCCAAGTATCTCGAGGTACATCAATGAATTTTGTTTAATTTTTTTAACTTAGACTACATTTATGTAAATTAAACTATAGGCTTATTAAATTAGCTATTTTAAGTCACATTTACTTGCATTAAGACTTACCATTTCATTCTCCACCCAAATTCCACGCAGATGCATGCATCTCGAGGCGTGTCTCACTCGCATCTCACCATCTATACACAAGTAGAAGTGACTTAATAAGTCTACACATTTACATCACACTACGCATCCACCACTCAAAAGTAATATATTTCTCAATTCTTACACCGAGTATTAGGACTGTGTACCTACTCTCAGGTCATGTCACAGGTCGGTAACCCTGATTACGGACTAATTTTTTATTAGTAAATTGTGGGTTGTTACAGAAACTTTGTAAAAATCCTCGGCAACGACGCGAAAAATTGACATGTGTCGAGCGTGTACAATAAGTTTTCCAACTTTATTATACTTTTAAACTTGTAGTAGTGATAAGTGGGATCGTCTCCACAATATTTTAGCAAACTTCTTTAGGAAAAAGTCTTTCAATAATTTTTATTACTTTTTATTTTAATTTAACTAAAACGAGAATTAAAAATAACTAATTCAAACTATAATAATTAATTAAACTAATTAAGCTAATTTAATTAACACAATTCAAATTTACTAATATTCAAATCAATTCAATTCAATCATAAATAAATATTTAAACAAACATCCAGAACAATGAGATAATAATCCATTTTGCATCAAAACATATTACTCAAATCATAGTCATAAGCATACCTTAATCTCTTAATAAAGTATTCTATATCATTAAACTCTAATCATAAGTAAGTAGACAACCCTTATCAAACAATCAGTTCTCTTTATATCAATGGAAAAGCCACATTCTAATTTTATTGAATTAATCATTCAAAAACTCAAAGAAATTAAATTTAGGCAATAAAATCATATTACTTTCCATGAAAACATTGAACTACTAAATTTAATACCTTCTAAAGCCACTTCAATACTAAACTTAGATCTTAATCCATCTAGGACATCGAAACGGTAAAATACCTTGTAAACAATCCTAGTTACTACGTGAAACTAGAAACTTAATCAAAATATCACAATACACATTTCAAACTATGCATGCAATACAAAGCGTCAGATTATAATTCGCAAATAATAATCTATCAAATTGGTGAATTAAAGAATACAATTGATTTAAAGCATTAAGCACAAAGCATCTCATTATGACTACATCACAAAAGGATCAAGTTCATGATCAGACTTTGTTTAGATTAATAAACTAATAATTTATATTCATAATAAACATCACAATAAAGTAAATAAAAGACATAATTAAATACCTCTGACTAAATACTTTGAATCTTCAGGTCGTCTCCAAAAGCAATGAACAATAAATCTAATAACTAAAACAATAAGCTACAACTCCAAGAGCAATGAAATATTGATCTAAGTACTCAAGCGCAATTGATTTGGTAGCCTTAGTGGTCATATATATATATAGTATTCTAGGTAGTACATATCGCAAACTAACTCAAGCATCTCGTAGTTATCTAAAATTCTTGAAATCAAACTCGGCGATTCATCACCGATTCCACTTATAACTCAAATTTGGTTAAATCCTTAAAAATGTCTGTATGCTCCATCGATTTATCGAGAAATTTAAATGTAAATCCCGAATCGTCACAAATCGCCAACACGATTTTTGGTTGATTATTGATTCACTCGATGATTCGTTGTGTATTTCTTCAACTCAGTTAAATACTTCATTTTCTTCTTTTTTTCATCCGTTTCTTTACATATTCCAATTATTACCTCGAAATAACAAAAACAAGAGAAAACCTAGTGTAATTTATCCTTTTACATCTAAAGTTACCTTAAACTATATGATAAGCGCTTAATTAGACTTATATACATGACTAGTTTAGAGGTATAATTGGCCTAAATATCCCAAAATAAGCTCTTATTGATGATATTTATATGTTTTCTGTGTCTACAAGGCATAAAAGAGACAAATGAGTGATTTCATTATGAAATTAAGAGAAAAAGCACAAAACCACACTTGACGCCGTGGAGGACACATGTGATGCCATAGGAAGTGAACACAAGACGTGGAGATCAAAGGAAGAGATGTTGTAGAGTTGACACTATGGCGGTGCTATGGGTTTACAAAAAGGCGCGGCGTTACACAGAGGCACCGAGTCTACTACGAGGAGAAAAACACATACAAGGTTGACGCTATGGTGGTACCGTCACTTTACACAGGAGTGTGGATTACTAATGAACAACACCGAGACAAAAATAGAAAGTTTTGGAATTCTAGTTCGTTTGGAATTGTTAATTTAGGTTTCTAATTGTATTTTTAGGAGTTTTAGTAGTATAAATAAGTATTAGAACGTGGTAAACTTAAAGATTATGAGAGATTAGCACACACCATCATAAAATTAGCATAGTTTACATTAGATTTGAGTATTGAGAAGAGTTTTGAAGGAGATACATTGAAGACTCCAATTGTGGTGATTAGGTATTGTGCATTGATTTAATTAAAGTTATTTTATTTAATCTTTGATAGATTTGTGTGCTTTTTACGATGAAGAATGAGTAATCTATTTATCTTAAGGATCGATGGATCTTATATTCTGAATACTATGCAAAAAGAAGTATGATTTGATTATAATGTTTGGAAGTGCATTGGTTAGATTTTTTGTTTGATTCTATGCGTAATGCTATGAACATTTTGATCACATGTTTATTGATTAGGGGTTTTTGGAGTTACCATAGCCATTAGAGCTTTTAAGTTGGATATGAACAATACAACTATAAAATATATATTAATAGACGATTGTTGATTAGGGAGGCATGGATAGTAAACTTAAGCGTTTATGAGTCTAAGATTAAGAAATTAATGCTATGTTAGACTTACGTTATTCACACCGATAGGTAAAGTTCTAGTTTGCACATTAGGATCTTTTTCACCATGATAGTGGGTTTAAGTGATTATTAAGAAAATTTTTTTGCTTTAATTATGCATTGTGCACACATAAGAAATATGAAGGGAGTTTGAGATGGGAGGCATAGCAATTCATTACCTAGGTGAAGTTTTGAACTAAGAGTTTTCTTAATATAAGAATACAAGTTAATTTACATTGATTTTATAGAATATAGTAGTTTAGTTTAAATCAAAAGAAAATAGATCTTCTTAATAATATAGTGAACTCAACTAAGTGCTTGTGTCCATATAAAACTTTTCTAAAGGAGCGATATATGTAATCAACCTTTGTTGATCACATTGTTACTATAATTGAACCATTATACTTATGGTTATGATTAGATTTTTAGCGCCATTGCCAGGGATGGTAGCCACAATTAGTTTAGTTTACAAAGTTGTTAATAGTTTTTAATTTACTATAATTTTTAATTTTAGTTTTTTAAGTTGATTGACCTATTGCACTTGATCTACTTTTTTTGTTTTTGGTGTTTCAGGGATATAAATAATGTATAGCTATCATGTTAAGGAATCAAACAGTGAAATTCTAGATAAAATCTCTAGGTTGGTTTATCAAAGTGAAGCTATTCGATATAATACCACATACCAAGCACAACTAATCGCAAGTGGTTTGGCATGGACGGGACATAAACAACCATATTATAACCCGTATGTATTTACAAGTTCATGGGAAGTCAAGAGCATTGCAACTACATACAAGAAAATGAATTATGACATAATTATCAAAGCTTTTACAAACCTTATATTCAAAATGTCTATAAACCATAATGGAGTTCTCAAAATAATCGGAAATTATGATAAGATCAAAAGATGGATGAACAATTGCCTCTTACATTTTAGAGCAAATAGTAGGAAGAATGGTTGAGCAGAGCGAGCATGATCTCAAGAAGTATGAGGAAAGATTAGAGATTTGTGTGCAATCATTTGATATAAAGAGGAAGAAGATGATCAAACGCATTCTTGAATTTAGAAAAGAATTTAGAAGAAATTGTAACATTCATAAATTCAAGAAAAGAGGTTGTAAGAGAAGCTAAGTTGAGGATATGTTACTAAGTGAACAAACATGTCATGAAACATATGAAGAAGTAGAGAAGCCAAATTAAAAGTATTGCAAAATTATTGATACTTCAAAGTAATATGATTCACTTAACCATGTTAGAGAGGAGATTCATATCGAGGATATTATGCAACATGATAGTGGTGTTGATCTAGAGAAGTTTGAAATAATAATGAAAGATGAAAATAGTGAAAACTTAAAATCACACATTATAAAGCTTATGTAAAAGACAATCAATTTTGTTGTATCAATTAAAGCATTTCAATAAGAATTGCAAGATTAATTGAATTGTGAGAAAATTGGGATCTTTGTGAAGACATATGAGAAGATTACATAGATGATCCATTTTGAAAAGACATGGCAAGTTGTACCGAATTATATAAAGATTATGAAGGATAGGTTAGCATGCCATAAAAGGATTAAAGGATATGAGGAACTTCGCGAGGATACATAATTGAAGTAACCTCGGTGTATCACAACGATCATTTGAGAGTCGTAGTGCAAGCGTCTAGCTAAGGACGTTAAACGAAGTGCTACTGGGAGGCAGCGTGGGGGTTTTTAATTTCATTTTTTAATTTTCAATTATTTATTTTATAGTAGATAGAACAACCCAAATGTGTTAGTAAGTATTTTTCTAATTTTACAAATTTTGTGCTAAATGTGCAGGAAGACCATTTGTCGGGTGACTTTTCATTAGAATGGCAGATTCTCAATATACTCAGCAAAGATCGTAAATGAGCAAAGGAGTTAGAGTGGTAAAGGTCAGGTAAATCGACAAATCATGGGTAAGTTTTTATGAAATATTTATATATACAAGGTATTTCACGCTGCCCCGACACCTTGTGTAGTAATACACAGAGCCGGGAGAGTGCAAATAGGGAGTTAATGCAAAATTGAAAAATTATGGAGAAAGACTAGTTGACGTCGTGAGCCAATATAGGCGACGCCAAGACGATGCCAATAAGTGAGCATTTTATGCTTAAAGTTGACTTGACACTATGCCTACATTATGGTGGCACCGTGCCCTATAAGGGACGACGTCGATGTCAAGGAAAATTTTTTAAAACCCTTAAAACCCTTTCAACCCAAAATTTACACACTTGCAACCTATTTCATACACCACCAACCAAGCAATTCATCCCTCTAGAACCCTAGTTTGAGCAATTTTAAGTGAGTAAAGAGTGTTCCTAGTGATCAAGAGTGAAGAGAGAAGGAACATTATGCATTTGCATAAAAGAGGAGAACTAGGGCATTAATTTTGATAAGTGAGTCAAGAGAGCAATATGGTATGATTTAGTGAGCAAAGTTAGAGGTATTTGGTTGATAGAGGCTTGGAGAAGTAATATACACCGAAAAGGAGTTCAACACTAAGGTAATTTCTCAATTTCATTGGTTATGCTTAGAAATTTTTAATTTATAATTGAAATTGAATGGATAGTGGAAATTAGGTTTTTGGATAGGAATTTGAAGTTGTATGGATTTAAAGCATTAATGCGGCTTATTATGGATTAGTTTATCTATTTTTGAATTAATTGGCATGTGAATGACCCTGTGTGAATCCAAATTTTGATTGTAGGTGATTTGAAGACCCATTGTTGATTTGTTATAGTTTTTGTGAGTTTTTGAGATAATGGCAAGAATAAGAAGGCAAGCAAGACAAGTTGGTGAAGTTAGGGCCAATGACAATGAGTCATCAACCCTGAGCTCAAAATGAGGATTCCCTAAGGCCATCCAGATCAAAGTTTTACATTAGTAACAAGGCCAAACATAAGTATAAGGCTATAGAAAATAAAAAGTTTATTTGTGAAAGAAGAATAAACCTCCCAGGTCAAATATGATAAAAGATTAAAAACTTCATTAGGCAATGTGGGTGTAAGCAATTCATGCAAGAATATAGGGATAATAACGTTTATGGAGTGCATGAGATTGTTTATGAATTTTATGCCAATGCCATGTTCAAAAGGAAATGAGATCCAATAAAAGTGAGAGGAGTAATGGTCTCGTTTAATGAGAATTACATAAACGATATCTATGGGTTAGAATACTTGAGTAGGAATGGAGAACCACATAACTTCCTAGTTGATTTATATGAGACTCTATTACTTATACCCTTTAGAACTATAGAGAGAGCATTAGTTGTCACAGACAACATGGTTAGATGATAGAGAAAGCGAGAATGTGCCAAAGCACATGAAGAAAGGGAGTGTAAGGAAAATGTATAGAATCTAGAAACATTTTATGACGCCTCATTGATCGCCTTTATTTATGCACTTTTATATCCTTTTAAACCTTTCTTTTATGGTCTTCAACACTTACTTTTGAGTTTTATAGGTTAATATGAGTGTTTCGAGCAATTTCGGGGGCAAAGTCAACCTCAACTCAAAAGTCATTGGAAAAGTAAAAGAAAGTACACACGCGACATAAACAATACACACGCATTTCTAGATTTTGTATTGACGACATCACCCACGGCGTCAAATTTGAGTTTTAGCAACTTGCTCCATTGACTTGCTATTTTCATCCCACGCCGTCCCCGAAGCCATCCCTTAATAACCACGACGTCAATGACGACGCCAAACTCCCATAATAGAAGTTTTGAGACTTTTAGAAGGTTCTTATTTTCGGGAGTTGCTATTCTTGTATCCAAGCACACCTATATAAAAGAGGCACTTTAGTGGATGAAAGGACATTGTATTCATATTGATTTAGGAGTAGAGCAAGGTAGAGTAGCCATGTTCGGCTAGGTTTTTTAATACCTAGGTTAGGGATGAAGCTCTTTAGCCGTAGTAGGTTGTTTTATGTCATGTTGAGATTTTCTATATTAATAATGTTTTGTTTCAGTTCTATATCTTTTTTATGTTTCTATTTTTAACGATGTCTCAATGGTAGTTTAGAGTTTGTATATTCATTGCAAATCTCTCGGGCTAAACCCATTGACCTATTACCAATTAGGTTGAGTTTGTGATACCAACCG
Organism: Stephania cephalantha; assembly: GCA_039657325.1. Taxonomy (NCBI): domain Eukaryota; kingdom Viridiplantae; phylum Streptophyta; class Magnoliopsida; order Ranunculales; family Menispermaceae; genus Stephania; species Stephania cephalantha. The sequence goes on from CM077577.1 coordinate 28,729,132, forward strand.
AGTTAAAAAGTGGCAATCACTTAGAGCAAGAAACTTGATCCACTTGTTGTTTTAGGTGAGTGACATCGAGAACTAGGCTAAATCTTGAGAGTGGTTGCCAAAAGTTGTTTAGAGGTAGGTGTTCCCATAGAGCTATTAATGCCGTTTACGTGCTAAATATTGAGAGCGGTTTCCCAAGGATGTACAATGGAGTAAGAGAGTATTTAGAGAGTGGTTTCCCTGTCTATCGAGAATAGGGGAACTAGCCTATCTAGGGAAGTCTGTTTTAAAACCCATCTTTCAAAGTCGATGAACAAGACATGGAAACAACATTGGGCTAGATTGTAGATTCTTAGAATTAACATGTTTCCATTCTTTGATTTGCAACTTATTTACTTTCTTGTTTAGTAGGTTTCTAGATAAAACTCTTTCAATAACCTTAAAGATTTACTTTTCTATTTGTTGAACTCGGTTTGATTGAATCTTGTGGATTCAACCACATCTTTGCCTCTACTACAATCCAATAAGATTGGTAACCTTTTACGGCTTAAATCTGACACGCACGACACATGATCAGATTTTGGCGCCGTTGCCGAGGAATCGGTTCCAAGTTGAGTTTAACTTTTATTTTATTTTATTTTTGTTTTTGTTTTGTTCTCTGAGTCTACTCGTTTATGCATGGTAGGATAACTCGATCTAAATCAACTGGTTCACTGTCACCTTTCAATTCAAAAATCGACGGAACATACTAAAGGTTGGATAGGGAAGCTTTAAACCAAGAGTCCAATTTTCCCTAACCTACTATGGCTAACGACGCTCGCTACGTTAGTAGTGATCGTTGTATTACCATGAGGCACATCGATGAAGATCTCCAAAATCTTCTTGCTCGTAGTCCCTTTACACAAACTTTTAACCAAACGTTGAAGCTTTTAAGCTTAATATCGGCTTTATTCACCTCCCGCCCACATTACATGGCATGGAGAGTGAAGACCCAAAGTGGCCTTTTTTAAAAAGTTTCAGACAAGTTTCCAGCTTATGAAACCTCCTCGAACGGAAATGAATGCGGTAAAGCTTAAAGCTTTCTCATTTTGCTTAAAGAATATGGCCAAATAATGGTTCTTTTATCTCGCCTTGGTCGCTTTAACTCATGGCACAACATGATAAATAAGTTCCTCAAAGAATATTTCCCTAAGGATAAGGGAGGCTAACTCATATCTAAGATATGCAATACTAAAATGAAGACCGATGAGTCTTTCAGTGATTATTGGGACCATTATAAATGACTAATTGCCAATTTTCCACAACATGTCCAATCTAAATAGGTCCATTATCTAGTTCTTCTATGTCGGCATGTTCTCTCTAGAAAGGCATATGATTGATAACACTTGTGATGGTCACATTCGTGACAAAACCCCTACGAAGATGAAGCAAATATGTAAGGAAATTACACAACAATCCTGATTATATGGGGACATTTATGTTGTTCGTCAGTTGGAGCTACTTCTAGCTCTACTGATAAGAGAACTGATCAGTTGAATTACCTAATGGAATGACTCTTGAGTAATGGTCAAGCGCATGTTAAAGCTTGTGGATTCTCGCTCCTACAAGCCATGTGACTAATGAATGTCCTACTTTATTTGAGGGCCATCGAGATGCCAATGTTGTAGGTAACCAGCTCCAAGGGCAAACCCGAGCACCCTTCGAAACACCTATAATCAAGCAACGGTAAGGAATAACCTTAACTTCAATTATGGGGTAGGTACATAAAATTGTAGAAATGAATTTTTTAATTGGCCTTCTATTCAATAATGTGGTAATGTGGAAGCTTATAGAGATTATGCTACTGTCTTTAATCCCATTGATGCTTGTCATTACCGCCCGAAATATGAAAATTATCCCGAGTAGAGCTATGCATCAACATAACCCAACTTTTATGAGTTTATGCCAAGTCCACGAATTCCTCGACAAGAACATTCTCTTGAAGAAATCATGAAAGACTTAGCCTCGGTCCATGAACAGTTCCTTCAAGACAATCTATAATATCAAGAAAATATGGAACAACATCGGGAAGAGTTGAATTCAAGTTTTCAAAATATAGGAACTCAAATTAGTCAAAAGAATGATAGCCTTGATAATTTGACTAGTGAAGATGAGTTCCCTATGTCGTAAGTGCGATTACATTTAGAGGTAAAGAGGAAAACGAGTATTGGTATGAATTTGAGGATGAAGTCGAGATTTCTCCATCTGAGCTAGAAGTTATTACCATAGACGTTCATGAAGAAGAAGTAGAGAAGAGAATTGAAGTTACTTTAGAAAAGCCAAAGGAGCTAGAGAGGAGAGCAAGGAAGGTCAACCTCTCATGTTAGTAAAACCACCCCTCTACCACGAATATTAGTTGAGTTTGAAACAGGGGTGGAAGAGAAAGGGCATTTGAAAACCTTATGTGCCAATGACACATTCGTGTTAGATGGTCACAATAAAATAAGATCTTTTCTAATAAAGGATCTAGATGAGCCCGAAATCATTAAAAGAGCCATGCATATCAGACTACCCAAAACAGCAGGGAAGCCGTTTGTACGCGACTTCTCCAAACAAGTAGGTGTCACGTGATCAGCCATGCCAAGTTGAGACCTTAACTTAAAACACCGGCGCTGTAGAGGGAAGCAGCCCAGAGGTAAAACTATTTTTAGGACTTAATTAAAATTTTAATTCAGCTTTTATATCATCTTGTTTTTGTCTAATCATGCATGAAATTTGTAACAATCTCTTAAAATTATATGTCCATCTATTTCCACCATTCTTTTATGTTTTGGTATGCCCAAGCTCAATTTTGAACCTTGAGGACAAGGTTCGGAATAAGTTTGGGGGTGTTTAGGTAAGTGGACCATCGATGGAATTTTTGGTTGAAGACTCGTAGGTATGATCATAATTTTTTTTTTCGATTTTTGAGATTTCAATGGATTTATAGTGGTATGTTTTCCTTTTCTTTCCATTTCTTATCTTCCATCACACCCATTCCATTTAGAAATTAATACAATAATGCATGCATTATTAGATAGTTTAGTATTTACTATTTTACATAGTCTTACATGCGAGTAAAACTTTGCTCTCAACTTTTCGAGTACAAACTTGGTCGATTTTTACCTTTCGACCTAGAAGAAGTAGAAGAGCTTTTACACCTACTTGATAATGTTAATAAAAACTTGGAGTAGGGATAAGTCATATCTTGAAACCAAAGTAAGTAGGATGCCGAATGAACTTTGCAGAAAATCCAATTCTCCAGGATTCTTAAACTAGGAAATATATCCACTAGGAGTATAATTGTTAGAGATTTAGCACTTGTAAGGGGAAGAGTAGGCTTTTTTACTATAATATAAATAAAGGCTTCAATAAATCCACCTTGGAGAACTAACGTAACTTCAGGGAAAGTGGAAAGTGCTAATCGAGTTTTTAAATAAAAAATATAGAGAGTCCCACAAGTTCCGTTGGAAATGGAGCACATAACTTGATGGTTGGAAAAAATATTGAAAAGTCGGTGTCCATAGGAAAAGGAGCAAGGGTCGTACAATAAAAACCCATATAGAGGGAGAAAATGAGGGTCTCTAATTGAAAGAAAGGTAGAAGTTCATAAATAACTCATCTTAAGAAATAAAAAGATTTACTCGAATGCTTGTAGCTAAGTTAAGTGAGTTTCTCCAATGCCATAATAGCTTACCCTTAAATAAGCTATATGGACCCTTGTAAGTGTGAAAATCAGAAAAAAATTGAAAAGTGGTGATAAAGTCCATTTAAAAGAATCCACCTCATAGGGAGACTAATTGGATCTATAGTTTTGATGAAGAGACCCATAAGATCTATAAGTTGAAGGTTGTAGATTTGGTATGCTTCAAGTCCGGAAAAGCGTTGTCTCGAGAAGTAACCAAGTTTGAGTAATCAAACCAGCCATCGAAAAACCAAGCCTCTTGTTAAAGTGATTGACTAGGTTTGGATTAAGAGAACTCCATCATTTTTTAAAGTGGGTATAAAGTCTTTAGGTTGGTATCCCTCAATTTTGTTGCATTGTGTTTTTAATAGTTGTAGTCAAGTATCCATTCACTGGGACGCACAAAGTTTTATGTTTGGGGGTATTTGATGAGTCTTTATTTATGCACTTTTATATATGGAGTTTATTATGGAAATGGAATTTAAAACTTTATTTTAGGGTCTTAAACACTTACTTTGAGTTTTATAGGTCATTTGAAGGAATATGAGTATTTGAGACAATTTTGAGGGCAAAGTCAAGCTTAAATCAAAAAGTCGATTGGAGAAGTACAGAAGCTACACACGGAGTCCAAAATACATACAAGGTGCCAAATCTTGTATCGATAGCGTCACCCATGGCAATAGACCTGAATTTTTGCAACTTGCTTCACCGACTTGCTATTTTCATCCCATACCGTCCCTAAAGACATCCCTTGATAACACGACATCAATGACAAGTGTCGACTTGCGTAATAAAGTTTTGAGACCTTTTAGAAATTTCTTATTCTCGAGAGTTGCTATTCTTGTATCCAAGCACACCTATATAAAGGAGACACCTTAATGGTTGAAAGGACAATGTATTCAAAGTGATTTAGGAGTAGAGCAAGGTAGATTAGCCATGTCCGGCTAAGTTCTTTAATACCTAGGTTGGGGATGAAGCTCTTTAGCCAATAGTAGGTTGTTTTCTATGTCTTGTTGAGGTCTTATATAATAATAGTATTTTGTTTCAGCTTCTCTATCTTTGTTTTGTTGTTTTTAATGATGTCTCAATAGTAGTTTAAAGTTTGTATATTCATTGCAAATATCTAGGCATAAACCCATTGACCCGCTATCAATCGTCGAGTCCCCGATACCACCGATTTGAGTTGAGAAGTGGCAATCACCTAGAGCAAGAAACCTAATAGACTTATTGTTCTAGGTGAGTAACATCGAGAACTAGGCTAAATCTTAAGAGTAGTTGCCCAAAGTTGTCTAGGCGTAGGTGTTCTGGAAAGAGCTATTAATGTTGCCTATGTGCTAAATCATGAGAGTGGATGCCAAAGGTTCTATGGTGGAGTAAGAGAAGTATTTAGAGAGTGCTTGCCCTATCTATGTAGAATAGGGGAACTAGGGTGTTAGTGACCCCAACACCTATAGCATATATAAGGAAATTGTTTGAAAACCAATCTTTCAAAGTTGATGATAGAAGACATGGAAACAAGATAAGGCTATATTGTTGATTCGTAGACTTAGGTATGTTTTTATTATTTGATTTGCAACTTATTTACTTACTTGTTTAATAGACTTCTAAATATAACTCTTTCAAAAACCCCCAAAATCATTTTTCTGTTTGTTGAACTCAATTTTTCGAATCCTATGGATTCAACCGCGTTCTTGCCTCTACTACATTCTAGTAGGATTGGTTACCTTTACGGGTTATATTTGAAGAACACAACACATGATCACTCATTATACCCGAGGACTCACTGGGTGAGATAAACAAACCCAATGCAAGCTTGTTCATATGCGATTACAAAGAATGGGAGGATCAATGCAGAGAAATTATTTACAAGAATTTGAGGGAGTCAATCTTTACTAAGAGAGACAACAAGTTGTTGTTTCCAATCCCCATAACCCGGATGTGCTTGAAGGCTAGAGTGAGATTGATCTAAGACAAAGAATTTGATATAAAATCCCTACAAATAATAGATGAGGAGTTTATGTTAGCTTTGAAATCACCAACTGGATACAAGGACTCGAGGGTGAGAGAGAAAGATAGTCGAGAGGGATATACTTGATGCCAAGTTGGTAGCCAAGGAAGCAGAGGATTAAGCAATGGTAGAAGCAGCGGTAATGGAGCTTGCCCAAGAGATGAGGAATGAAAGATATGGAGAAGAGGAGGATCACTAGCAAGGATTTACCGAGGGCTACGAGTTTGTAGACCCTTTGATAGGAGAGCAGGACTTATATGGTCTAGAAGTTTTTTCACTACCTTCGCCACCACAGCGCCGATACCACCATTTAAGGATTTGACTCCACGACAATAAAGGCTATTGTTGAAATGAGGAAGCACTATAGAGAGGATATGGCTCAATATTATGAAACATTCTTGAGATATGAGCGGGACAAGCAGAGAAGGATTCAGATAGGGCGAATTTGGCAGAGAAATCTAATTTTATTTGCAGATCATTAAAGGGACATATTTAGATATAAGAGGACCTGTAGGTTGAGACCTACTGATAGATCTATCAGATTCGCAGAGGCATCGAACTACTTGCTTGATCTTGACGTGGTGCAGAACAAAAGAGTGGAGCATCCTTTTACACCATCTTATGCTGGGCTAATGATGATGATGCACAGTTCTAGAGTCTGAGTCTTAGGATTTCTCTAGATCTTGAGGAGAGAGCGATACTTAAATATTGATTATTTTTAATTTGGGATATTTTGACACTTTAATAGTTTTATTTTTATGCATTCTTATATTTATGTTTATGTAGTTATAAAACTCTATTATATATGTTTGTGTATTTAGTGTTTTTATGTTTCATGGTTATTTTTAAACTTTAAGGACAAGGTTTGGTTTGATTTTGGGGGCATCAACACTATGAAAAATGGTAAGAAAGGATGAGTTAATGATAAACACCGTATGTATGATCGTAAAAATTTATTTTTGAAGTAGTTAAATAGGAAAAATAATACCGTATTTTGTTTAATTCTATTTTATTTACTTATTATTTAAATGTGTATAGGTAGTATAGATTAAGTTATATATAGTAGTATAATAATAAATGAATAAATCATTTGAAAAGTTCATGCTTTTAATTAAGGATGAGTAAGAATACAAGTATTTAGTTGATATGAAACTCAAGAGAATGTCATCATTTTTGAAGAAAATTAGAATTGTAGCAAAAAAATGGTATGATTTCATGATTAGAAACTTAGAGTTGGGAAGATCGTGAATTTGAAACTAAAGTGAGAAGAATACCGTAACACTTCTTGTGAGAAAAACTAAATCTCTAAGGAATTCCATAATAAGTATGAATCTTACATAAGTATAACATAAATAAAGACTTAGTACTAAAATGAAAAGAGATATGCATGGTGTTTGATGAAAAGAAGGAATTAAAACTTTCTTAATAAACCGAAAGCGAGAAATGCTAATAAGAGTTTTAAAGAAAAATTAGAGAGCCTAAAAGTTCTACAGAAAAAGAGCAAAGAACTTGATGGTTGGAAAAAGTGAGAGAAAAGTGGAATCCAAAGGAAAAGGAGCAGAGACTATATAACTTAGAAAAATATAAGGAGGAAAGAAAAGAGATATATAGAAATAAAGAAAGGTGAAAATCAAATAAAAACTCTTCAAATGAAAAGATTTAGCTCAAGTACAAGTAACTTAGTTGAGTTACGTTTTCCTTCCAACTAAATGAAGTCCTATAGACTCTTGAAATATTAAAGTCTACAAAAATAATATGATCTATGCTTATTTGTGAATTCTTGAGCTTAATGAGAAATCATGAGGTCGTACACTTGTCGCTTGAGTGTTGAGGTGAAATAAACTTGCGAGTAGTGATGGTTTTGGTTATGAACTACTTTTGAGTTTCGAAAGTGAATTATATGTGTTGTTAAAGCTACATTATTTTGAAAATATTAGTTTTATAAAGAAAAACTCTTGAGTGGATTATTAACTTGAGCTTATTTGAATTAAAAGATACTCCATGAACTATGAAAATTGAGTAAGTAATAAAAGTAGTATTAGTATGCGTACTTAGTAGAATACACTTTTGCTCGGGACGTGCAAAATCCTAAGTTTAGGGTATTTGATTAGAGCTTAATTATACTTATATATAGCACTAGGTTAGTAGTATATTTAGTATAAACATCCCGGAATAAGCTCTAATTGATGGTATTTATGTATTTTTAGGTCTACAAAGCGTAAAAGAGACAAAAGTGATTTCATGATGAAATGAAGATAAAAGCACAAAACTACACTTGATGTCGTGGAGGATACATGTGATTTGTTGAAAGTGAACACAAGGCGTGGAGACTAAAGGAAGAGATGCAAGTAGAGTTGACGTTGTTGCGGCGCTGTTCATACACAAGGCGCCGAGCAACAACACGGGGGTGTCGAGTCTACTAAGAGGAGAAAACACACATACAAGGTTGACACCGTGGCAACGCTCTCACTTTGCATAGGGAGCATGGATCACTTACAAATAGCGTTATGACAAAAAAATAGAAAGTTTTAAAATTCTAGTTCGTTTGGAATAGTTAATTAGATTTTCTAATTGTACTCCTAGGAGTCTTTGGAGTATAAATAGATATTATAATGAGGTGAACTAAGAGATTATGAGAGATTAGCACACACCATCACAAAACTAGCATAGTTTATATTAGATATAAGTATTGAGAAGAGTTTTGAAAGAGATACATTGAATACTCCAATTGTGGTTATTCGATATTGTTCTTTAATTTAATTAAAGTTTTTTATTTAATCTTTAATTGCAATGAATACCACGATTTGTGTGTTTTTGATGATGAAGAGTGAATACTCTATTTATCTTATGGTCTAGATCCTATGGTATGATACTATGTAAAAAGAAGTATGATTTGATTATAATATTTAAAAGTGCAATGATTAGAATTTTTGTTTGATTCTATGTGTAATGCTATGAACGTCTTGATCACATATTTGTTGATTAGGGTTTTAGGAGTTACCATGGCCATTGGAGCTTTTAAGCCGCATATGAACAACACAACTATAAAATATATAACATTGATAGATAGTTGTTGATTATGGAGGCATGGATAGTAAACTTAAGTGTTTATAAGTCTAAAGATTAGGAACCTAATGTTATGTGAAACTTACGTTATTCACACCGATAGTGGAGTACTAGTTTGCATATTATGATCTTTTTCACCATGACAATGGGTTGAAGTGAATATTAAGGAAATCTGCCTATTCTAATTATGCATTGCACACAAGAAAGATGATGGAAGTTTGAAATGGGAAACATAGTAATTCATTACTTAAGTGAAGTTGTGAACTAAAAGTTTTCTAAATGTAAGAATACAAGTTAAGTTACATTGATTTTATAGAGAGAGTAGTTTAGTTTAAATCAAAGCAAATATATCTTCTTAACAATACGGTGAACTCAACTAAGCGCGTATGTCCATATAAACCTTTCCCGAGAGGAATGATATATGTAATCAACCTTTATTGAACACATTATTACTACAATTGAACCGTTATACTTGCAAAGTTATGATCACTATACTATAAAACACTATCTAATTATTAATTTATTACCTACAAGATGTAGGAGCATCATAGTAACTATTATGGAGGGAAGGATTGGAATCTTAACTTCAACTATGCATCCATTAACCCTAATTATCGAACTTTATGCCTAGAGGACACAGTCATTGCCAAGTAGCTCCTCGTAATCAAGTAACCCCATCCACATGGTTGTACTTTGGAAGAAATGATGAAATAATTGATTTTATCTCAACAACAATATGAAGCTAGGACTTATGTTTTAATTAAAGAATTGCAGAGCCGGGATGTCGATATGTCACTCGAGATAGGCCAAGCCAACAATTAAGAGAAGCTACCATCACAAAGATGTTTGAAACCCTAATGCTCATATGAATGAGACTTCACATATCAATGCCATTTCAGCGACTGAAACTACGACAAAACTTGAGATAGGAATTGCTAAAGCAGAGGAACAGGAAAATTAAGAAAATAAGGGAGATGAAAGGATCGACTTGAGCAAGGGATGGATGAATATAATCAAGCATAGAGTACCATTTCCTCAGAGGTTGTATCCTGAAAAGTTTGCAAACATGTTCAAAGATCGCAAATAGTTTGAGGAAGTTATGAAAGCTAAGGAAGCAATTCAGAAAGTTGAGAAAGTGAAGCCATAATTTGAAGTTCATTGCGAACCATTTGAAATAACAATATTGTTTTGAGAAAAGAGGATAACTTCTATGTAAGTAACAGAGATGTGCTAAAAAAGTGTGAGGATCTAGGTATTTTTAGTGTTTCATGCATGCTAGGAGATACTCATATAGAGAAAGCTATGTTTGATCTAGATGAGTCCATTGACGTCATTTCATCATAATTTTTCTTGTCCATGCATGACCAAGTTTCAAGCATTCGACATCATCATTCATTTAGCGGACATATATTCAATTCGGCTACTCGGGATGTTAGAAGACGTGAATGTTTATGTTGAAAATTTGGATTTCCATGTCATTGACATGAAGGACACACATGTGTCAAATCACATCTCTGGTGTGCTAGGCGAGCACCATTCATGAAAATGGCCAAAGCCAAAATAGACATGGTGGTTGCATTTCACTAGAGCATGACTATAGGGTCATTTATTTTTCCCTTGTTGATTATTCAAACTTACCAACTAATTTTTCCACCATGTACGTAGTTTTGTCTTCTTCTCGATAGTGATTCATAGGATTCTATAGAATTCTTTTTAGACAACTTGAAAAAAATGGACGAAATAGAACGAGAAAAGAATAGGAAAAAATAGGAAAAAAGAAAGAATATTCGACGGTCGGGTATTGATAAATGACAACAAGTTTGAGAAGATACATCCTATGAAGCAAGAGTCGAACCATTAGATAACATCCTTGTATCATGCACCCACGTCAAGTTGTGCATAAAATAGGAGCCTAAAGTTGTCAAGCAACGAAAGATGACTAAGTCATCAAGCGAGAATGAGAAGAAGTCGCCAATTGAAATAATTGACTAGGACTATAACTACTCCAAGATTATGGTAGCGTCAAAGCCATCGACATTAAATCGGCGCTCTTTGGGAGGCATTCCACATTTATTTTTCATGAATTTGATATGTTTGAGTTTCAATTAACTTTTATTTTGAATAAATTGTTATAGGTTAAATTAGTTGATTGAATAAAGTGATGAAAATTGATGAATTTTTCTCTCTCGAGTTTTGCAAAGATTTTAGGGTGAAAATAGAGAACGTGGATTGTTTTTTGCACACCTAATTTTGAAAAGACTTTTGGCGATGTAATTCAAGGTAGGTATAATATAAATTGATGCATCTACATTAGATCATATGTATACACAGGGATGTGCACACATTGAACAAATTGAATTTCAAAATTAGGGAATCAATTTTATTTTTCAGCCGTTGATTCCCTGCCACGTGGTAACACGTAGGTCGTTGGGACATTGTTGAGACGTATTCCAGAGATGGAATATTCTGGTTTTTAAGCCACGATGTGCTAGCGATTTATTAGAAAGCCTAAGGCACTAGCACGACGATGGAGGGAAATTAAAGAATTCTTTGAATTCCAAATACTTTTTGCCGGTGCCTCTACAACACGCGTGACTATTGAACGTATGGCGCTAGGCGCAATTTCCAATTTTTTAAAAGGGCGTAATTCCTTTTTCTTCCCCATCACATCGCTCTAGTGCCTCCACACCGCCCCTAAACCGAAACCCATTCCTAACCCTTAAATTCATTACTTTTAACCTCCAATCTCACCCATTTTCGATTCTCCATCGAGTGGAGACCATTTTGAGCTGAGAAAACAATAGATTGGTGAACTCCTCGACGAAGCCGCTATTTAGGAGTTGCAATTTCCAAGCTCCCAAAACATCCACTAGGCGAAGAAAGCTCCCTTGAGCTCTAGGGAACTCATTCCCAAGTTGATAATGCCTTAGACCTTCCTAGTTTTTGTGAATTTTGTTAGGTTGTTATTCGGCTAATTCGAGCGAAATGTGTGTTCTAAGAGTCAAATTGGTCCCTAGAATCATAAGGTTTTTGTTTGTGAGAATATTTAGAGTAGTTTGGTCAATTTGTTTGTGATTTTTCGATTGATTTTTGAAAAATCCCAATTTTTTTGACAAAACTCATATGTTTTTGAGGAATTTGGAATTTCAAGTCCAATTTTTTAATTTTGAATGATCCAATGGCTTTAAATTGATCAATGTAGTGTACATTAAGTTTGGGGGAATGTGCAAAAGTTTATTATCAAAGTTTGAATTTCCAAAGTTTTAAATTTTGTTGAAAATTCATCGACACTATTGACACTTCGTTTAAATTTGATTTGGGGATTGACTCGAGCATGTGAATGTGAGTTGATGAATTGATTGGAATTATGTTTGCATCGATTTGGACTTATTTTAATTTTAGCATGATTTCAAGACTTTGAAAATGTTTTTTCATCGAACTCTCTCGAAACATTGTTTGACTTGGATTTTGAGAGCCATAAGTCATTTCAAGCAAATGTTTGTGTTTGAATTCAATATTATTATGTTTCCTAGGTATTATGGACTGATGTGCTAGCTATTATTGCGATACGAACTTCATGCGGGTTTATTAGGTGTTGTTGCTATTTGTTTGTGTGCCATGGAGAGAGGATAGTGCATTGGTTCCGCAGGTTCTAGCGGGAGGACAAGTGGTCATCTACCGCCACTTTGGTCTAAAACCTACCCACCTAATGCACTCAAACGCTAGGATGAGTTTCTTTTCATGAGTGCTAAGGCCCATAGAGATATGGTAGTGATCTCGAATAAGAAAAGAGGGAACCTTTAGTTGATACGGGGCTTAGTATAGAAAAACTCAAATATGAGAGGAGAGTGACATCGATCATCCAGAAATGAGTATGAGAGTAATAACTAGAGATTACTAGCCTTAGACGAGCATCCCCATAACCCAAATCGATTAAGGGATGTAAGTAGTTGGTTCGCGAGTTCTATGTAAATGGACAAATGACCAAAGTTGGAGATAGTGTGAGGGTTATAGGAGTGATGGTTAGCTACACTCACGAGATCATTAACACCTATTATGGCCTCGCTAGTTTTTGACGACTTGAGAAGGTTTAAGTTCCCACGCCCGAGATATTTCTCTCGACTTTCATTACCCTCTGTGAGACCGTCGAGTAGCTCGACATGTTTCACCCATCATGATTGGGTTTATTCCACCTCTCAATACCTTAAGCATTTTATTAAGACCTAATTAAGGAAGACTCTTAAGGCATGGTCCTTCTTCGTTATCGCTTCTCTCTTCCCCACCACTTAGCACATAGAGATGACGCGACCCCGTTGTGTAAAGTTATACCATATTTGGGCTCATGTTGGTCTCATCAAAATGGGGCGTATCATTCACGAGATTATTAAATAGAGGATGACCATGATGAAAAATGAGAGTCCGGCCTTTCTCTCTTTATCACTTACTTATGTCCCGGGCGAAGTTCCTATATATGGTTTAGAATTTGATATCCCACCTAGCCAACCATACACGATGATGATATCTACGAGTTCGGTAAGTTAGAGGAGGAAGATTCAAAGGGGTAAAGATGAGAGAGAACATGACAAAACATGGGCATCGACACGAATACAAAGAAGAGTAGGAGGAGGATACCTAGATTAGGAGAATTTGTGGGTAGGAGGAGATGAGTTTCTTCATTTGCACCACCACCATAAGAGGGGGTACCAAGATAGATTTCCAATGAGGAGATGATTCTCCGTAATCAAAGAGAAATGATAAGTGATTATTTAGACTTATATATAACACTAGGTTAATAGTATATTTAGTATAAATATCCTGGAGTAAGCTCTAATAGATGCTATTTTTCTATTTTCAGTGTATACATGGTATAAATAAAAGAGAGAATTGAGTGATTTTGAGATGGAACTAGGACAAATTGCACAAAAATATGATTGACGTCATAGCAAAGATTTTTGACGCTATGGGAGATAATTAGACAAGATGGTCAAGGCATGGAGAACCAAGAAGAGAGAAGAAAAAAAAGTGAGATAGCAAAGTGTCAAGTGGTAAGTATGTTGCATGGGCGCAAAGGAATGATGTTGGGGTGGTCTATATAGAGCGCCGAGTATACCGAGTGAGAAAAATGCACACAAAGATGCCGAAGTTCTAGCGGCTCGTGACTTTACACAAACAACATCGAATCACTTATGGACAACACCAAGATGTAGAAAATAGAAAGTTTAGAGTTCTAGTTCATTTGGAATAGTCAATTAGGGTTTCTAATTGTTTTCTAAAGTGTCTTAGGAGCATAAATATGTATTAGAACGTGGTAAACACACCAATTTCACAAATTGTCACTAAGAGCAACTAATTATCATAGTTTAACCTAATTTACTTGGTTCTTGAGTATTAAGAAAGTTTTGGAGGAGAAAACATTGAAGACTCACGTTTGGTTATTTGGTATTGTTTTCTTGAATTAATTGAAGTTATTTTGTTTAATTTTTTATTACAATGAATACTATGATGTGCATATTTATTTCAATGATGTGTAAGTTCATTAATCTTACAGATCAATGGATCATATGATATGAATGTTATGCTAAAGTAGTTATGAATGAATTATAAAGATAAAAAAGTGCAATGGTTAGAATTTGTATTGATTCTAGACGTAATGCTATGAACATCTTGATCATGTGTTTATTGATTATAGGTTTTAGGAGTTACCATGGCTATTGGAGTTTTTAAGCCGAATATGGACGAAACAACCGTAAAATATATAACATTGATAGATAGTTATTGGTTAGGGATGCACATATAATAAACTTAATTGGTTATGAGTCTAAAGATTTGAAACTTAAAGAAATGTGGAACTTAAGTTATTCATACTGATAGGTGGACTTCTAGTTTGCACATTAGAATCTTTTCCATCATGACAGTGGGTTGAAGTATATTTGAAGGAAATCTATTTATTCTAATTAAGAATTGCACACACACAATGAAGATGAAGGAAGTGAGTTGAAAAACATAGTAATTCATTACCTAGGTGAAGTTGTGAACTAATATTTTCTTAATATAAGAGTACAAAGTTATTTACATTGTTTTGTTAGAATAGAATAGTTTAGTTAAAACCAATTAAAAAGAAATTTCATTAGCAATAAAGTAAATCTGACTAAGTATACTGAGTGCAATACACCTTTCCCCGAGGACAATATTCATAATCAACATTGGGTGAACACATTATTACTACAATCAAGCCATCATACTTGTAGCTACGACATCAAGTTTTTGGCGTTGTTGTCGGGATAGGTAGCCACTCTAGTTTAGTTAGTTTACAAAATTGTTAAGTTTTATTTTAAGTAATTTACTTTCAAGATTATAAATAGAAAAAAAAAGAAAAAAAAAAAGAAAAGGTTTAAGTTTCAAGTATGACAATCTACACTTGATCTTTTGTGTTTTCTTTTCGGGAAAATTAGTACATGCATATTAAGGATATGACTTAGTTCTTACGATCCTGAGATTGAAAAAACTAATAAATTAAAGTAAAAGAAGGAATCAAGATGGCGGAGGATCAAACACGAAACCAACAATAGGTAGAGGGAATAACCAACCCAAATATGATTTTGTAGTGAGAGATAGAGTGCATGAAGTACATGTTGGGGCATGTGCCCTAGGTCAATCTACAAACATTATTTACTTTATAATTTTAGTTAATAAAATTGAAGTTTTCATTTGCTATTTTATTATAAGTGATTGCATGTTTACCTTATCGTAAGATCCAAGGGTATTTATTGAAATATCTTAAATATCCCTAGTCGGTCATTATACTAAGAACTATAATGAATTATGACTAGTGTGAGTCTTGATTGATGGTCATGTGATGATCTTACGTATATGGATACAAATCGAGATCATGAATACATGTTAGGGAACAAGTTACTGGACCGACTCGCTATGAGAACACCGCATGGATTAAGTCATAGGTGTTACTCATGATAGGTATATCATTTAAGACTTCGACTTGAGATTACCATAGACTTCAATATTAGGAGTGTAGTAATTTGACACAGTAAAATGTTATCTTTAATCAGACGATTATAAAGATTGTGATTGGTTACCATTTGGATAATATGTGAAGGTGTGTAAACAAGATAGAATGTTTTTTTCCTCTCGTATAGAGAGATATATCAGTGGATTCCTCGATATATTAGACGTTTAAATGGCAAAGTCCAAGTGAATTGATATGATCAATGTGTTGGGTTTTGGGGTTCATACACAGCGGAAATTACAAAACAATTTTGACAAAAACCCCAACAGGATCCGAATCTAATTCCATTAAAAATGTTTAAACCATGAAAACTTAATCATACCTCGGTTGCAATATACCTTTCTGAAGGTTGATCGATCTCTAAGGCGCTGCCAACGACGAACGCCCTCTACCAAGAAATCCACACACTTAACGAGCGCCGAGATTCGAAATGCTAGCTTTGAGAGAATACCAAACCTTTTTGTTTCTTTCCAAAACGATCCAGAGCGTACCGTAAAACCCTAATTCATTTCTAAAAACGAAAATATAGTTTCGACCCTTAATCTTTCATTAGTGTGTTCTAACTTAAAGCGTCTATTTATACAACCCTTGTATATAGACGGTTAAGTAGATTACACATATACCCCTACTTAAAGAAGTATAAGTGTAATACACCACAAGGACATTTCTCGTCATGAATTTTATCATATAAAATTTGTTTTTCGAACCATCTTAAAATCTCACAAAATCATTCTCGGTGTGCGAATCTAATAGGCGCATACAACGTTGTGATGTACCAAAACACATTTTGGTATACAAGTCATAAGCGACCTCTAGCAAGACATTATGACTACCCAAGTTGTACGAATATCAAATAGATACAACCTAATCAATAATGTATATAACATCCTTTTGTCACACGATATCCTTTTGAACATAAGGCATGGAATTGTCATCCAACATGTTCAATCGTACTAGTCTCGTTCTCTAGGTAGAATGAAAACATCCAAGTGACATTGATCAATATCAATTCACTTATACTAGGCCTTTTAACAAGATCTAACACATCGAGGATCCACTGGATATCTCTCTTTATATGAGAGAGACAAATTATATCTCGATTACACAACTTCATCACATTGCTCACACAAGATAACCAATCACAACCTTTATAATCGTCCTAGGTTAAAGACAACGTTTGATTGTGTCAAATCACTGTGTTCCTAATGTTGAAGTATCAGTAATCTCAAGTCGAGATCTGAAAAATATACCTATCATGAGAAACAACTATGACTTAATCCATGTGATGTTCTCATAGCAGTCGGTCAAAGATACTTTGTTCCCTAATAAGTACTCGTGATCTTGATTCGTATCCCTATACGTATAATCATCATATGATCATCAATCAAGACTCACACTAGTCTTAATTCATTACAGTTCCCGAAAGTATTATGATTGATTAGGGACATTTAGGATATTTCTATAAATACCCATGGATCTTATTATAATGTAAACATGCAAATTTATTATAATAAACAGCAAATGAAATTCTCTATTTTATTAACTAAAAGTATTCATAAAGACAGTTAATGGATTGACCTAGGGCACATGCCCCAACACAATGTCACTCGGATGTTTTCAGTCTACCTAAAGATCAAGACTAGTACGATTGAACATTAAGGGTGACTTTCCATACCTTATGTTTAATTAAAGGATATCGCATGACAAAATGATATGATATATGTTATTCATTAGGTTGTTCTAATTTTGATATTCATGCTACTTGGGTAGTCGTAATGCCTTGCTAAAAATCGCTTATGACTTGTTTACCAAAATGGTTTTGGTTCATTACCAACGTCGCATGAACCTATTAGGTCGCACATAAAAATGGCTTTGTGCAAATTTAATTGGTATGGAGTAATGAAAATCTTTTAAGCGAGCTTATCTTCACATATAAATAGAGGTTGAAACTCTAAAATGAAATAAGATTTTCGTTTTTGCTATTTTTGAGTTCCCTAGATTTTGGGAGAGAAAGACAAATATTTTATATCTTTCTTGGGGCTAGCATTCCAAATTTTAGTCACTATTTGTGTGTGGATTTTCGATAGAAGACGCATACTTAAACGTCTTGAAAATCGAACAATCGAGAGAAGGAAGTGACGAATTAAGGTATGGTTTACTTTTGTAGTTCTAGTTTAATGGAACTTATTTTCGATCCTGTTAGGGTTTTTCAAAAAATTGTTTTGAGTCTTCCACTACGTTTGAACCCCAAAACCCAACAGGGACATAAATGTGACGACCCTAATTCCCTACAACCTGGGCCCCCTCCGCTTAAGCCCATGTAGACCCCCGAGTCGATCTTAGCAAAGTTAACGCAAGCTTATTCACCTTCCAATCTATCATTATCAGTTAATTTAAAATTTGAAATTGAGTTCTTAATATTTTGTAAGTTTTACAAGTTAGCGGAAGCAATTAATGATAAAGATAACACAACAATAAAGGAAAGGAGTCGGACAACCTATATGTGGAACCCCGTATATATATATCAAACATGTATATCAAGTGATAAGTGTAAAGTGGATACAAAAGTGATATACAATTCATATATGTATCTCAAACCTCAAAAGAAGCATCCCAAGTGTGATAACACAACACATATTTGTAATACAAACAATAAAAAACCTACAAAAATGAGTAAGGAGGACCGCTCCAATGTCTTCGAATAGAACGCCTATTACCGACACCTTGCCCTTGCTCATTTGTGGATTTGCACTCATCAAATGCAAGAATGATGAGTCCAAGTAAGTAAAAGCCGTAGGATCTAAACAATACTTCAAAATAAATAAAGCAATCTAAAATTCATGCGTATAGAAAGAAAGCTATGAATACATGATAATAAGATTGAATAATGAAAGTACAACGAGAAATGAGTGTCAAAAGAAGCAATAGAGAGGTGCTCAAGTAGTCCAAGACCATCGAGTGCGGGGGCCACGGGGTCGTGGTCATAAAGTCGCGCAACGTCAAGCGGACTTAGGTCCTAGGACGAGGCAACACTTGTTGTACCTAGGCTGTTGCAAATGAGGGACATTAACAGTATCTCGGATAAAACACATCTCATCATAACCAAACAATCCAAATGAAACGAGGTCATGACTCGGTAGCTAGCCGACAACCACTCCATCGAGACACCTTATTGACTCACTTGGCCCTGACACTTATATCGAGTAGGAATTCTAAGGAAGGATAATAATGTAATAACAATAACACGTAAAGCTCAATGAATTACTCCGAGATTAACGGTCGTAATTCTAGTTTAATTTGTTTGGGCCGTTAAGATTAACGGTTGTAATTCTAGTTTAATTAATTTGGGCCGTTACAAGACATTTCCTAGTTAGTTTTAGTTACCTCGGATCACACTAACACAAGCTCTCGCATGGCCTCGGACATACGTTCCAATCAACTCCCATGCCCGAATCTAGCTAGCTAGGTACCTAGTGTCCATTTTGATTTGTTATGTACGTGTTAGAGTCAATAAGTTGTATTTACCATCATTGTTGCTAATATAGTTTAATTGTAGTCTAACTTCCACATTTGTGATTTTAAACTTGGTGTTGTTAGTATTTGGCTATTAGGATTCATATTGTGTGAGCAATGTAAATTGATATATTGGTGTGAAGCAATCCCATTTTTTGACTTACAAATCAATTTAAGTCAATTTAGGGGGTATAATGGTTCATTTTATCCATTTCAAGTCCTCATTTGGGTACTTAACACTACCAAAAGTGTACAGACTTGTTTAATAATATTCAACACACTTTATTAATTATTTTTAGGTTTTATTGAACTAATTAGAATTATTAAAACTCAATTCAAGTTGATATCCAACACTAGTTTGCAAAACAGTCCTTAGGGGCCTTTAAATAATTATGTAATAGTTAGTTTTCCTTCAATTTGAAAAATTGCTTAAAAATAAATAAGAATTTTTAAAATTCTCGGGTTGATTTCATGAATTCCAAATACTTGAAATCAAGGTTCTCAAGTAATAAAATCTCATTAATATGATCAATAACTAAATTTGAGACTCTAAGTAAAACTGTAAGTCCCAATTTGTAAATATATATCTTTTTGGAAGCATGACTTGAAAACTAAGTTACACATGCCAAAAAATCATGAAACTTAGTGGAAACCTTCATTATGATACAATAATTCATTCTAAAGATTTTGGTTTAATCCCAACATCATTTGATGCCCGGAACACCTTAAGTTAAAAATCAACTTATTAAGTAGGTAAATTTTTTCTATTCCAAAACCCATTTGAAAAACTATTCAAAACACCTCGAAAAGTTACGAAACTCGGTGGAAAACGTCTCTATGATATAAATATATGATTTGGAGAGTCTGGTTGAACTCCAAAGATCGTTTGATGCCGGAAAGTACTTGAAACTAAGTTAAGCTCAATAGAAAATTGTATTTTCCTATTTCAAAATCATTTTTGAAAACTATTCAAAACTCATTGGAATAGCTTGAAAATTTAGGAAAATCAGATTTTTAGTATGTTAGTGCTCTTTCTAAATTTCAATGATTTTTAGGCTAGTGGAGACCCCTAAAAATGGTCCTACAAATTAGTCAAAAATCTACTCAAAATTATCTCCTTTTGACTTGACATTTTATAAAACACATGAGATGCAATTTGTTAAAGTAGTCTTTATATTTCTAGCACTATGATCAAATGGGGCATCCTCATCAAAACAAAAACAACAATTTGCATCCACATTATCATCAATTTAAACATGCATGTTCATCAACATCACCATAAAAATCCAAAACCATAATTTATGAAAAATCCTACGCTTCAACCAAGTTATGTCCATAATTGAAAACTTCAATTCAAACATCAATTTAAAGATTAAATACATACTTAAATACAAACTTACTAATCAATTTCAGTCCAATTAAGTTGTTTAAGCAAAAAGCACCAATTCATGAACCCAAAGTACAAAATTTATCAAAATCTAATACAATTCAACAAGGATTGTTTCAATTTACTACTTGAAAACCTTTTTTTTAAATCTTAAAAAGTTGCTAGAAATTAATGAAATCATACTCATTTACAAGAATATAAAGGAATATTCGTCATACCTAGCTTGTTTCTCTTTTTTGGTGTGCTTAGAACCCTAGCTTGTAGTACTTCTAATTTTCATTCTATTGACTCTTAATTCTTGTAACTATAGCAAGAGATCTTGTGCTTCTTCTAAGTTCCCTTTAAGTGCTTAATTTTTTCCTCTTTTGCATGAGAAGCACAAAGGGTCCTATTTACTGATTGGTCAGCTAGTCATTGCTTTGAATTCAAGGAAGGAAAGGTAGTTTTGAGTAACACTATTACAAATCACAAGGAGAATGTTGTGCTATTCACATGATAAGCACTATGGTAATGAATGAGCCAATGCAAGAGCAAGTGATGTAGAAGCCGTAAAGAGTCAACACTTTAGCTATGAGAAAGTACGAAATGATGCATGAGAACGAAACGGATGTAAGGTAAGATGAACTCGAAGGATTCATAAACAATGGATCAATGCCTTGAATAATAACAAGAAGGGGAAAAAATAATGGAGAATTAAACAACAAGATGAAGAACCTTCTAATGAAGCACCAAAAAGAAATAGTATCAAAGTTGTTCTAAAAAAGCCGTAACCAAAATTTAAGTTCACATCAAGACTTCAACCAATCAAGATGAGAGATCTTGGAGATATATGCATACCATTAAGCATTGATGTGCATTGTCTAAGAATCATCTTGTGTGATATGGGAGCCTCGATCAATGTGATGCCTATAAAGGATATGTTACAAGCCGATTTGAAGATCAATTGTCCTAATATAATGGATTTGCAAGTAGTTGATGGTAACTTTGGTACCAACAATAGGAATAGTCTTGAATGTGCATGTGAAAGTAGGTAGATTCACATTCATCACTGATTTTGAGATTATGGATCATGATATAGATTATGATGTGTCTATGGTACTTGGGCGACTATTTTTGAACACGCCAATATGGTCTTGCACACGAGGAAGAAAATGATCACAATGAGTATCAAGGAGGATGATGATGATCTTTGAGAAACTTATCTTTTTTTGAAGGGAAAGAAGTAAATCCAAACGGGAGAGATATCGTTATCTCTCGGCCTACAAATGGAGTATCTCGATTTAGACTTGGACTAAATGAGCAAAAAGACATTGGGCTAATGACATTAAACTAAGCGCTACTGGGAGGCAAAGCCCAATGGGTTTTTATTTCAAGTTTTTGAATTTTATTTAGTTATTTATTTAGTTAGCATAGTTATAACAATCCAAACGTTTTAGTTTTCTAACTTGTGAAAGTTTTGTACTAAATGTGTAGGAAATAACAATTGTAGGGTGACATTTTATCTAATAAAAAGTCTCGAGTAATTCAACAAGTAGCGTAAAACAACAAAGGAGTTAAAGTGGTAAAAGTCAAGTACATGGAAAAATCACTTGTAATTTTTTATGGAACTTTTATATATACGGTGGTATTTCACCTTTGTCATGATGCCTTGTGTAGTAATACACAAAGCCATTAGAGCGCTAATAGGAGTTAATGAAAAATATGCAAAATTATGGAGAAAGACTGGTCGTCGGCATGTGTGTAAACACACTGCATCGTGAGTACATAGGGACGGCGCCAGAAAGGCGCCAAGATGTGAGCAAAAATCGCTCACAAAGTAGGCTCGATGTCGTAGTGGCGCAATGGCGGCTTCGTGCCCTATATGGGACGGCGCCGCGTCGACATAGAGGGATTAAATCCCTTTCAACCCATTTTTCACATTTGAAACTAATTCCATGCACCACCAACTAAGCATACATCCCTCTAGAACTTAAGATAGAGAAGTTTTAAGAGAGAAAAAAGTGTTCCTAGTGATTAAGATTGAAAAAAGAGAGTGCATTATGGATTTACACAGGGAGGAGAGCTAGGGCATTGATTTGAAGAAAAGATTTAAGTGAGCACTAGGGTTTTAGTTTGTGAGAAAAGTGAGAGGGCTTGGATTGATAAAGGCATGGAGAAGCAATCTACACAAAAAAGCAAATTCGACATTGAGGTAAATTTACAATTTCATTGGTTATGCTTTGAAATTTTTAAAAACTCTTGATAAAATAGCATGAATTGTGGATATGAGGTAGTTGTATAGGAATTTTAAGTTGTATGGGTTTAGAGCATCAATGTGGCTTATGGTGAACTAGTCTTTATCTTTTGCATTATATCGTATGCGAATGATCCTTATGAATGAAAATATTGATTTTAGGTGATTTTAAGACTGTGTTGTAAGTTTTTGTGTTGTATAAATTTCCGAGCCAAGAACAAGAACACAAGCAAGTCAAATTAGTGAAGTGAGAGCAAATGATTATGAGGCATCATCCTCAAGAGATCCAAATGAGGATGAACCAGACCTTTTAAGTCTAAGTATTACATTAGTAAAGAGGCTAAAGAGAGGTATGAGGTCATTGAGCATAGAGAATTTATTTACGAAAGAGGAATAAACTTACCGACTAAGTATGACAGAATAGTAAATGATTTTATTAGTACAAAAGGTTGGGAGAAATTTACTCAAGACTATAGAGAGAATAAAGTTAAAAAGTGAGTGAAATTGTTTATGGATTTTATGTCAATGCAAAGTTTACTAAAAATGTTGACCCAGTTGAAGGTGAGAAGGGTATTTGTCCCCTTTAATGAGCGCTACATAAATAACATCTATGGGTTTGAGCATATGAGTATGGTTGTAGCCTCGTAGAGTTTCATGGTTGATTTATATGAGAGATCCTACAATATATACCCAAGCTATAAAGAGAGCATTGGTTGTCCGAAGACATCAAGGATAGGTAATGAGAGATGCGAATGTGCGAACCACATTAAGAAGGGGAATATGAGGAACGTTTATAGAATGTGACAACACTTTCTAGTTGCTTCATTGTACTCGACCACTTAGCATGTTGAGATCAACAAGCCAAAGGCGCTAGTTTGTATGAGATTACAAAGTACGGGAGATCAATGTATGAGACATCATCTACAAGAACTTGAGGGAGTCTATTATGTCAAAGAGAAACGACAAACCGTTGTTTCCAATTTTGATCACCCGATGTACTTGAAGGCCGTAGTGCAATTGATTCAATAGGAGTTTGATATTGAGGTCTAAGTAACTATAGACGAGGAATTTACGCTAACATTGAAATCACCTACGGGTTACCAAGACTTCGAGGATGTGAGAGAGAAAGAGAGAGGGGAACAAAGTTTGAGGCCGAGTTGTTGGTCAAAGAGTAAGAGGATCACGCAACAAAGCGGGAGTAGTAGCAGAGTTAGCCCAAGAGTTAGAGAATTAATGATATATAGAGGATGAGGATCACCATTAGGGATTTGTTGAGGGCTACGAGTTTGTAGACCCACATATAGGAGAACGGGACTTGGATGTTCCAGGAGGATTTTCCACCACCCCCAACACTACAAGCACTAGTACCACTACTAAAAGACTTGACTCCACAATAGCAAAGGCGTGTGGATTGCTAAGATGAGGAAACAAGACAGAGAGGACAAGCGCGATATCATGAAGCCTTGGTGAGATATGAGCAAGACCGACTAAACAAATAGTTGAACTTCATGTTATTTGCAGATCATCAGAGGGACATAGCTAAATATGAGAGGAGCAGACGGATGAGACCAATTAATAGGTCTATTGGCTTTCCAGCAGCACCGAACTACATGATGTTGATGATGATGATGATGATGCGCAGTTCCAGAGCGCAAGTTTTATGATTTCTTTTGACCTTAGGGAGATAAGAGATACATTTATACTAGTTATATTTTACATTTGGGATATTTTGTCACTTTATTAATTGTTTAAGTTGATGTTTATGCATTATTATTATGTCTATGTGTTATTATATGTTTGTGTTTAGTGTTTTCATGTTTCAGACTTATTTTTAAACCTTTAGGACAAGGTTTGGTTTAAGCTTAGAGGCATCAACACTACACTATGGAAAGTGGTTGGATGAAATAAGGATAAACACTGCATGTATGATCGTAAAATTTTATTTTTGAAGCAGTTAAAGAGGAAAGCATGATATTGTATTTTATATTATTTGAATGTGTTTAGGTAGTATATATTAAGTTATATATAGTAATATGTAATGAATAAGCAATTCATTTGCAAAGTTCATGCCTGAATAAGCAATTCATTTGCAAAGTTCATGCCTTTAATTGAGGATGAGTAAGAATACAAGTATCTTGTAGATATGAAACTCAAGAGAATGTTATACAAATCTTGAAGAAAATAAGAAATGTAGCAAACAACGGTATGATTTCATTATTAGAAACCTAGAGTTATGGAAGACCATGAACTTGAAACAAAAGCAAGAAGAATAGTAGAACACTTCTTGTTGAAAAAGTTAGATCTCTAAGGAATTTTATAATAAGTATGAATCTTACTTGAGTAAAAAGTAAATAAAGACTTAGTACTAAGAGGGGAAGAGATAGGCATGGTGTTTAATTAAAAAGTCAGAGTTAAAACTTGTTCAATAAGGTAAAAGTGAGTACTGCTAACAAGAGTTTAAAATAAAAATAGAGAATCCCACAAGTTCTACAGGAAAGAAGAGCAGAGGACTTGATAGTTGGAAAAAAAGTGAAAAAACACAATCCATAGAAAAAGGAGCAGGAACCGTGCAACTAGAAAATATGAGGAGAAAAAAAAAGAGATAGATAAACATAAAGAAAAGAAACGAGAATATTAAATTAAAACTCTTCAAATAAAAAATTTAGCTCGAGTACAAGTAGCTTCATTGAGTTAAGTTTTCTTTCCAACTATATTAAGTCCTATGGATTGTCGAAGTGCTAAAGTATACAAAACTAGTATGATATATGCTTATTTGTGAATTCTTGAGCTTAATGAGAAATCGTGAGATTATACACTTACTACTTGAGTTTTGAGGTGAAAAAACTTGTGAGTAGTGATGATTTTGGTTGTGAACTACTTTGGTGTTTCGAAAGTGAATTGTACGTGTTGTTAAAGCTACATGTTTTGAAAGTATAAGTTTTTGCAAAGAAAAACTCTTGAGTGAATTATTAACTTGAACTTATTTAAAGTAAAGGATATTCCATGAACAATGTGAATTAAATATGAACTTAAGTAGTAGTAGTAAGAATACTTAGTAAAATATACTTTTACTCTGGACGTGCAAAATCTTAAGTTTGGGGGGATATGATAAGTGATTATTTAGACTCATATATAGCACTATTTTAGTCGCATATTTAATATAAATATCCCGAAATGAGCTCTAATTGATGGTACTTATGTATTTTCAGGCATATAAGGTATAAAGAAGATAATGGAGTGATTTCAGGATGAAACGAGGATAAATGCACAAAAATATGATTGACGCTGTGGCAAAGATGCTTGACGTCGTGGGAGATGGCTAGACAGCGTGGGCAAGGCATGTAGAACCAAGAAGAAAAGAAAAATGAGACAGCAATGTCGGCGCAATGGCGTTGTCGTGTTCACAATGGGATGGCATCGAGGTGGTCTATACAGGGCGCCTAGTATACTGAGTGAGGAAAATGTACACAAAGAGGCTGAAGCTGGGCAGCATCGTGGCTTTACACAGACAACGCCGGATCACTTATGAACAACGTCGGGACATAGTTTAGAGTTCCAGTTCATTTGGAATTGTCAATGAAGGTTTCCGATTTTTTTAAAGTGTCTTACGAGTATAAATAGGAATTAGAACGTGGTAAACTCACCAATTTCACCAATTGTCACTAAGAGCAACCAATTATCATAGTTTAACTTAGTTTTCTTTATTCTTTAGTATTAAGAAGATTTTGGAGTAGAAAATATTGAAAGCTCACGTGTAATTATTTGGTATTGTTTTCTTGAATTAATTGAAGTTATTTCATTTAATTTTTATTGCAATTAATACCATGATGTGCATGTTTATTTCAATGATGCGCGAGCATCATATTATAATCTTAAGGATTAGTGGATCCTATAATATGAATGTTATGCTCAAGTTGTTAAGAATGGATTATAAAGATAAAAAGTGCAATGGTTAGAATTTGTATTGATTTTAGACGTAATGCTACGAACATCTTGATCACATGTTTGTTGATTATAGGTTTTAGGAGTTATCATAGCTATTGGGGCCTTTAACCCGCATATGGATGATACAACCGTTAAATATATATCATCGATAGATAGCTATTGATTAGGGAGACAAGGATAGTAAACTTAATTGGTTATGAATATAAAGATTTGGAACTTAAAACAATGTGGAACTTACGTTATTCACACCAATAGGTGGTTCGCATTAGAATCTTTTCTATCACGACACTGTCACGACAGTGGGTTAAAGTTGATTTGAAAAAAATCTATCTATTCTAATTAAGCATTGCACACACATAATGAAGATGAAGAAAGTGAGTTGAAAAGCATAGTAATTCATTACCTAGGTGAAGTTGTGAACTAAGATCTTCTTAATATAAAAGTACAAAGTTATTTACATTAATTTGTTTTAATATAATAGTTTAGGTAAAAACCAATTAAAAAGGGATTTCCATAGCAATTGAGTAAATTTGACTAAGTATACTGAGTGCAATAAACCTTTCCTTGATGATGATATTTGTAATCAACATTAGTTGATCACATTATTACTACAATTGAGTTGTCATACTTGCAGCTACGATATTGGGAGATTAGTCATTTCTTATACCATGGGCAAATGTGGCATCAGCAGGTTCATAATCACCTTAACGAGCAAGTTCCCTTGATTCTAGATAGTCTGTTCATCATACTTTCAAAGCTACCAGGTTTACCGAGCCCATGAGGTGTATGGAGCCGCTTCTTCTTCTCATTCTTCACATAGAGTGTGCTCCTTACTGAGACTCCGCAAAGAACTCCACAACGGAGTGAGAAGAGTGCAGGACAACTCCAATGATTTCGAGAGTTGATTTAATTGTCTCAAAGTATGTATTTGAGAGAGGAACCGAGAAACTTGGTACTAGTTCAATTTTGTAATATATTTTTGGAGGTACAATATGATGATGTAATTTTGTAATATCTCTACACAACACATCATTTGTGTACATTTTTTGACTTTTCATATATTGATTTCGTTTTATCTCATTCATTCCATTTTCTCATCTTCCATTATTTTATTTCACTTGTTCTTTTGGAATGTGTATTGGTTGTCCTACTTTCTTGAACCTTGAGGACAAGATTCATGATAAGTTTGGGGGTACGCAGTATGCATGTTGATGGAATGCATGAATGAATCATGAAAGATTTTGGTAAAAATTCTCACAATTTTCATAATCTTTTTCAAAAATTTTAATGCGAAACATAGATAATAGGGTTTCATTTTATTTCATGGATTAATGGTTTGGTAGGTTGTTTACATGTTTCCATACATGTGAGTTCTTTCTTTTTGTATTTCCATTTGTTGTTTTGAGCTTAAATGAAAGCCCAATTCTAGTTTAGGATAATGGTGGACAATTTGAGAATTGAAAATGTTGATTGATGTTTCCATAAATGGACAAGACCTTAGGTAGAGTTCGGGTAAAAAATATATTATTGTGATTGGTATATCGTATCGAGTCTCCACCAAAGACTGGTTATATGGAGTCAAGGACAAGAGTCAACTAGATATCTACGAACATTTGAGTTTAGGTTTGCAATCCATTTAAAAGCGAGTAATAACTTAAGAGTATGTTTGGGGAAGATGTAGGCCTTGTTTGTTTAAACCATAGATTTATCCTACCTATTAAGTTATCCCTAGTTAACCCTTGATTGAGCCAACATAACCTAATTCTTTGATTACCTATCCCATAACCCATTAGTCTATAATCATTTACCTAGTTGTAAGCTAGTCTTACATTTGAAATCATTAAAAAGAGACATGAAAAAAAGAAAAAAAAAAAAGAAGGAAGAAAAAATAATAAAAGTGAAATATTGTTTATAAACCCAAAATAAAGGGAAATTAATCGTTATGAAAAAGAAATCAAGTCATGATTAGAGAGTTTCACCTAAAATAGTACCCTTATGAAATGAAGCAATGAGCCGTGTGTTTAGAAAAAAAGTAAGAGTCCCATGTAAAATAGTATTCGCAAGAAATGGAACAGGAGCTGGGATGGTTGGAAAAGGTGAGGATTGCACGATATGAAAAGAAAAATTAAGTTAGATGCAATTTAAACAATTTCATGTTCTCTCAAGATATTTTGACAAGCCTAAGTCTAAATTTTCCAATGTTTTGAATCCATGAATTACCTTTCCTTGTCGCCCAAGCCCAACCATTACAACCCAAAGAAAGTCATATTGACTCCAAATAATGTTTTGAATGTGTCAGTGAGAATGGTTGCATAAGTCATATTTGTGGAAAATTAGTATTCAATTCTCTATTTAGATATTGCAAGTTTTTGGCTTTTAAACATTCCAACGTAACTCGTGATTAATTGATAACTTTATTCTTGATGAAGCCTAGTGTTTTGCGAAGTATTCTTCGAGAAAGTAGCCGAAATATCGTGATTCAAAGTATCTCGGCTTTGCTTAAGTATTTTTGTTTCTATTTGGCAAATTCGTGAAAAATTGGACAAAACCATTTAAGTTAGAGTAGGGTATTAGAGAAGTTGAATTGTGTTTTTTTATACAATTAGAATTTCTTATATTCATTTGCTCGGGACAAGCAATTGTTCAAGTTTGGGGGTATTTGATAAGTCACCAATTGTGTTATATTTTAGTGTGATATTACTATAACTTATAAGAATTTTGTCTATATTTATACTCTAAAACCTTTGTTTTGTGCTTTCATAGTGAATATAAGCTATTACACAAAAAGGAGTATTTCCAAAAAATAATCCAATCAAAAAGCTAAATTAAGGCTCGGCGCATTCAAAGACTTTCAATTGCGCAAAAATTGCCAAGGAACCGTTGAACAAAACTTGACCAGATTTAAGGAAACTCACTAGAGACGTTGCATATGAAGCCTTGTGAAGACCTAAAAGAAAGTCAGAGCTCAAATTCCAGAAATACACCCAGCGCCTTCACAGTGCTTTAGGATTGTACACACGACGCTGGCATAGCGCTGGACTCGAGTCGTGGTAGAATCGAAGGGAAAACAGAGAATCATAGCCGCTTCTCAAAGCAATTCCTTGCACCTTGAAATTTACAACGTACGGTGTTGGACAAATCCAAGGATTGGCGGTTTCTGTTTTGTAGATTTACAAGATTCAGGATAAGATCTCATTTTATCATAATTCTACTATAAATAGGAAACCGTAGAACGCCTTTAGATCTCTCTTGACTTTTAGTTCTAAACATTCTAAAGAAGGAAAAACTTTGGGTCGAAGACATCTTATGATTTTGTGAGAGTTTGTAAGTTTTTATTTTATTTTTAAGTCTTCATTGTTTTATATTATTTGAATAAAGAAAGTGTTGACTATATGTTAATGAGTGGCTAAGTTTCATGTTCTATACCAATGTGATTAAGTTCTAGGGATTTTAAGGATTCGGGAGGTTTTTGTGCTTTCAATTACAATATTGTTTGATTCTAATTTTCGTATTCTTGATTGCATTGTTATTACGAGTTTTTTTGTTACGGCTTTAAACATTAAGTTTTTCTTATCGTTGTGTAAGTGCACGTGTACCCCGCTTTAGATCAAAAGCTATCACTGGTGATCTTACCGCCACTTAGTAAGGGGGTCACGTTAGGTGGCAAGTGGGGCCTTTTCTATTGACAATCGATGTGCCTTTGTTTTGTTGAGATATGAGAATGGTAGCAGCATATTATAATCTCCACGTGACAGGTAGAAGAATTTGACGCTAGTTACTACTCATGATAGGTGTTCTCACAAAGTGTAATGGTGCTAGTCTATTGAAGATTTGTGGAGCACTCGAGATTTTGCTAACAAGTCAATAATTAGACATGTTTTATAGTGTAAGTTAGGTTGATTTTAGAAATAAATTATGATATTACACTAGGTATTCTCTTATTTTTGTGATTTCAGGATTTAAATAGGAAAATGAAGAAATGGAAGAAAAAGAGGAAAAAGAGCAAAACAATCAATTGAAAAAGAAGTCCACCGATTAGCCAGCAATTTGTGTTTACACTGAAAATCGCCACTAAATCGGTTGCAAGAAAAACCCAATAATCCACAAATAATTGGAAGATATACTAAAAATCATCGGCTAAATTGGTGGAGCACATAGAGCTAAATCCAGTGATTAACTCAGCGATTTGTGTACAAATTAGGAATCACTGACAAATCGTTATGGTCGATTATAGTTTTTTTATATTAATATAAAAATTTGAGTTTATGTAGAATATTTATACGTAGGGAGACTACAAAAAAGGCCAGAGCGCTTCAAAATAACTTTCTCCTTTTTTATCCATTATTTATATTGATTTTCCTTAAACCTATTCTACTTAGTTGATGTTTGAAGCTACATTAGAGCTTTGATTTATTTTAAGGTATTTATTTCTTTATTTATTCATCATGTCTTTTAATTATCTATTTTTTATTTATTTCCAGCATAAATGAGTAGTCTCTCAATCTAAACAAACCCTAGACATACAACATACTTTGGATTGCTAGATAGTTATAATTAATGAATCATGGACGTAATGCTTTAATCTATTCGTACACATCAATCATAGATTTAACAAGTTGTTTTGTGTATTACAACAAAAAAGAATAATAATGCATGTATAGTTGCAAATGTGTTGTGTGGTATTTTGATTCTAATTCATGTCTATGGTTATTGACAACAATTATAGAAGTAGTAACTAGGATTAATCTATAGGACTTTTTCCTAGTGGATGTTCTAAGTGATTGTGTTTTAAGTTGTTTATTATGCGGCTTTGGTTAATGTTGGCTTGATTAGGCATAATTTTCATTGAGTAGTAATGCTATCGTATTTCTATGGTATTGTGTTTTATCTAATATGTAGATTTACAATGATAAGAATGTGGCTTTTTCATTAAACTTTAGAAAATCGGTGGCTTGGTAAGGCTATCAACTTATTATGAATTAGGGTTTAATGATTTCAAGATTCCATGTGTTATGATTATAACTATGTTGTGAAGTGATGTTATGTTCTAATGTATGAATGCAATCCAAGTATAATGCATTGTTTAGTGGAGGTTTGTTTAGATGTTTGTTTAAGATCTTTGAATTCAATTGAATTTGAGTATTGTTTAATTTAGTTTGCATTGAATTGTTTGAATTAAGTTAGTTAATTTTGTTAGTTAAGTTAGTAGTTATAAATTTTAATTATTTACTATTTTAGTTCTCGTTTTATTAGATTAACTAAATTAATAAAAACAAGAAAAAAATACTTTCCTTTGAGATTTAAAAAATCATTGTGAAGACGACATCCCATTTACCACTACTACAAATATTAAGAAAATACAGGAAACTATTGTACGCACTCGGCATGTGTCAATTTTTGGCACCATTGTTGGGGACTTTAAAATTTTTCTAAGAATTTTAGATGATGTAAGGTTTACACACTTCGTCGTGTTAATTCAACATGATCTTTACATTCGTTTGATCCTGAAATAGATATAACTTTTAATCGGAGTTTAAGAGAACAACCACTTACGGAAATCTTGCTAATAGGATGGAAGATAACAACATAGATATTAATGGCAATTTCATTAATAATAATAATGATAACAGAGTTATCAATATTAATAATAATAATAATAATCATAGAGAACTCACTTTTAGACAAGCAAATCAAAATGTTATGGGATATGAGCCTATGTGCATAGCATACCCCGATGAGTTTCCTAAATTTGAACTTAAATATGGATTTATTAGTGCCTTAACTAACTTCTATGGTAAAGATAATGAAAACCCACAAAATTCATAAGTGAGTATCAATATAAAGTTAAGGGGATGAAACTGAAAAAATGTACTTTAAAACAAGGCAAACTTAAGGCTTTCCCTTTTCATTAAAAGATCAAGCACAAGATTAGTTGTTCTATCTCTCACAAGATTTAAATACATGGACTCAAGTGTTAGAAGCTTTCCTAGATGAATATATGCCTACTACAAAAATTAGTTCATATAGAAAGCAGATCATTGTTGCAAAGATGAAAGATGATGAAGATTTTAATGAATTTTGTGATAGATTCCAAAGATTAATTTCTTCTTGTCCACAACATGGATATACTCAAAGAGCTTTACTAGAGTATTTTTATGAAGGACTCAATCGCTTTGAACAAAAGGTTATTATGCGTAGTATGTGGTGGATATTTATTTGAGACAACACCTACTTTGGCAAAAGAAGCAACTAATAAAATGGTAAAACAATCCAAGCAATATTGTGAAAAGTTTGATAATAAAAGAAATAATGTATCGATGATAAAATTGATGAACTATCTAAGATGGTTAAGTTGTTAGTTAATGAGAGATTTAACCCGAGTAATTGAAACTAGAGTTGAATGAAGTATTTCTTAAGCTAGCATGTTTTAAATGATGTATTCATTGATATCTTAGCAAAATTCCTAGTGATTTTGATTATGGTGCTATTATAAAGTATTATCTGAAATTAAAATTAATCTAGTAATTTTTATGTTTTAAGATTCTATTATAGTTATCATAAGCTTGATGCTTTTCTGTGGAGATTGAGAAAACCTATATTGTGTATTGGCCTTGGTAATGAACTTTAAGTTCTGAAGAGTGTTACATTGGGTGGTCGAGTTATCATTAAGGGATGTTTTATTTTGTCTAAATCATTTTATTCTATCATAAATTTCATTTATTTGTGAGTGATATGTTTTCATTTGGAAATCACTTTTATTTTAAAATTTATATTATTTAAAGTTAAGATGAATTAGATTGAAATCAGTTTATAAAGAATGAAAAGAGAATATGAATGAAAGTATTCCTTTGCTCGTGACAGCAAAGTGTTGAGTTTGGGGTATTTGACAAATCAATAATTAGACATATTTTATAGTATGATTTATGTTGATTTTAGATATAAATGTTGATATTACCCTAGGCATTCTCTTGTTTTTGTGATCTCAGGATTTATAAAAAAATGAAGAAATGAAAGAAAAGAGAAAAAAAAGCAAAATAGTTAATTGGAAAAGAAGTCCAGTGATTAGCCAGCAATTTGTGTTTACACTAAAAATCTCCACCTAAATCGGCAGTAGGAAAAAGCTAGGGAATCCATAGCGAATTGGAAGATATACTAGAAATTGCCAGCTACATAAAAAGCTAAATCCAGTGATTAACTCGGCGATTTGTGTACAAATTAAGAATTGTTCAGATCGGTTACGGTTTTTAGATTAATATGAAGAATTTGAGTTTATCTAGGATATGTATACGTAGGAGACTATAAAAAAGGACATAGAACTTTGAAATAACTCTATCTTTTTTTTTCTCCATTATATCTATTGCTTTTCCGTAAAACCTATTCTACTTAGTTGATGTTTGAAGCTACATTAGAGCTTCGACTTATTTTATGATATTTATTTATTTATTCATTATGTCTTTTAATTATCTATTTGCATTGTTTATTTTCAAGCAGAGTAAGCAGTCCATCAATCTAAACAAACCTTAGACATGTAATATACTTTGGATTGTTACATTAGAGCTTTGGCTTATTTTATGGTATTTATTTATTTATTTATTATGTCTTTTAATTAATTAATTAATTTATTCATTATCTCTTAAGGAATCATGAACATAATGCTTTAAATCTATTCATATACGTCAATTACTGATTTAACAAGTTTTTTTTTTGCGTATTACAACTAAAAAGATTTATATTGCATGCATAGTTGCAAATGTGTTATGTGGTATTTGATTCGATTCTAGATCTATAGTTATGGCAACAATTATAGAAGTAGTAACTATGATTAATTTATAGGGATTTTTTAGTGGATGTTCTAGGTGAATGTATTATAAGTTGTATATTATGCGGCTTCGTTAATATTGGCTTATATTAGACATGATTTTCATTGAGTGTAATGCTATCGTATTTCTATGTTGTTGCGTTTTATCCAATGGGTAGATATACGATGATAAAAATGTGGCTTTTCCATTGAATTTTAAAAAATAGGTGGTTAGCTTAAGGCTATTAACCTATTATAAATTAGGATTTAATGATTCCAAGATTTCATGTGTTATGATTATAATTATGTTGTGAAGTGATGTTATGTTCTAGTGTTTGAATGCAATCCAAGTACATTACATTTTTTAGTGGAGGTTCGTTTAGATGTTTGTTTAAGATATTTGAATTATATTGAATTTGAGTATTTTTAGTTTAGTTTGCATTGAATTGTTTGAATTAAGTTGGTTAATTTGGTTAATTAAGTTAGTAGTTATAGATTTTAGTTATTTATTTTTTTAGTTCCCATTTAATTAGATTAACTAAATTAATAAAAACAAGAAAAATACTTTCCTTTGAAATTTGAAAATTCCCTGTGGAGACGAGGAAACTATGAGAAACTATTGTATACACTCAACACGTTTCCTTTGCGGGTCTAGTTAGTATGTAGTTGTGTCGCACGTTCCTTCCATTGACATGGGGAGAATAAGGTGACAAGAATCACTGTAAGCCTATCTATGAAAATTGGTACCAAAGCAATCATTTAAAAATCGACGAACGAATCTGATCCCTTGAATTTCAATTCACACTTCAGTCTAAAGTCTTACATTGATTTATTTTCGTTTTCTAAGCAATTTAATTTTGTTTTCTTCGCATTTAATTCTTAGTGCAATTGAGTTTTTGTTGTCAAGAAACCCTAATTTTTACCTAAATCTAAAAAGGAACATCCCAATCCCTGTGGGTTCGACCTTATGCTTACCTCACTACAAATCTATAGTAGTCGATGGATTCGAGACTATTATTAGTGCATTCGATGTGGCTTGCCATCACCATATTTGACAAGAGCCCAAAAAATAAGATTAAAAACGATTCCAAGCATTATTTATGAGATGAACCTTTATTTATGAAAATCTTGTTCTAACCAAACCATTCAAATATGTTTTCCATAATCAAAGATACAATTCATTATGGATCATTGCCATGCTTATGCTTATGGTAGACATTTTTATCCACGTCATGCTGGTAGTGAGATATTAGATTCAGGGTTCTTTTGAACTTCTTTATTGTTATGTTTATATAAAAACTTGTCCAAATTCTGAAAGAGCTAGAAATTTAGGATGTAAAAGTCAAACGCCTTTATTTCTTATACTTTTTGTGAAGTATTTGATGTATGGGAAATATATTTTATGGGACCTTTTCCACCTTCTAATGGAAATAGTTGTATTCTACTAATTTGTAGAATATGTGTCCAAGTGGGTAGAAACTAAAGCTACTAAAACTAATGATTCTAAACTAATAGTTAATTTCCTTAAAACAAGGGTTTTTACTATTTGTGGAGCCCTGGAGCACTAATTAGTGATAGAGGTTCACATTTTTGCAATTGGATAGTTGCTACTCTACTTAACAAATACAAGCACACACATAGAACATCTACCGCATATCATCCTCAAATTAGTGGACAAGCTAAAACTTCAAAGCGAGAATCAAATCAATATTGAAAAAGACAATATGTCCAACGCGTAAAGATTGGAGTTTTTGTTTAGAAGATGCACCATGGGCATATAGAACGCATTTAAGACACCGATAGTTATGACACTTCATAGGTAAGTTTATGAAAAAATGTGTCATTTGCCAATAAAATTAGAACATAAAGCATATTGGGCAATTAAAACCTATAATATGAGTTATGATAATACAAGACAACAAGGTAAGTTAAATATTCAAGAATTAGAAGAAATATGAAATGATGCTTATAAGAGTGCTTCTATTTATAAAGATAAAACTTAAACATTTCATGATAATAAATTAAATGTTAAAACCTTTAAAATATGGCAAAAAGTATTACTCTTTTATTCACGTCTTAAATTATTTCCTTGAAAACTTCGTTCATAATGGATGGAACGTTTTGTTATTATAAATATATTCCCCCATGGTGCTATTGAAATAGAAAGTATGGAAATAAGAAAAATATTTAAAGTTAATGGTTATAGATTAAAATCTTCTTGTGAAGATTTTTTCATCAAGACATGGAGATTGTTGTTTTAGATCTAGTCAACAAGCCATTAAAATATTTGACACATTATGACAGAGCACACTAAGAATATATACTCTAGTGAAACAATCAAAGTTTGGATGGTTAAGAAACTAAGACAAAAGAAGAATAAAAAACACAAGATGAACAACAAACTATGAGGAACCCATACATGTGTGATGAGGATGACCATGATTATGAAGAATATATGACAAAAATAGTAATTTTCCATGACTCTTAAAAGACGATCCGAGACATGTCTTCCTCAATATACAAATCAATATAATTTCTTTATATGGAGCTCAACTTGATACGGGTGCTGATATGAATATTTTGCTTGAACATTGGTTACTTTTGAACAATTTGTGAAACCATAGTAAGCCTCCTATAAAGGTATATAAACCAAATGGTACATTTATAGTTCCATTGGGTCTATCAAAGAATGTGCTAGTAAGAGTTGGACGATTTACTTTTAATATAGGTTTTTTGTTAGGCCATCAACTAACCATGAAGATATCATATTATTGGAAAAACCTTTTCTATCACTTACTGGAGCTATTAGTGATGTACGTGATCGCTTAGTTACACTTAGAATGGGTGATGATGAAATGTTACTTAAAGATGGAATTGAGCTATGTGATGATTATGAAGGAGAACGTTTCTATGATGGTTATGAAGATGAGAACTTTTATTATGAAAATAATGACGAATGACGATTCTCTGATGCTAAGGAAGATGAAGTTACTGAAGAATCAATTTAAGTGAAGATTGAATTGATCAAACTAAACCTGGATTGATTTTGCTATCAGTTGAGCCAACAACAATAAATAAAAGCGCTCTATGGGAGGCAGCCCATATTCTATATTTATTTATGCTTTAATAATAATATAGGTTTAGCATTAGTTAGTATGTTTTTATTCTCTTTCTTTTTTACTCTCTATTGAAATATCATTTTAACTTGAGCTCGGGAGTAGCTTCAAATAGAAAGGGGATGTTTGAGTTGTTATGTCCTTATTGCAATATATTATGTCCTTCTAGCAATTTACATTATTTAATAAAATAAATTATTAGTTAGTTATATATCCTACTCAGTTGTTCAAGTATCTAGTGAATTTTACCTTTATATTCATCATTATATGTGATATATATGATATGTGTGATATATATGAATTAAATTGAAAAGAGAAACAATATTTATCCAACAAATCAGAGTGATGTGGGTTTACACTAAAAATCGCTGAAAATCGATAACAGTTACCTAAAATCTTAAGTAAAAAAATTAAGTATAACGATTCAGTAGTGAATCGACCCTATAACTAGGATTCGTTGGGTAAATCAATGGTCACAGAACCTTGTTTTTACTGATTTACATAGTGATTTACCAGTGAATCCACTTAAACCCTTGATTCACTGGGCTTTAATTCGTGTGTTTAAATTAAAAATCCAAAATTGCTAAACATAATTCATTTCGCACTTACAAACTGTTAGACCCTAACTTAATGCATTTGGGTCGATCTATCCTTGTTGGCAGTATATTGTTTAAACATGAGTTAAGTTAGTTTGATAGATGTTGCAATCAAGATGGTAAACCTGACTAAGTAAGATATATAAGAGTAGATACAACTCGGGAAAGACTACAATGTAAATTCCCGTGAAGATTACTGTATTTAAGTCAAAGTCAAAGACGAACAAAGATCCGAAGTTGAAGCGGGAATTGAATACGAGTTGGATATCTTGAAATAGAGCAACTGTCGGTATTAGTCTACAACAATGAAGAAGTTCAATACTACAAGTAGAGAACTTCGAGATGGATTGCAAATATAAAGTCCGAGAAAAAGGCGCATAATGGACTATAGATCTTTATGGAAACGATGAGTCAAGATTCTTGAAGGAATAGAAGACTTAGTTGTTAAACATTGGATAATTAAGATAGGAGTTACAATCGGAGACCGATGAGGTTTTTCGAGTTGTATTTTATTTAGGTCTGAATTCCTAAATAGGATAGATAGACTAAGTCTATAAATACTCAAGATCACCATTGTGTGGATCATTATTCTCTTACTTGAGTTTTGTGAGAATGAGATATCATTATAGTGGTTGTACACATTATCAATGTGATTAATTAATTGTTTAGGTTGAGCTTACGCAGAGTAAGACATTCAAGTCTTACTCCGATATCAATTTTGTGTTTAGTTTTAATGTGTATAAGTTCATCAGTGATTCGTTAATTTCATCAATTCCTCTGGTTTCCAAAACTTTAATAGTGGTATCACAACTTTGTCACTTTTTTATTCTATAAGCGTAGAAGAGTGAGATTTTAGAGGCTTTTATCTCCATGGGATCGATTGATGAGTTGTTACGACAACGAACTAGTAAAAGACGTGAAAGTGGATCGATAACTTGACTGCAATTACTAGAACAAACCAACTATACCTACGAGGTTTGGATGGTTCACTTTGTTTCTTCCATTGATGAAATCACTAGAGAATTGCTCGAGAGAGAATACACTGCTCTGACCAAACCAGATACGGATGTAAAAGCTATTCTAAAACCCGCATCTATATTGAGAAATGCCGAGAAGAAGGGGAAGTTTGCCAATCATAAGGAAATCAATTCTATTTCCAGTGCTGTTAATGTTGAACACTTCAAACTGATTGCAAATTGCACTACTGCAAAGCAAGCTTCAGATGTTTTGAAGATAATCTTTAAAGGTACGAATTTTGTCAAAATTTCCAAGTTACATCAATTGAGTTATATGCTTGATTATCTTGAGATGAAAGAGGATGAAAATATTGCCTCTTTTAATGATCGTCTGCGAAACATTGCTAATCAAACCTTTCAACTTGGAGAAAGATATACAGATGAGTATTTTGTACGACGTGCCCTTCGTGCTCTCCCTTCACGATTTGACACCAAGATTACTATAATCGAATAGTGTAGTGATATTACTAAGATTTTTTTTGACGAACTAATGAAGTCTCTGCAAACATATGAGAATAATATTTTTAAAAAACTCAGTTCTTCAAAGAATGCTTATCATGTTGAAACACCTATTGTTAATGATTCTATGGGAGATGAGTTTGCGATAATGGCAAAGAAGTTCTTGAAACTTCTTAAAATTTATAAGAGAAGTTCTTCTAGAACAAATTACAAGAAGAGTAATTACAGCAACAAGCCTTCTACTGATGATAAGAAGACAGATGTTAAGAATAAACTCAAGGGCATTAAGTGTCATAACTGTAGATGAGTTGGACACATTCAGATTGAATGTCATACTTACAAGAAGAAGAAGTCCCTAAATGCTTCTTGGAGTGATGATGACTCTGATGACAGTGATAAAAGATCAAATGATTCTGCTACTAGTCAGATGTTATTATTGTTTCTCCATCTATTGTTTGTGTTTCTGAACTTGATTCCATAAAATCTGACATCGAAAATAGTAAAGAAAAGTCTAAGGAAATATGTTCTAATGTCAATGATGAGGATTCTCGTAAGGGATTTTTAGGCTTCTTATGATCTATTGTTTGCTAAATGGACATCTCTTTATGATCAGAATTTTGATTTGAAGATGAAGTTCTTCTCTGTTAAATTGAATTATAAGACTCTTGAAAGAGAACATAGGATGTGCCATGCAATGTTGAAAGAGCGTGAGATTGAAATCTCTATATTGAAGAAAGTTATTTTTGATTTTGAGGTTGTTATTGTAAAGCTCCATTCGTTTCTCGAAATTAAAAGAATCTTTCGCAAATTGGTCGATCTTTCGCAAGTTAAGCATGGACTTGGCTATACTAAAGGATCTTAAAATGCTCCTACCATCTTTGTCAAAGGCAATATAATCATGCAAGACTCAAATTGATATAGCAAAGTCAAGAAGATTATGCCATAGAAAGTTGCTACAAGCGCAAAAAAAGGTGACTGTTGTTGTCGACGACAAACCCCCTCCTACATTCATTATTATGGGATTGTCAGTCATATTAGACCATGATGTTATAGGATGTTTAAAGATTTGAGCACACTTCAGAAGAAGAAAACATCTAAAAAGATCTAGAGAGTCAAATCTCATAAGGTAAAGACAACGCATCTACAATTCTGAGCAACTATGACTGCGTTATGGTACTTGGATAGTGGTTGTTCCAGACATATAACTGGTAACAAAAGCTTTCTTAAGAACTATGAATCATTTTAAGGAAGGTGTTGTTACGTTTGGTGATGGAAATAAAGGAAAGGTTGTTGGCAAAGGAACTCTTAATGTTGTGGGAATGCCTAATATTAAAGGAGTTCTACATGTTGATGGATTAAAATCTAATCTGATTAGTATAAGTCAGCTGTGTGATCAGGAATTGTTTGTCAGCTTCACTAAAGGTTATTGTCAGATAATCAATAAAGAAAGAAAATGCATCATGTATTGGATCTGGACATCAAACAATCACTATATGTTGCTTCAACATTCCGTATCTCCTCACGAGCTGCAAGTTATGTGCAACTCTGTTTCTCTATCTAATCTTGAGTTTTGGCACAGAAGGCTATGTCATCTTAATTTCAAGCAACTTCATAAATTGCTCTCTCATGATGCTATAAGAGTTATTCCTAAGCTAACCTCTAAGTCGGATTCTATTTATGAGCCATTTCAAAGGAGTAAACGACATTCTTCTTCACACGTTGGCCTCAATGACATATTGACATTATGTGTATTGGAATTACTGCATATGAACTTGATTGGCCCAATGCAAGTTGAAAGTTTTGGGATAAATAAGTATGATTTTGTTATTATTGATGACTACTCAAGGTTTACTTGTTGGATATGTTTGCTGCATGATAAAGTACAAACGTTTGATAAATTTAAGAAGTTATTTGTTCAACTTCTTAATGAGAAGAGGAATAAAAATGTATCCATTAATCGACTACGCAGTGATCATGGAAGAGAGTTTGAGGATCAAAAATTTGCTAATTATTATGTTGAATTTGGGATTAGGCATGAATTTGCTGCTCTTAAAACACCACAACAGAATGGTGTTGTTGAAAAGAAAAATCACACAATTCAAGAGATAACTACGGTCATGTTGGCTGAGAGAAATATGCCTAAAAATCTTTGGGAGGAAGCGGTAAACACTGCTACTTATATTATCAAGAGAGTTTATTTCAAGCCACTGACTGCAAAAACTCTGTATAAAATCTGAGAAGGCAAAAAACCTTATATCCAACATCTTCATGTTTTTTGCAAGATCGCTTCATTTTGAATGATGGAGATCACCTGGGCAAGTTTGATTCCAAAAGTGATGTTGTAGTTTTTCTTAGATATTCTCATAATAGTATATAGAATCTGTAATAAGTGAAATATGATTGTGATGGAATTTATCAAGGTTATGGTTGATGAATATGCTAAAACATAACATTTATCCTCTCAAAATGATGATGATGATGATGATGATGATGAGCTGCCAACACCGATAAGCTTAGCACCTATTACTCAGCCTACAACAAAAAAGTCTAATTTAGATATCACTACTCCATCGATGATGAAGATGATAATGATGATGTTGATCCAAAATCATCTACTACAAAACCTGGCTCTATTTATACATATGTCGCTCCATAGTCAAGGATGTTGAAAGGTCATTAATTGAGCAAATTATTGGCTCAGTTAATGATC
This sequence comes from Stephania cephalantha, assembly GCA_039657325.1. Classification (NCBI taxonomy): domain Eukaryota; kingdom Viridiplantae; phylum Streptophyta; class Magnoliopsida; order Ranunculales; family Menispermaceae; genus Stephania; species Stephania cephalantha. The sequence goes on from CM077577.1 coordinate 28,771,685, forward strand.
CAGTGCAAACTAGAGATATTCCTCGTGTTGACTACAGGAACATAGCACACTTTACTTTTTTACATCTCAAATAGAGCCTAAAAATTTCAAGAAGGCTCTAAGGGATTAATATTGGGTGAATGATATGCAAGAGAAACTTAATGAGTTTATCGATAGGATGTGTGTGTGTGAGCTTGTTCCACGACCTACTAATGTTAATATCATTGGTACTAAGTGAATATTCGTAATAAGAGAGATGAGAATGGTATTATTATTCGCAATAAAGCCGGACTAGTTGCACAAAGATATACACAAGTTGAAGGGATTGATTTTGATGAGACGTTTGCTCCAATTGTAAGATTGGAATCTATTGTCTACTATTAGCCATTGCTTGTAACAAAAGTTTTAAGTTACAACAAACGAATGTTAAAAATATTTTCCTACTAAAGGATTTGAGGTTCATGATAAACCTAATGATGTCTATCATCTGAAAAGGCACTTTATAGTATGAAGTAAGCTCCACGAGCTTGGTATGAAAAGTCGACTACCTATTTGTTGCAGAAGGAATATAATAGAGGGTCTACTGATAAGACTTTGTTTCTCAAAAAATAGAATAACCAGTTTGTAGTTACGCAGATTTATGTTGATGATATTGTTTTCGGGGTTATATCTGCAAAGCTGGCTTCAGAATTTGTGATTTGATAAAGAAAGAATTTGAGATGAGCATGGTTGGAGATCTTACTTACTTTTTGGGTCTGCAGATTACACAGTATCAAGATATTATATTTATATCTCAAAATAAATATGCTAAATCTCTTATTAAGCGTTTCGGATTGAACACTGGTAAGTCTAACCGAACACCAATGAACTCTAGTGAGAAGATTCATAAGGATTAGAAAGGTGTCGATGTCAATCCTACATTATACAGATGCATGATTGGTAGCTTATTATATCTTATCATGAGCACGAGACATTGTTTTAAGTGTTGGTGTTTGTGCTCGCTATCGTGCATGTCCAAAAGAGTCTCATTTGGTTGTAGTAAAAAGGATTCTGCACTATATGCACAAAACAAATTGACTTTGGTATACTATTTACTAAGGTTGGTGTCAATTATTTTGTTAGCACTTAATTAGGGCATCTTACCACCTAGATTACCTTAACCCTTGATAATCTAGCAGCCTTAACCTCTCCATCAATAAACAATTAAGAATAAGATCTTGTAATCATCAGTTTTTAAATTTTATGAACCACAAAGGATTTTAAAGTGAATCTTAACCCTTAAAGTTTTGTAAAAATTAATTATATAATCCTCATAGTTCATTTAGATTGATTACGTTATCCTTAAAATTTCGTAAAATTTTTCGATAGCATCTCCTCTATTTCTAAGCCTACACCAAAAATCCCGGCCATAAAAAATCTTCAACAAAATCGCACAGAACTTTGGTAGAAATGTTGAAGGACTCACAATCCACCCATAACAATATATATTGCATCAACTAAATTATATATTCATTCTAACTTGATTTAAAGAATCAAGATTTTTAAATTAACATTATCTTAATTCCAAAATTATCTCAATTCATCATAAAACCGTTTCGGTCATTCCAAAGGAAATCCTAATCACACTCGAACCCAAAAACCCATTTATAAAATATAATATATTCGAAAATAGTACATAAAAATGGAAAAGAACTAAGCAAGTCACATACTGGCCGAAACGTTTTCCATTTCCCTTGTCGTTGCTAGAACCCGTCATTATCCAATTATAAAAATTAGATAATGTCGATAAGTAAATCCCACACTATCCAAGACACCTATAATAATCAAATGCAAAATAACCCAATAGATTAAATGAAGAATATAATCCAAGAAGTTTAAATACAACCGTGAATCCATCCCCTTTTTGTTATCCGACCACAATCGATAACGTCCTCCAAAAGTGGTAAGTAAACAATAATAAGGACTCATGCGCGGGGAGAATAATCAAACGAGTCTCGTTCCTCTATATTATGGAAGTATGATCTGGTTCAACATGATTTCATGATAACCACGTGATTTAAAGTATTAGTGACTCTAGCCCCTCAGGCATAATATAGTGTTCTATAACCACGGTATATTCTACACTATAAGGAGACTCGAATCACCTTATCCTCCCAAATCGTGTATGCATGTACAACAAAAATGCAATATGAAGGATCAATGTAATTTATACAAAATTATAATCATACAATGTAAAGGTTATTATGCGATTTACTTAACCTTACAAACGCGATATCGCAACTCCCTTGCGCTCCGAGTCGGTAAACTAATCCACACGGGGCTCCAACCGCGGTCCTACAATTCATTAATACGTCTTGTAAGCCTTCACAATAACTTCATCATTTTTCTAATTATTTGCAACTTAATTGACCCAATCGCTTCTCGAAACCTCTAAATTACATCTAAAATAAATTATATGATGCCCGGATATCATTTTTGACTCAAAATTATTATTTGGCATTGAAGATTACGTTGTCTAGGCTTAAATGTAATTTTTTTTTCGCTTTTTATATATTTATCGGTCATACTCGACCCGACCCCAGAATCCCTCCAAATCAACTCCTCGAATGTCTAGATCCTAATTTTGACTCCAAATTCTGATTTGGAATCAAAAATTAACCTTAACTAGGCTTTAAAATAATTTTCCAAATCTTGAATATTTTCTGGTCTTGTATATGCACTATGAGAAAAATACCGGTATAAATTCTCGATAAAATCTCAAAATCCTCATATTTCATAAAAATCCACCATTTTAATTATTTTGTCCAAAAATTCCATTTTTCATAATTTATCCTAATTTTCAGCATTTAATTTAATTTATTTTCCTATTTTTAGAAACATTTTTAAGGGTGGTTTGATCCCCGAATCGGACCAGATCGGTTTGTTTTGAACTGGACTCGGTTCGGGCAAGTTTGGGGATCAAACTCCTTCTTCCCTCATCTCTGTGTTCAACAGCTTCTTCTTTTTTTTTTTTTTCGATTTTTGGTTGGGTTTAGGCAAGAGGAGACCTCTTCATCATTGTCAACAACAACAACACCAACATCATCAACACAACATGAAACAACAATCAACAACCTAACAACCCATTAACAATGAACAACACTAATCTAACAAAGTGACAACAACATAACTCACCCTCATCAACTTCCTCGGTCCGAGCCGAGCCTTCCTCTCCATCAATCGACAAACTTCGATTCCATATTTCTTACTCTTCCTCTCGTCTCCCATTAATCGATTTCATTTTTTTCGATTTTTTTTTCTTCTCGGTTCGATTTAAAGTGAGATGGTTTTGTTTTGTTTGAAGATTTATATTTGATTTCACGAGATTCGCATGATGCGAATCTCAAGACAAATCTAATGATTTTTTTTTCATAATTAAATTTGATATTCCTCGGGATACGTAGTACGCATCTCGTGGTCAATCTTTGGCTCAAAACAATTGCATGAGGCAGTGTATGGATTTGAGGATAGGTATATAAGGATTTCCTCGAGATTCATATCGCACGAATCTCGTGGCAAATCTAATGACTCACTTATTTTATATAGTTTGATCTTCGTCGAGATATGTGATGTTTATCTCGAGGTCGATCTAGTGGCTATCAACTAGATAAGTACCACCCCTTAATTGATTCAATATGAAATCAATTATTTTGTTCTCCTTGAGATATGTATCGCGTATCTCGAGGCAGATCAAATGGTTTTACTATTAAAAAAAGCTCATACACCATTTGATTCTCCTCAAAATTGGATAATGCGTATCTCGAGACATCGACAAATCATCACTAAAAGTATGTTCAACCATTTCTTTTTCTCGACACTCCCACTACGCGTATCTCAAGAGGAATACAAGGTTTACTTTTATTTTAATTCAAATTATAGGATTGATGAATATATATATATATATATAAACCAAATATATAAATATATATACCCATATATTCGCGGCTATAAATTCACCACGTGCGCCAACAACCAACCTCGGGCGTGCACACTATTGTATATCCCACGCGTGTCACCCTCTACCCCGCGTGTCACTAGGCGCTCATTAATTTATGAATTATTTTACTTAATTTTGTGATTATCACTATAGTTTATACCCAAATTAAATTCTAAAAAATACCCATAATTACCCAAAATTAGAGAAAATTCTCTAACGTGCTCTGAAACTCACGAACACCGCGTATACATACCACTTGATCCTATTTCGCATCGAAATAGTGTATAATACATCAAATAGGAACACATCGCACAAAAATAATAGTAAATCTTATGATCTCCAATCGTAACACGTGGGTCCCACCTCGGATATCTAAATCCCTAAATTAAATTCGAAAATACTTAATTAGCTAGCCTAATCAAGTTTATAAAATTCTCGGATGTCACAAACTTAATCGGGTATAGTAATGTTGATTGGGTTGGAAATATTGATGATCGAAAGATTATTACTAATAGATACTACTATATGGGTTATTGTTTGGAACATCAAGAAATAGCGCATTTCGATATCTACTCTTTGAAGCTAAATATATTTCATAGAAATTGTTGTACACAAGATTAATATGGATGCAAAGCAAATGCTCAAAGATTATGGTATTGCGCTATTTCAGCTTAACACTCTATCGTAATAACAATGTGACTGATATTTCACGTAATCCAGTTCAACACTCTAGGTTGAAGCATATAGATATTCGTCATCATTATATCAGGGTTCTATTAGAAAGAAATTTTATTAGTATTCAACATGTTTCAATCGAAAGGCAGCTAGCTGATATATTTATAAATGCTCTTGACGTAGAGACTTTTAAGAGATTACGCCATGATATTGATGTTTGCTCTCACTAGCATGGGTTGTTACTGCAACCTGGAAGTTACGACCGTACACGTGGATACTTATGTGTTTGACATTTCACTATGAGCTACATTCAATTTTGATCAAGGAATTATCACTTGGATTTCAACGCAACACGTGTCGTTTCTAATAAATCTACGTAAAAACTAATTGTTACATTTGGTGAGGGGGAGTAGATTTTGTTCCATTAGACACAACAAATTAAATCTAAGGGCGATTTAAAGGAGTGCTGATTCTAAATTGGGTTTATCATTGCTAATTTTATGCGTTTATCTTGTTCCAACAAATCAATCTTCCTAATTCAAACTCTTCTCTCTCGTTCGTGACCTCATTTCACTCTCTACCATTTTCTTATCTTTCTTGGTTTGAGTTACTACAAGAATGTCTCAATCATCTTCTTCGACCTTTCACGGTGAGTTCATCGCAACATGATTAATCTTTCAACGTTGGAAACAATGGGCATATACTATCATGCACCATCCAATAAACTTTAAATTGGGACGTTGACAAATCTTCGAATTGTTGTAGAGAGTACAAGGGTTAAGTCAAAGGTTATCCGTGAAGACAATATGTTGGACAATCTGGTTATTCCAAAAAAGCTAGAATTGCTGCTAAGGGAAAGAAGAAAGTTGATGATAATGAAAAGATTTCCTCGACTCACTTTGGAGAGGATTATTGATGAAGCCGAGGCTATCGTAAAGCCTCTCACCGAGACAAAGATAATTTTCATCTCACAAAGACTTTTTGTACTGCTCCATTTGTATTTGGTCATTTTCAATCACTAAAATGTGCGAAAAAAATTCAAAGATAAAGTGAAGAGAAAACTGGGTATGATAAACCGACCAATGTGTCACATTTTCATGAAACTCGGCTTAGCTAGGTTGCTTTGGTACAAACCGGTATTTACTGGTCCGGTAAATCACGAAGGCTACTACAACGACTCCATTGTCAAGGAAGTCTACAACAATCTTCCTGACAATTTTATGGACGCAGCTACGGACAAGGTTTTTGTTTGTGGGTATTATATTCCATTCAGTTCGACCTCAATCTACTGCATGCTAGGACTTTCTGGATTGGAAACACTTGCTGACAATATGGGTCTAACGCTCGAGCTTGATGAAGTTGTCTTTATGCTGACTCGAGGGATACTTAAAATTTGACAACGATTTTGGGCTTTCTGCTACCAAGCTAACTTGGAAGGCCTACATGATGTGGAAGGTCTTGACTATAAATGTAGTGGCTACTTCTCGCTAGACCCCACGTAAAAAGGAGAGAGTGCTAATGCTATATGCCCTTACACTGGGGAAGAATTTCAATGTTAGGAAGGAGATCTATGACATTATGGTGCGCTTAGGGAAGAAATAGAATAAGCTCTATATACTGTGTTTCCTAGCTTCACTGTTTGTAAGATAATGTGTCATTGAGCAGAAAAATGATAAGTTAGAAATGGTGGTGGAGGAGGTTAGACGAACTCATCAAAGGAAGTCTAAAAATAGAGTTGTTGATATTGACTTCTCGTGCCTTTCAGAAGAAGTCATCAGCTGCTCCAACTCTTGCTACTGTCAATCCAACTGCTAATGCTCCTGTTCAGACCCCAATCACAAGGCTATATGGAAGTCAAAATGGATCTTGAAATGAAAGATTACTGAAGTAACTAAAAATGAGGACACCAGTCATATCAAAGTGCAATCTTCAGAAGAAGATATTACAAGAGGGGAAGATTCTCCTCCTGCTGCTGCAGGACAGACTAAACTGTGACTTGATGCGAGTTCATATACTCTACTTCCTAATCGAACATAGGAAGTTACCTCGCCTACTGAGTTTCGTAATAATGGAGATAATCAAATTAACTTTACCGAGTTACATCTTGATCTAAGTGTTATTACTCTTTACTACTACTCGGGACTAGTACACTTAAGTCCCTTATGATGAATTATGGAACTTATGGTTGAGATGTTGTAACACCAAGTGAAGTTCTTAGTGCGATTGTATTTGCATTAGAAGAGTCTCTAGCAACATCGAGACTACTCTGCTGATGATTTGATTTGTTGATGATTTGATTATTGTTAACTTGAAAGACTACTCTTGATTGATGATTTGATTATTGTTAACCTTGAAAGAATTCAAATCACTTGCCAAATCGAAATGGAATTTATTGCAACATTGTTATATATTGTTGAGGCTCTAGTGATTGATGATTTACAATCAAAGCCAACTATGCCTCTCTGTTTCCCGATTCCGTTAGCAAGGCATTTGTAGTTTTGGAGTCTTACTACATTGTTCTTTATAATGGAGCAACACTCATGATCAAGAGCTCTTCACTTTCATGAGATCCTCCTATTTAAGTTTCACCATTTGATAGTTCGATCTTCTAAGAAAGATCGAGTTGAAGGCAAGAAGTAAGAGGATATTGAAGTCAATCGTTCGATTCTTTTTGAATTTCGATCTTGAATCTCCGTGTCTTTCATTGCTCTCCGCTTCTCTCGGGTCGCTCGTGCTTACCGCTACTTCGCTTCTCCGCTCGTCAAGGTAACACAAAAAATTTTTTAACACCCGAATTCTCTTCACATTGTATCTCGCTCACATTTTCCCCGGATTGGCTTTCATGTGCATTAGTTGGTGTTCTTCACTTGATCTATTAAGTTAATGTTGTGTCTTTTGTTTGGTTTAGAAGTTTTTGTTCGCTCTTCTCTTACATGCATAGTTTTTGAGGTTATGCTTGTTCTATTTTTAGGTTTATTAATATGTACTATTTCATTTCAACCTTTTAATTGAGCAATTCAAGATTTATATTGATTCCGTATTTGGTTGTTATTCCATGTTTATTTTATCTGTAAAGCATGTCATCCGTATTTGGTTGTTATTCCATGTTTATTTTATCGGTAAAGCATGTCATGATCAACATTATAATACATTAGAATCATGTATTTGAGGTAATTACTTTGTCGTTTGATGTTATAGTTGTTAGTAATTTCATATTCATGCACTTGCTATGGATGATTGATTAGTTAGGTGTTGTTGGTTACGATTGAATATTACCTATAATTACTTAATTTCTACTACTAGTTAGGGTTAGAAAACTAGGATTACTCTTTTTAGTGAATGTTGCTATTTCACATTACATTTCTAGAGAATGGAATAAACCTATAACCTTAAGGAGGTATGAATAAACCTATAACCTTAAGGAGGTATGAGGAACACATGGCTGGTTTGTTTTCGAGCACACAACATTTTTAGATGGGATGAAATTCGAGTTTAGGATCAAATTTGAACCGTGAATGTTGCATTGATGGGAGTTTGGGGGTCACTGTTGCTATTTTCCTACGCATTGATAGGAGCCATTCCTCGAGATGGACCCTATTTGTGTATACTTCCAAATTTTGGACCTTTTGTGAGTGTTCTTTTTTTATTTGCTTGTTGAACTATACTTCCAAATTTTGGAGCTTTTGTAATACATGACAACTTTCCGTGGATATATAATTTTTTTGGCTAACTTTTTAATTTTTGTTGATATATTTTGTCGATGTAATGGATGCGCAATTTGGCTTCTTTGGGGATGTTAGCACCCCCAAGGAGTTGTTGTAGGGGTGCAAAGCGATGGAGTATGTCATATCGGGTTGTATTTTGATTTTTAGGTTGGAGAATCAATTGGATTATGTATCAATGCCATATTTAAACAAACAAAAATTAGAGTCTCTAATTTTCCGTAAATATTTCTATCCAATTCGTCTCGATTAAAATCGCTAATTAGCAACATCAAGCCATTCCTACCACTTCAACTAAGCCAACACTGCGGTTGATGTTATTTCTTGAACATGTGCCTTCGCCCCTACTACATCGCTACTAAGACACCGACAGATGTTGTTGAAGATGACTCCACTCTAACTCAGGATGAACCTCTGCAAGAACCAAGTTCTCCGGTGGTGATGAGACCACACTCGCCGTTGTTCGACTACTTCTTATATTGCATTATCTATCTCATTGTCTACTGAGAAGATGTAGTTGCATAGATGCAACAAATACAAGAAAAGTTGGACATTGTTGATGCCGAACTTCGTCCATTGAAGTCTTTGGTTAAAACTGTTGCAATCTCTTTGACATTATTTAATTAAAAAAGGGGAGTGAAGCAAGTGACTCGTAAGGTTAAGTTTTTTTTTAGTATTTTGTGATTGTAAGTACATGAACTTGATGTCTTAAAATTGTATTTCATGGTTGTGCTTATTAGTGGTGACAATAATCTTTTTAAGGCTACTTAATTTTATGTTTTGTTACTTCAATCCATCAAGAACAATACATTGTATGAAGTTCTTCAAAGATTTGGTTATCTTGTTAAGTTACTATTTTTTACCAATATACGCCAAAGGGGGAGATTGTTAGACTCTAGCTTACTGCGTTTGTGTCGATCAATTCTTGTTGGTATGATATTATCAAAACATGAGTTAAGTTAGTTAGGTAGATGCTGCAATTAACATGGTAAACCTGACTAAGTAAGATGTCTGAACATAGATACAACTAAGAGAAAGGCTACAATGCAAATTCCACTGAAGATTACTATATCAAAGTCAAATTCAAAGACGAAGACAGATCTGAAGTCGAAGCAAGAATTGAATACGAGTTGGATACTGAAATAGAGCAACTGTCAGTATTAGTCTATAATAGTGAAGAAGTTTGATATTGCAAGCAGAGAACTTCGAGATGAATTATAAATACAAAATCTGAGAGAAAGGTGCATAAAGGACTTAAGAACTTTATGGAAACGACGAGTCAAAATTCTTGAAGGAATATAAGACTTAGTTGTTGAACATTAGATAATCCCAATATGATATACAATCGGAGACCGAGAAGGTTTTTCAAGTTGTATTATATTTAGGATTGAATTCTTAGATAGGTTAAATATACTGATTCTATAAATACTCAAGATCGCCATTGTGTGGATCATTGTTTTCTTACTTGAGTTTTGTGAGAACAATTATAGTGGTTGTACACATTATCAATTTGATTAATTGATTGTTTAGGCTAAGCATACGCAAAGGAAGACATTTAAGTCTTACTTAGATATCAATTATGTGTTTAGTTTTTATGTGTATTTATTAGTTCATCACTGATTCATTAATTTCCTCAGTTCCTTTGGTTTCCAGAACTTAACATAAAACCTTGCACCCCTTCGATTAGGAAATCAAATTATTGGCTAGAAACTCTCCAAAGTCTTATTATAACTTATTTAAGTAATTCTCACCTCGAAGAGGATTTGTTCAAACCAAAAGAAGAGATTAATTTGAAAGTATAGAGCCCAATTATGGCTTCAACGAAAGGGATAAGTGAAGAGGCTTGGAAAAGGAACCTAAGAGTTGTCAAGAGTCTAATAGTTGAGGGATTCATTCTCAAGGAGGTAATCGTTTGATACTCTATCGTTATTTCAATTTCAATGTTTTGAAAATCGATTTTTGATGAAAAATATATGACAAGGTCAAAAATTAAGTGATTTTTTGTTTTCAACTAAAATTGTATTATTTATTGACAAAGAATGATGATTCTTGATTTTGATTACTAAATGGGTGAGGTTAAGGATTATATAATATATATTTAAGGGATTGAGATGAGCAACAAAATGAGTTTGGAGGTGTGTTTTTCGAATACTTAAGGAATATTTTGATGAATTTGCTTTCATATTATTTGTTTTTACTAATTTTTAAAATCTTTTCATTAATTTTTGTGAAAAATCCTTTTTTACAAACTTTTTTTAAATACCTCTATAAAATGTTATTCTCAATGAAAAATTAATTTTGAATTCATATTCATATCAAATACATGATTTCAATTTACCAATTCATTATAGTTGATTGATTCTCTATGATGGGAAGAGGTAGGAGTAGTAAACAAGATAAAAGGAAAGGGATTTTGATATAAAAAAACCCAAGAATAAGTATATAGTTCAACAAATGTTTATCAAACCCACAGGGGTTAGTATTAGAGAACCAAGACTTGAGAGAATTTGAGTTAAGAACACCATCTCCACCTATCTTTGATGAGAAAAGATATTTTGAATACTCAAATCCGAGCACATTAGTACCTTACGATCCTTTACGATTTGCCACCCTAAAGCACATAATAGATATTTTAGAGATGTGAAGAGAATGAAAATACTTGAGAGGGGATTCAAAATTTAGAACGCTCTTTAGTATGAGGACAAGATTGTGAATTGATTCTCTATTATGGGAAGAGGTAGAGGACGAGGTAGGAGTAGTAAACAAGATAAAAGGAAAGAGATTTTGATAAAGAAAAAACCCAAGAATAAGTATATAGTTCAACAAGTGTTTATCAAACCCACATGTGTTAGTATTAAAGAACCAAGACTTGAGAGAAGCTGAGTTGAGAACACCATCTCCATCTATCTTTGATGAGAAAAGATATTTTGAACACTCAAATCTGAGCACATTAGTACCTTACGATCCTTTACGTTTTGTCAATCCTAAAGCGCATAATAGATGTTTTAGATATGCAAAGAGAATGAAAATACCGTGAGGGGATTCAAAATTTAGAATGCTTTTTAGTACGAGGACAAGATTGTGAGCATCATAAGAGAAAGAAATTGGGAGAAACATTTTAGAAATTATGAAGAGAAAAAGAGCAAGGATGTTTAGAATTGGTAAGACAATTTTGAGTAAATGGATATGTAAGTGATGATCTAAATGAAGTAGTAGTTCAAGGGAAGAAGATTGATATTTCACCTGCAAGATTGACTAGACATTATAGACTTCCTGAAAGAGACAAAGAAAAGAATCTTATCACCCAAATATCATTTATGCTAAAAAGCAATCCTATCCTTATGCGATGATTCAAGAAGCTTTAGAGGTAATTCAGGGATAGGGATTTGCTTTTGATACTAAAGGCCATCCTAAATTTATTGAAACCCACCAATTTTAGGAAAATTACCAAATATTGGATTTATATTATAGATGCTTGTTTATATCTCACTACACACATTTTGAAGTGAAGAATCCTATAGTTGCTTTACTTTATCACATTGTCATGAAGAAAAGATATATTGATTTTGGGAAAATAATTCATGATGCTATGAGACAAGCAATGATGACCATGAAACATAACGATCTACTATTTCCAATATTGATTACTAAGCTATGCATGAAGGCAAAGGTGGATTTCAACGAATATGTATGCTATGTATTACCTCATAAGACCATTACTGATGTTATAATAAAGGATGAGAGCGGTAAATAGTTATACTAATTTGGAAGTTGAAAGAGAACTCAATGAATTAAGAAGATCAAAAGTTGAGGAAAGGAAGAGTAGACAGGAAGTTCAGAACAGAACATTAAAAGATGGAAGAAGAGTGGAAAGTATGATGGCTCAAGTGAATGTTTCAAACTTGGAAGGCTCTACATCTCTATTGAGAGCTAGAAAAAAATGAATTTTTCGATCCTTATTTTCGACTTTTATGCGTATCTTGAAAAGCAAGTTTTGAGAAATCAAAGGATGCAAGAAAAGAATAAATGAATTTTGGCACGTCACCATTCCACTACAGAAAGGAGATTTGTTGAACATTTGCAAGATCTCCGGAGGAGCATTGATATTGCATTATTGCAGTTGCGCTTTCCATTAGGAGTTTATAACCCCCCATTGATAGCTACGTTTCACAAGTCACAACAGAGAAGGATGAAGAAAGAGTTGATGATGGTAAAAATGAATTTACATCTACATATCATAATTTGTAGTTTTTCTAATATTTGCTTGAATGAGAGATGTGAATCTTGTTTTGGTTGTTACTAAGAAATGCAAGATATATTCCATTACAATTCTACTATTATTTATAAATTCATAGTTTGTCTATTTTATATATTTTGACAATAAATTATTTTATATAGTTCGTTTATGCTTCTTGAGGTATATTTATTTTGTTGGAAACCTAACTTAATTTATAAATCTTGAGGACAAGGTTTGAAATAGGTTTTGGGGTATTTAGGTAAAATGAAGTATAAAGAAGCGAAGTATGGAAGATTCGAGAGGTAGAATTTATTTAAAGTTGAATGAAATCTTATAAATTTTTTATGAAGGTACAGGTAATATTTCTTCATTTTACTTTATTTAGTTAGGAAAATAAAATGAATTGAATGCAATTTGGATTCAAATAGAAGTCATATTTTTATTACCCATGAAACTAAAGATTTTATGATAAAAAGGAATTTTTAGACCCTATTTTACTTACCTAGATTGTGTATGCACTAGAAGAGTTTAGAGTGATTGATTACTTTGTGTTAGACCTGAAAATATGGGTAGAAAATCGAAACAAAAGTGCAAGATAAACAAGATAGATTTCTAAGAATCTTGTTATACAAAATTTTTTCGTCATACATATAATAAAAAGAAATTTCGCCACAATTAAGGGAAGAAATAGTAAATTAGCCAATAAACCTTTACTTAGTTTGAAAGAATACTTCCTTAACTATAATGAAAGTGAGATGCTAATAAGAGTTTTTAAATAAAAAAACAAAGAGACCCGCAAGTTCCAAAGGAAATGAAGCAGTAAAGTTTCTTGGTGGGAAAATGTAAGAAAGAATTCCTATAGAAAGAATAACGGTATCCAAATGAAATGGAGCAGGAACCGTATGAAAAAAAAAAAAAAAAAAAAAGATATAGAAAAATAGAAGAATGTTTATCAAAACTCTTCAAATAAAATATTTAGCTCGAGTGTTTATAGCTAAGTTGAGTGGAGTATCTCTTTTTTCCAATATTCCAACACTTGAACATGATCATAATATTTATTGGTGTTTAAAGAAATTCATTTCGACTTTGATTGTGGTATAATTTTTAAATATTGTTTGAAATTGAGATTGATTTAGGGATTTTTGTATCTTGAAATTCTATATCTAGCATCATAAGTTTGATGCTTGTTAGTGGAGATTGAAAAAGCCTATATAGTGGCTTGGTCTTGGTATTGATTGAACTTTAAGTTCTTAACTGTATTGCATAACGAGGGTTGAGTTATCAATTAATGGGTTGTTCGTTAAATTTTTTTACTCTATCGAATTTTTATTTACATGAGGGTAATATGTTTCTATTTAATGATCACTTCTATTAAAAATAATAATAATTATGAAATCGAAATCGAAATAAGGAATGAAAAGAGAATAAAATTAAGAATATTATTTTGCTTGGGACATCAAAGTGCTGAGTTTGATGGTATTTGATAAGTCAATAACTAGACAATATTTTATAGTATATTTTAGGGTGATTTTAAATGTAAAATGCTATTTTACATTGGGTTTTCTCTTGTTTTTGTGATTTCAAGTTATATTAAGGATATATAAAGAAATGGAAGAAAGGGAAGAAAAGTAAAGAATTCAGTCAATTGAAGAAGTCATCGCGATTCCACATCGATTCAAGGTTTACATTATGATACGCTACATAAATCGGCAGTAGAGGAGCACAACGAATCATCAGCGATTCAAGAAATGATCTAGGATTCGCTACCTAAATCGGTAAATCACAATGTCTTATTTCCATCGATTTTACCGGTGATTCAACTGAGGTAGAAGATTCAGTCAGGATTTACTTGATGTCGGCCACAAGAATTTTGAATTACAACAAGGAATTTATATTCGATTGGGATATGTACTACTTAGAATACTATACATATAAACCAAAGGCTTCGAAATTAAGTGCCCCTTTTATTAGTTTTTAGCTATTAATTAGTTTTAGAGTATTTTAATTGTTCTTCGCTTTGGTGATTCAAGAATTCAATAAGACGTATTTTTTATTAATGTATTTTATTTATTTTATTGCAATATTTATTTTAAATATGTGCGAGTAGTTTATTAATTTAAACAAAGTCCAAACATGAACTTAAACCATTTTGCAATATAGTCATAATGAAGAAGAATTTGTGCTTAATGCTTTAACTTAATCATATACGTCAATTCACGGTTTCAATAGATTTGTTTTTACGTATTACAATTAAGAAACTTTGTGTTGAATGCATAGTGGCCAATGTGTATTTTAATACTTAGGTTCTAAATCTAATAAAAGGTAGTAACTAGGTTTAATTGGAAAGGTCTTTTACCTGTTTAGATATCTTAGGTGAGTTATGTTCAAAGTTTGATAATGATATGGCTAATTAGATAATATTGGCTTAGTAGTAAAAAGTTTTCATGGAGTGTAGTATTGTTTTGTTTCTATTAGTTATTTTTTAGCTTTCAAAAAACTAATGATGATAAGATTAAAATATGGCTTTTCTAGTGATATAAGAAAAAATGATGGCTTGATCAAGGCTATCAATCTTGCTTATGATTTAGGTTTAATGATTCAAGAATACTTCATAATATGATGATAGTATGATTATGACTATACTTTAATTAATATGTTTGGATTCAAAACTGTTTATGTTTCATTGCTCTTGATATTTGTTTAAATGTTTGTTTTGTATTGATTTGATTTATTGAATTTAGAATATTTAGTATTAGTTAATTTGAATTATGTTAATTTAAATTAATTTAATTTGTTTAATTAATTTCTATAGTTTGATTAGATAATATTAATTCCCGTTTTAATTAAATTAATTAAATCAAGTAAAATAATAAAAACCTTGAAAAACTTTTTTTCTTAGGAAGTTTGCAAAATTCGTGTGGAGACAATCTTACTTATCACTACTACAAATAATAAAGATATATGGCAAACTTATTGTACATGCTCGATGCGTGTTAAATTACCTTTACTATTAATTGATTTATTACTATACATACTTTTGTGTTTAGTCGCCATACATTTCGCATCATTCTTGGTCATGCATACATGGCATGTGGATCACATTGTCGAGTTTGGTCTTGGTCGGGCATCATGTATGGTTGAAACATGTCGTGCTCGAGTAAGACTAGTCGAGACCGTGTATCTTGTACGGTTGAAACAAGTCGTGCTCGAGTAAAACTATAAGCGAGCAATGTCGATTCCGAAAGCATGCATTTAAACCTCTAGTATTGTTTTGTATATGTATATGTGTGTGTGTATGTGTGTGTGTGTGTGGAAATGTAATTACATGTCTCCATGTATTTCAGACCAACATTTACAAGAGTACAAGTCAATGTAGGAATTTACTTGCCTAACATTTTTAAGTTGTTTTTGATGATGTCAGGACTCTGCAAAGATAAGAAAGGACAAATTGTGACGACCCGAATTAATTAAATCGAGATTATACTCTAATTAGGGATTAACAACCTATAATTCTAGGTGACGTGTTAAACTCGACTGACGCCTTGTGTTCAAAGGCGACGTAAAGTTGTTATTTTTGAGTGATGCGTGCTATATTGATGTGTTATTTATTTACAAGTCGCATCGCACAAGTAAGTTTCCATTATCGTGTTGTGCGTGTGTGAGTTGAAAGCAAGGTATACCTTAGTTTGTGCATAGCGTGGGTATGAGACGGTTAGGATTTAGACAAATAAAAAGCTAGGTGGAACTAGTATAGTTACTACTAATTTTCCCTAAGCTAAGATTTATAAAATTTGTCAAAATAAGGCCTAAGTTACTAAATTAAACAAAATAAATGTTTGAAGTGTGCCTCAAGATGCGCATTGGTGCAAGGTACTAGGGAGCCGAGTAATCGGTAGGTTAGCCGACAATGTGATAAATAAATGTGATGTCTACAAACTAAGCTATTTTATTTTGATATCCCTAAGTTATAAAAATTTAAGCTAAGTGAAATAAAATAATTACAAAGCCTAAGTTGAGACATTTAATTGGGACCTCTAGATCATCCTTATGATGACTCAAGAGTGTCATAGGAAATTTAGTGGACTTTAAAGGTGCATGGATTCTTTAAATCTAAATCCTTAATGTGCATCTACATAAGTCAGTGAAAGGAGATGAAGGCCCAGAAGTGAACTTAAAACCAACTATATAAACAAGTTTGTTCTTAAACACATGCAAAATAAAACCCTGGATTTATCTCAAGAAAAGAATTAAGGGCTGGAAACTTGGTGGAATTAGTGAGATTAAAAGCTCAAAATGGAGGTGATTCAACCTAAAAAAAACAAGAATCAAGGAAGCTACACCCTAGGTAACAAACTTTAACCCTTTCTACTTGGTTTTCCTTACTTTCAATGCATCAAAATTGGTGTATTTTGTTAAAAAGGGATTTAATATGAATTTAATTAAACTCAAATTGTGTAAGGACACCATTGATTTAATCAACAAACTAGTTTTTGAGTTTTTGTTGGTGTTCTTGATTTTTCCTAAGAATGGGACCAATTTGTAAGTTTAGTTAATAAATTGTCGTTGTTGATTAATAGTTGTTGTTGTTTAGTTGGTTAGTTGTTAAACTGTTGTGTATTAGGTAAGAAAAAAAAAGAAAAAAAAATCAGATCTTAAAAGCAGGGGGGGGGGGGCGGGGGTTGGGACGCAACCTCATATTTTAATATTATTTATTTTTAAATCAATAAACTACAATAAATTATAGAAAAATAAAGAAAATTAGATAAATAATTTTAGAAAAATCCAAAAAAATTGAGAAAAATATAAAAATTGGAAAAGAGTAGTAAATTAAATTTTTGAGAGAATTTTACGGCTTTGGCACAGATGCGTAACACGTAAAGTGTGCCGCCATTAAATATTTAGACTAAAAAGTATTTATTTTTGGTCACACACTATAAACCCAATTAATTTGATCCAAAGATATTTAAAATAGTATATTTAGACACCAGGGGCTTAAGAGACAACATTCGGGTGTCGGGCGCGCATTTCGATGCGTGAGTAGGATATTTTAGAGGGTTATTACGATCGCTTGAGGTTTGTAAAACCACTAGAATTTCGGCTTGCATTCAGCTATTGCACTATTTATTTTCATTTCATATTTGTGCTATTATTTTCATCCATGTTGCACTTTCTTCTTGTAAGTGTTATGTTGCTCATCGATGGGGTCGGGCATGGCATATCTTCGCACTCGAGTTTGCGACCTCGAGGTTTGCTTGAGTAGTGTGTATATGTTGGCAACCACGGTCGAAGTTACTCCCGCAAATGTCGTGTACGGTTCGGAAGGGTTGGCGGTAAGTTTACTTCCGTCATCAACCCTTTCCCGAGAGGGATTGAACGATAGTTTGAGTACAGTACCGCCAGATAACTCTCATTCGACTGTATGGAGCTGGTGTAAGTTACTGGTCAGTAAGGCCCACTCGGTTTAGCGACTTCGACCACTTGATTCGGTGCAATGTGACCCTACACTCATGTTCCGTTGCTTCAGTTGCTACTTATCTTCATGCGATTTACTTATTTTCTTGTCCTTTAAATTACTAGCATGAATTGTAGCCGCTTTATTGAATCTCTTGAATATTGGCCAAAATTCTCTGGATTTTATTTACTAGAATTTCCCTCATTGTTTTTGCTATGTGGCAACAACAATGGTTGCAAATTTTAGATCCGCAATCGAGCCGGGGAAAAGAGATACTAGGCAACTATCTATAAGGTAGCTAGACTCGCCAAATTTGTGTAGGTGGTTGTCTATATTTATTTATTGTTTTATCGATTTTGGGGAGGACTTATGTACCTGATACATGCATATCAACTTCTTTTGTATATTTTGTCGTTACTTACATGATATGCATGGTATCTTTAATGGGCTTCCACACTGTAGGTTTTTGTTGATGCACAAATCTTCAAATTTTATTATATGGGTGTTTTAAGACTTCGGCTTAAATTAATCAACTGATGTTAACTTATCAAGTTGTAGTAAACATCTAACTTGTAAAATTCTGAACTAAATGACTTAATAACTCGAAAATCACTAAGTTAGACTAACTAAAGTTTCGAATAAAGGATAAGCTCGCGGACCATCATCGATAAGCGCGTAGTGATGTGGCGTCTTAGTGACGTGTTCGGCGACGTGGCGGTGCGCAGTTTGCATTAGAATTTGGGGTCGTCACACAAACAAGCTTGAAGTCCTTGATGATGACTTTAAAGTTTTTTCTTGTAGTAAATTGTTTATAAATATTGTTTTGGGTTTTCGGGGTGAGAGTAGGTTATGCATTAGTTTAAAAATAAATATGAGATGGTTCTGGAGAGTTGGAACTAGTTTATGAATCTTTTTGGATGTATATTTGGTTTATGGAGCAATTAAGACTTATTTGAAGCTTGCACTCTTGATACTTGTGGAAGTTATTTAAATTTGAGTATAGAAATTTAATTTGATATTCTATTGTAAATTGCGGGAACATGTGAGTCCTTCTAGACTTTTTTCCCAAGTTGTTGTCTATCAGATGTAAATTTCTCGGTAGTCCATATTATAGTAGAAACTCTGCCCAAATTTCTATAGAATATGGAAATCTAAGGATATGATTTCCTAATTTGCTATACTTAAATAAATTTAAAACTAAGTCTCGATTGAGGAACTAAATCGTATTTTGAGGTTGAAATGATTTGTAAAGGGATTAGAGACCTAATTAGAGTAATTAGGTTAAGTCAGGGCTTAGTGAGACGGGCCCTTACAGATATTCTCAACTTTAAAGAAATTAATATTCAATACTTATGTTCTTGAATTATTTAGACTTCTTTTTCAACTAATTACTCATTGGTTTCGTAAACTAGTAACTTTAATCCATTAGTTACCTCGAAATCGAACCACTTACAATAATCATTCGTGAAAATTAGACTTCCTAGGTATATTTCACATTGAATCACCCTCAGCTATCGTTTGATGAGTCTATTCTCTCTTTAACTCTCTGATCTTAACCTTACTCGTTATATCCCACGAGTTCATTATAGAACATATAAATAGAATAAACTTATTATGGCATATATGGCAATAATATAATAATACATATCAAACATAATACAATAACAAAGTATTCCCACTCACAATCACTTCCTAACTAATCATGTGCAATCGTTTTTTTTTTTTTTTTGTTCTAAACCAAATTATCATCGAGTGAGCTAAACCTATGCTCTAGTTGTTAACCCACTAGGATAGTTGAATGATTTTGACACTTCTACAAGGAGAAAATCTGCACATTCTCTTTCACATATTGATTCAGCTTTACACTTTTACCTACTTTACCTTTCATTGTCTCTCATTCTCTTCTTGAAGTTTATCATACTTTCTTGAATACTATTGACATTAGGGGTGGGTAACGGTCTTCGCAAAGCTGCCCAAACAACTTGGTCTCGCTATGGTTTTTTTTTAAAACTCGTGGTTTGTAAGTGGTTTAGAAAACTTGAAAAGCTGGGATTTCGCAGTTTTGGGATGGTTTTTATTTATAGAAAAATGTGGTTTACTATATTATGATATGGATGAACAATTGACCAAGATTTTTGGATGACCATATTGTCAAGCATGACATTCTCATTGAGTTGTAATATCAAGCATTGCTCTTACTTGTATTCATATCCAATGTACTCACTATTTCATGTATTGTGTATGTTGCTTGTGAAGAGTTGCATGACATGTGATGTATGTGTTAATTGTAAATATTATCTAAGTACATTTATCATCATCACCAAATGGCTTATATAAAGGGTGCCAACCTCATTGTAAAATCACACCAAGTCGAATGAAAACTTCCCATCCCATTTCTCTCATTTCTTCTCTTCTCTTCTCTTTTGTAGTAGTAGTTTGTAGCGATAGAAGTTCAAACTCTCCTACTTTACTTCTTTAATTTTTAGCAAGTTTCAACTTAATTTACAACACGTTATCGCATGAGCTTGCTCTTGCACAAAGGGGAGATCTTGAAGTTCAAGAAGGCTTGCTAAGAAAACAAAGCTAGGAAGGTATAACTTTTGTTAATTTAAATAAGTTCAATTTATTCCATGTTATCATGGTTGCTTTCTTTTTATTACATGCATCACTTACATATGCATCCTTTATTCATACACTATGCATTATAACGTCACCGACTGCGAAAGTATGCTCTGTAGTCGCGTCTTGTACAATCTTCTACATCAGAAATCAAAAGTCAATATGTGACAACTAGTTTTCTCACTATACTACAAACGATTAGTTATGTTCTATTCTTGATTTTTATATTGCAAATAGTGCTATGAGTTTGGGTTAATAGTGGGTAAGCCTTGTCCCTGGTAAAGCTAAACATTGAAAGGGAGACGCGTTATCCCGTCTAAGGAGGCATGGTTTTAAGTAGACTTTGTCTCCCCAACCCAACCTGAAGGTTGTCCCACCAACTCATACAAGTAATGCATTTTGTATATTAATAATCAAGTTGTGAACATACATTTAATTGTATATTATTTATTTTATATAAAAGAGAAAAACTATTTACTCAATTTCTTGACATATTTTCAGACTATGGCAAACCTTCAAAAACTTGAATTTGTTGTACTCGATATCACTACAATAATTATTTGTCATGGCAACTGGATGCTGAGATATATCTTCAAGCTAAAGAATTGGGAGAAACTATTATAGAAGGAAATGAAACATCAATGCGAGACCATGCGAAAGAACTGATATTCATTCGCCATCATCTCCATGAAGGTCTGAAAAATGATTATCTCACTATAAAAGATCCTCTCACCTTGTGGTTGAGCTTGAAAAAGCGATATGATCACCAAAAGACAGCGATATTTCTAAAAGCTCAAAATGACTGGCTGAATCTTAGGCTACAAGATTTCAAAACAATCGATGAGCATAACTCCACCATGTTTAATATTACCTCTTGTTTGAGGCTATGTGAAAAAAATATATCCGATGAGGCAATGATAGAAAAAAAACATTCAATATTTTCATGCATCGAATATGTTGTTGCAACAGCAATATCGAGCGCGTCAATTTAAAAAGTACTCAAAATTAATTTCTTGTCTCATGGTGGTGAACAAAATAATAAGCTTCTATTGAAGAACCACAACTCTCGTCCAACTGGCTATGCTTCAATTAATGATGTAAATGTTGCATCTTATAATGACCATAAAAGGGTTAAGGAAAGAAAACCACAGACTTGGAACAGGGAAAGGATCAATCGGCAAAGATCGTGGCAAACCCTATTCTAAATTCCGTGGCGATAAGTTTCAAAATAAATGGAATAGAAATGACGCCCGCTCGAATAAGGGAAAAAATGTTGTTGAAAATGTGCTCGTAAACGTGACCAACCATGCCATAAGTGCGGTTTGAAGGTCACTAGGCTCATGTATGTCGCACGCCTAAGCATTTTATTGATCTTTATCAAGTCTCCTTAAAGGAGAAAGGCAAAACAATTGAGATGAACTTCACTATCGGAGATGGCTCGTCGTACATTAATTATATGAATGTTCCAAATTTTCACGATGATCCAAACACTAATCTCGATATCTTTAATGATCATATGTAATGTTTCTCAATAATTATATGCACTAGTTTTTGTTATGCTTTTTAGTTTATATGTACTAGTTTCTTATTATGAATAAAATATAACTCTTTTTCTAATTTGTCAAACATTATTTGTATAGATGGATCATCAAGTCATGTGTTCAAATCATGAATCAAATAAGAGTGATATATGTCTTGTTGATTGTGCCACAATGCACACAATCCTTAAAAAGAAAGAATATTTCTCCAATTTGAACTTAGCTGAGGTTAATGTTCAAATAATATCTAGCATATCCAATTTGGTTAATGGCTCTGGAAGAGCAAATACTATGTTGCCTAGGGGAACAACAATTCATGTTGACAATGCCTTATACTCTGAAAAATCCAAAAGGAATTTACTTAGCTTTAAAGATATTCGACAAAATGGATATCACATTGAAACCATGAACAAAAATAATAGAGAATTTCTCTATGTCATACTCGGGTTTCAAATTGGAAAAAGAAGTGTTGAACAATTTCGCCTTTATCCTCTGGATTATATTTTACTCATATAAGGCATGTCAAAACGAATGTCATCTTAAATAAGAAAATTAATGATCCAAAATCATTTATTTTGTGGCATGACCTACTTGGTCATCCGGGATCATCAATGATGCGAGGAATAATTGATAATTTGCATGGACATCCATTAAGGAGTCACAAAATATTTTTAGATGGTGATTATAATTGCGCTAGTTGTTCTCAAAGTAAATTTATAGTTAAACCATCTTTAAGTAAAATTGTTGTGGAATCTCCATTTTTCTTAGAACACATTCAGGGTGACATATTTGGACCTATTCATCCTCACTGTTGACCATTTAGATATTTCATGATTTTGATAGATGCGTCAACTAGGTGGTCGCATGTTTGTTTACTTTCAACCCATAATGTTGCATTTGCTAGACTTTTAGCACAAATTATTAGGTTAAGAGCACAATTCTCGGACAACCCAATCAAGACCATCCGTCTTGATAATGTTGGAGAGTTTCAATCTCAAGCATTTAAAGATTATCGCATGTCTATAGGAATTGCCATTGAATATTTTGTTCCACATGTGCATACCCAGAATGGTTTGGTATAATCTCTGATCAAACGCATTTAATTAATTACTAGGCCTTTAATCATGAGAACTAAGTTACCAACTTCAGTTTGGGGACATGCAGTCATTCATGCAGCATCTATCATTTTTTATAGGCCTACTGCATACCATGAACATTCCCCCATGCAACTCATTTTAGGTCAACAACCAAATATTTCGCATTTGAAAATTTTTTGTTGTGTAGTGTATGTTCATATACTACCTCCCAATAGAACTAAGATGAGTCCACAACGAAAACTTAGAATTTATGTTGGATTTAACTCATCGTCCATTATAAGATACATTGAGTCCCTATCAGGGGATTTATTTACTGCACGTTTTGCGGATTGTCACTTTGATGAAACAATTTTCCCACCATTGGGGGAGACAAGATGTCAATTAAAAAGGAATGGCGCGAAATTGCTTGGAATGCATCAATTTTATCACATTATGATTCACGCACAAATTCAAAAGATCATTCATTTGCAATGAATTGCAAATCAATTACCTGATGCATTTATCGACGCAAAACGAATAACAAAATCACATATTCCAACTGTAAATGCTCATGTAAGAATTGATGTCTCTATGCAACAAAATGCACAAGAACTAACGAAATGCTTAAAACGTAGAAGACCGGTTGGTTCAAATGATACAGTTCCTCGAAAGAAGAAATGAGAGTAAAAATAAATGCAAATCAAAATACTTTCGAGAAAGCATAAGAATCCTTCAATTAGGATTTGTCAGAACAAGTTAATTCTGACGAGGAACAATTGCCTCTAGAAAAAAAAAAAGGGAAAATATGAAAATAATGAGATCTCAATAAATTATTTAAACTCTAGTAAGATTTATGATAGAAATAATATTGTTTCCGATGATATATTTGCTTTCAATGTGTCCTTTGAAATATGTGAAAATGATGATGATCCAGAACCACGATAAGTGCATGAATGTCGAAAAAGACCGATTTGCAAAAATGGCAAGAGGCTATCCAAGCAGAGTTAGTCTCATTGAAGAAACGAGAAGTTTTTGGACCGGTTGTTCAAACGCCACATGGCGTAAAATCTATTGGATATAAATGGGTATTTGTACGAAGAGAAACGAGAAAAATGAGATTACAAGGTACAAAGCAAGACTTGTAGCTCAAGGTTTCTCACAAAGACTGGCATTGATTATGAGAAAGCATATTCTCCTATTATAAATGTAATCACATTTCGATTCTTAATAAGCCTTGCAGTTTTCGAAGGGCTTGATATGCATCTAATGGTTGTTGTTACAACATATCTGTACGGATCCCTAGATAGTGAGATATATATGAAAATCCCGGAAGGATTTGAAATATTCGAAGAAATAAAATCAAAACTCCATAACATGTATTCTATCAAATTACAAAGGTCTTTGTACAAATCGAAACAATCCAGACGAATATGGTACAAACGCCTTAGTGATTATTTACTTAAAGAAGGATATGCAAATAATCCACTTTGCCCATGTGTCTTTATTAAAAGATCATCAACATGATTCGTGATTATTGTTGTATATGTGGATGATTTAAATATAGTGGGAAACCACGATGACATCGTTAGAATATCTGAATACTTGAAAAAGGAATTTGAAATGAAAGAACTTGGAAAAACAAGAATTTGTTTTGGTTTGCAAATTGAACATATTCCAAGTGGAGTATGTGTCCATCAATCAAATTATATTGAAAAAATATTAAAAACATTTTATATGGACAAGACACATCCATTGAGCTCTCCAATGGTTGTCAGATCACTTGAAGTGGATAAGGATCCATTTGGACCTCATGAAAGTGATGAAAAGATATTTGGTCCGGAGGTACCATATTTAAGTGCAATTGGTGCACTTATATATCTTGCAAATTGTACAAGACCTGACATTGTTTTTGCTGTCAACCTAATTGTAAGATACAGCTCTTCACCAACTCGAAAACATTGAAATGGTGTTAAACACGTTTTCCGATATCTTCGAGAAACAAGTGACATGAGTTTGTTTTACTTGAGAAGAGTAAAATTGAATCTTTAAGGTTATGTTGATGTTGGATTTTTATGTGATCCCTATAAGGCTCATTCTCAAATGGGATATGTATTCACTTGTGGTAATATTGTTGTATCATGGAAATCAGTAAAGCAAACTATGGTTGCTACTTCTTCCAATCATTTGAAGTACTTGCAATTCCTGAAGCAAATCGTGAATGTGTATGGTTGAGAAACATGATTGAACATAAAAAGAATCTTGTGGATTGCCTTGAATAAAAGATTCTCCAATCATATTATATGAAGATAATGTAGCATGTATCGCACAATTAAGTGAATGATTCATAAAAGGGGACAGAACAAAACTTATTTCACCAAAATTCTTTTATGCACATGAGCTTCAGAAGAATTGTGAAATCGATGTCAAGCAAATCCGATCGAGTGATAATCTTGCTGATTTATTCATAAAGGTCTTACCAACTACGACATTTAAGAGGCTTACATATGGTATTGGTTTGCGTAAACTTAAGGATATTGCAAGTAAAGAAACATAACAAGTTTCACTCATGTTCACATGAGGGATTGATTAGTGTCTTGCACTCTTTTTCCCTTAGTTATGGTTTTATTCCACTGGGTTTTCCTAGCAAGGTTTTTAATGAGGCAATTCTAACGATATTATACTCATCTTAATATTTATGAGAACAATGTACTCTTTTTTTTTTCTTTTACTATATTTTTTCCCACAAGGTTTTTCATAGTAGAAGTTTTATCGAGGCACATTCTCTAAGCAATTGTCATCCAAGGGGAGTATTATGATATGGATGAACAATTGACCAAAATTTTTGGATGACCACATTGTCAAGCATGGCTTTTTCATTTAGTTGTAATATCAAGCATTGCTCTTACTCGTATTCGTATCCAATGTACTTACTATTCCATGTATTGTCAATGTTGTTTGTGAAGAGTTGTATGACATGTGATGTATGTGTTACTTATAAATATTGTCTAAGTAAATTTATCATTATCACCAAAGGGCCTATATAAAGAGTACAACCTAATTGTAAAATCACACCAAGTTGAATAAAGAACTTCTCTTTCCAACTCCCTCATTTTTTCTCTTCTTTTTTGTAGTAGTAGTTTATAGTAGTAGAAGTTCTAAGTCTCCTACTTTCTTTCTCTAATTTTTAGCGAGTTCCAACTTAATTTACAACATACTAACCGATGTGCATTTTAAAATTTTCATACTTTAACACTTCCAAACCCTAACCCTATTATATCATTAATGTATAACACCCAAAGTCTTAAACAAAATTTGTTAATTCATTCCGCCTTCATCACCTCTTCTCCCTACGCTAGTCTTCCCTGTCGCTTAAGCCCTCGCGTCCTCGCTCTCTGCTCTGCTCTCCTTATCGCTCTCCTCACTACCACGACAACCTCGTCACTCATCCTCACAGCCTTACATCACGATTTCTCGCCTTCCTTCTCCTTGCTCTTCTCCCGTCACTCACCTCACGGCTTTGTGTCTCTTCGTCCCTGCGTGACGAGCACAATTCTCCCTTCGTCTAGCTCGCGGTCATCACTTGCATCTCATTCCTCATCTGCTTCACTGTCTAGTCTGCTTCAAGGTCTTCCAACGCTCCAATTCTTCAATTTCGGCTTTCATCCATGCTACTGATACAACATAACCTAGAATTTGATTATGGTTTTTGAAAAATTTGGGCATAATCTGCTCTTGATCTTACTTTCTCATCATGTTCTTGATTAATTCATTTTGTTTGATTGATTGATTTTGGGAAGTGGGGACTGATGGTTTTGATTTCTGAAACTGAATTGTGGTTTTAAGATCTTGACCGTTATGTGTTTGTTGAAATGCATCAATGAGATTAGATGAGATGGGATGTATTCATGGGTGTTATGGGAACATCGCAACACTTAATTAATATATATGGAAAATGTATGGCTGATTTTTTGTTAGAAAACTGCATAACCAGATCAATCAAATCGGGCAAACCGTAGTCGGTTTGGTTGCAGTTTTGAGGGTTCGCGGTCAGGTGGTGGTGGTTTACAAAACTGTCAAACTTTGAACTCCTGGTTTGGTGGCAGTTTGAATGTTTCCACCGCCAAGCCACCCCTAATTGACATTGTCCAATAAACCTACATCTTTTATGAGGCTTAAGTTTATCCATGATAGGTTGAGGCTATGTTTAAGGAGTTGTAGACCTTAGAAGATGATGGGACATAGGATCTCACTGTTTTACCAACTATAAAAAAGGTAATTGGTTCTAAATGGTTTTATAAGGTAAAACTTAATATTGATAGTAGTCTTGATAAGTGTAAATCTAGACTTGTTGTGAAGGGGTATAATCAGATAGAAGGGTGTTGACTTCACAAATAACTTTTCCCCAGTTGTTAAGCATGTCACTGTAAAGGTATTTTCGGCTCTTGATGTTGCCGAAGATTGGTCCCTCTATGCTCTCAAGCAAGCGTCTCGTCAATGGAATGTTGAGCTTACTTCAAAATTGCACTCTTATGGATTTCTTCAATCTTCCAATGACCCTTGCCTCTTTGTATTGCAAAAAAGATAATATGTTTTGGCTTTCTTAGTCTATGTTGATGATGTATTCTTACAGGTTCCTCTATTTTGGTAATTCAGAAGGTTAAAGATTTTCTTAATCAACAGTTTACGATCAAAGACCTTGGTCAAGCACATTATTTCTTAAGTCAAGAGTTAGCAAGACCTTCGTTTGGTTTGTATGTTAATCAACTCAAATATATGTTGGATCTTCTCCGAGATGTTGGTTTGTCCGAATGTAAGCCTGTTGCCACTCTATTACCATGGGATTGTAAGTTTGATGACAGTGATTCCCCTCTATTGCTCGAGCCTGAAAATTTTCGTAGATTAATAGGCAGATTGTTATATCTTGGATTTACCAGACCAGATGTTACTCACGCCACTCAACAACTTAAACAATTTTTTCAACATCTAACTGATCCACATTGGCAGGTTGCACTCCATGTTCTGAAGTACCTCAAAGGTTCCCCCTTCTAAGGGATTGTTCTTTCCAGTTAAGGACAATTTGTCTCTCAATGCCTACTGCGATGCTGATTGGGCTGCTTATCCTTTCCCAAGATGATCTTTATCTGGATATTGTTTGTTCCTTGGTATTGGTCTCCTTTAAGACAACAACCTACAGTTTCTAAATCCTTGGCAGAAGCAGAATATCGTTGACTTTCTCCCACTGTTTGTGAACTTGTATGGATTTCTTACTTACTCAAGGATTTGCAAGTCCCAATTTCTCTACCTATTCCTTTATAGTGTGACAATCAAGTGGCATTATATCTCACAGCCAATCCTATCTTTCATGGTAGAACAAATCATTTGGGCATTGATTGCAATCTTGTGAGAGACCAATTTAAACAAGGTTTTGCCTTTCCTCAGTATGTTACCTCGAGGCTTCAAATTGCGGATTCGTTTACAAAATCTTTGCCCGGTTCTCTTTTCACTTCTCTTTTGTCCAAGATGGGTTTATGTGATTAGCACCTACATCCATCTTGATGGTGGGTGTACAAGTATTTGTATCTATATAAGTCTATTTTGTTTATGGAGTGAATAGAGTAAGTGAGAGTTTTGTGTTGTACAAGTGAATCAGTTAAGTTACACATTGTATCGTTGAGTTGAAATATAACACACTATATATAAAGTATGTCAACTGTTGTATTGGTTCAGTTGAGTGAATAAGAAGTCTCTGTTTCGATTAGTTGATCTGCTCAACTTGTTCAAGATATAATCAAGCGTTGCATGACTAGAAAATTTAAGGCAACTCTTGCAAAAGCATATTACAATGTGAACACTTATAAAAGAAGGGAAATGTAGGTTTGATTATTATATTAACTTGTTCTAAGTGAAAGAAAAAGTTTACATATGGTCTATAATCTCTCTTAAAGACGCATAAGTTCCTAGGACTGCGACCAAAGACCCTGCTACCAAGATACTGATAATGACTAACCATTGAAGCCCAAACTCGCAATATCGCTTTGAGATTTTAAGGTAGCATATGCATGGAAGCAACAATGAAGCCGTCACACTTAAGAATGCGCCAGTCAAAGAAATTAAGTATCCGAAAAAAGGAACAGATATTGCAACACCAACAGTCCTAATCACCAATAAAGTTCTAATAAAAATGCTGATGAACTTGCTCTTATGGTGCTGAAATCGACCTTCAATTGCCATCGCTATTGGAGATATCATAATTGCATACTTTGTTGAAGGATTTATCATTGTCGTGTAAATCGCTATCTTTGAACTGACCTTTCTAATTGGAAGGTTTAGCGTCACTTGAGATTTTACAGTGTCCCCGTACATCAAGTAGCCTATAATTGCCATTGATGCATAATTTACAGTGCATAAAACAAAACAACTGACCAAGACCTGCAAATAATAAACAAAGAACATTTGCAGAACAAAGTTAGTTATTGATTAATTGAAAAAAATAAACTAGTTTAACTCTGTTAGTTAGTAATGTATTTATTGTCTACCTTAGAAAATTGTCTCTTATCTCTCATGGAAGCGAATAATGTGGGAAAAATTACATGACCACAGTAGCAAAAGGCATAAAAGCTTAGAGCTGTTGGTATCCCACTCCATTTTAAGAATTTTCCTCTTTCATGAAATCCAACTCCATCTGCTGCACCAACCCAAAGGACACAAAGCACAAGGATTACTGAAGCTAGAACCCCACTAGCAGAAATATAGGCAAGTAGTCCCAAACTGTTTAACCATGTAGTGGGCAAAAACACTAATGCTGCAAGCAAAGTGAATCCGCATTTCCCTTGGATTTTGAGATTCCCGACTTTAAAACTCATATTTGGAAACAACTTGTTTAAGTTATCACCCTCCAATACTAAAAATTCAATCGCAACAAGATACAACTCAAGATATAAGAATAATGAAACTACAACTTTTCCTTTATATCCAAATGCAAACTTGCCAATATCTGAATACGTTCTGATAAATGGATGAGCATTCATACAATTGCTTAGAAGAAGTCCGGTATACCAACAAACAACTGTCATTAGTAAAAGAAGGATCAAACCAGACCATCCTACTTCAGCCAATGCATAAGGGACAGATAATATCCCAACTCCTGTGAATAATTCAAATGAGATAATGACTCCTAGAAAAATCTAATAAGGCTATATTGAAATAAACAAGAAATGCCAAAAGAACAACAAATAACATTGGAAAGATGTAACAGTTCAGTTTGCATGAGTGTTTCTCATTGTTGGATTTTTTAGCTCAAACTTTTAGTTTCTACTTTAGTGTGTTAGTTAATTAGAATATCTAGTGTTTTAAAAAGTGTCTAATTATGTTTTGTGTTTAGAAAGTTTCTAATTATGTCTGGCATGTGTTTTAGACAAATTTTTTAGGAAAATGCTAGAATGACACCCCAAATAACACCCCGAGTGACATCTCTATGACGTGGCACACAGGCTCCACCTAAAAATGAATGTGCGCAAAATAGTTTCTGGTGCATAACACGCGTAGTGCATATCTCAAAACGCACTCGGACGGCTCTCATGGATGGGCTCGCGTGCCACGTCATAGGGGTGTCACTAGGGGTGTCAATTAGGGTGTCATTCTAGCATTTTCCAATTTTTTATGTGTTTTAGTAGAATTAGAATGTCATATGTGGGTGCCTAATTGCTTATATAAAGACCCTCAAGATTACTTTATAATACACAAATTTTGATTGATTTAATAAAGAGTTTAATTGAGTTTGTGTGTTTTGTGTGATCGATTTTCTTTCGTTGTGCATGGGCTTTCCCCAACATTTATTTTAGTTTTGGAAAAGCATTTTGACAATTTGGGCAAATGTTTAAATTTTCTATTTAGAAATATCACTTTTGCCGGGTATTTATTGTCTCCTATAATATTTGCCACTTTGAGAAAAATGGTATAAGTTATACTAATTTGAAGCAATGACCCATTTTATTTACAAATAAATAAATAAATAAATCATCAATAACTTTTGTGATTATGGACCACCAAAACTTACAAAAACCAAATCCTTGCTTACCCAGTTAAATTAGAAACTTAAAATCAAAATTTGTGTTGAAGCCTAAAATCAAAATTCAATGAGAAGCAAAAAAAAAAAAAAAAAAAAAAAAATTCTTGTTAGAGCAATCTACTTAAAACATGCATATATGTTAATACAAAAACATGGATACAATTGAAATTAAAATAATACCAGAGGCTTGCACTAATTAGCAATGTCCTTAGACGAAATTTCCTCAAATTCGGTGTATGAATGCTTCAAGAGGTTCGTCTCCAGGATACAACTGGATTGATCTTTGATTACACACCAACCAAAAGATCATATCTTCTGCAACAGCAAAAATCTCTCTCTCAAAACCAGAAAACTCTCTTGATTTCGAAATTTTTTTCTATATCTTCTAATGAAGTGACAAACCATATTTATAGACCAAAAGACACATCTTTTGAACAATAACAACTGTTCAAAACGAGGTCTACCAAAAGACACATCTTTTGAACAATAACAACTGTTCAAAACGAGGTCTATTACACACCTTTTAAAAACTAAAAGTGGTGACTGTTCACCACTAATAACAATTTCGAAAATAACTAACTTTAATGTAAAAAATAAAAATTTTGTGTTGTGAATTGGCTAAGTTATTTTAACATTAGCCCCAAAGGCCCCAAGGCCCAAGGCCTAATCAAATACATATTAAATATCAAGTATTTAATATATATTAATCAATGGGGAATACCCATGGTCTTTGCCTCCAACCCCACATTCACTTAACTAAGACTTTCAAGTGAAAGATTTCTTATAAGGAAAAAAACAAAAAGTTTCTTTCCCATGTGGGACTAATATTGGATACAATACAAACTCAACCATAGTTCAACAATACCCCACATTTGTATTGTATCCATCTGCAACCATGACCGAGTTTACTTTGCCAAACTACAAACACAAAATTTAAACAAACATTAAAGAATAAACATTATTTTTTAAAAACAATTGAGAGAGATTATCATGTCATGTTAATCAGGAAAGTGTCGTATAGACTTGAACTTACCCTAGTAAGATCATATCGAGTTCACTTCATGACGCAGATGATGCATGTATATCTTGAACTGTTCACTTTTTATAGTAAACTAAGACAATATGTCTCACTTATGACATGATTCCCGATGCACTTTATTCTATCTTTGTTCATTTTGGTCTGAACATATCCTGGGTTCATGATAGCTTTAGAGAATTTAGCCTATTCATTCTCATAAATGCGACCCCACATTTACTATCATATAGGTGACTTATCTTTAATCATTAAATGCAATATTGCATACCCTAAACTTCTTATCAACACACTTACTTCATCATAGGAACAGTAATTGTGTGTCCTGTTTGTTAAGTCAAGTCTAACCAGTTTGCCTATTGAACCTAGACCATGGGATCTCCAATCAGCTAGGTTAGGTTTCCACTAGACTTGACTTACTCTATAGGCTTTAAGCCCATTCCCCTCGATAATATCTTCACTTGATCTCTTGGTAAGCCTTTAGTCAAAGGATCTGCAACGTTTTCCTTAGACTTAACATAATCAATACTAATTACTCCACTTGTGAGTAATTGTCTTATAGTATTATGTCGGCGCCTTATATGTCTTGACTTACCATTATATATGTTGTTTTTAGCTCTTGCTTGTGCTGCCATACTATCACAATGTATGCATATTGTTGTGACTGGTTTTGGCCAACAAGGAATATCTTCTAAGAAATTTCTTAGCCATTCAGCTTCTTCAGCTGCCTTGTCAAGAGCAATAAATTCAGATTCCATGGTGGAACGTGCTATACACGTTTGTTTTGTTGATTTCCAAGAAATCGCTGCTCCACCTAATGTGAATATATATCCACTTGTTGATTTGGTTTATGTATTATCAGAAATCCAATTTGCATCACTATACCCTTCAAGTACAGGTGGATATTTTGTATAATAAAGTCCATAATTTAAGGTATATTTAAGATACCTTAGAACTCTTATTAATGTTGTCCAATGAGCATCATTAGGATTACTTGTGTATCTACTCAGCCTGCTTACTGCATAAGCTATGTCAGGTCTAGTAGAGTTCATCAAGTACATTAAGCTTCCAATTACTTGAGAATATTCCAATTGAGAAATTGCTTCTCCATTATTTTTCTTAAGATGACAATTAGCATCAAAAGGAGTTGGAGCAGGTTTACAATCGAATTGATTGAATCTTTTTACGATTTTCTCAACATAATGAGATTGTGTGAGGACGTAACCTTCGTTATTCCTTTTGATTTGAATTCCTAGTATTACATCAGCTAGACCTAAGTCTTTCATGTCAAAACTGGAATTCAACATCTTTTTGGTTGACATTATAGCATCCTTACTTGTGCTCATAATCAACATGTCATCAACATATAAGCATACTATGACGCAAAAAATTTTCATTTCTTTAATGTACACACATTTGTGACATTCATTTATTTTGAAACCATTTGCTAGCATAGTATGATCAAATTTTTCATGCCATTGTTTTGGAGCTTGTTTAAGTCCATATAATGACTTAACAAGTCTACAAACTTTATTCTCTTGGCCTTTGACTATGAACCCTTCAGGTTGGTCCATATATATTTCTTCTTCTAACTCTCCATTTAGAAACGCTGTTTTAACATCCATTTGGTGTATTTCCATATTGTATAAAGCAGCTATGGAAATCAACATTCTAATGGAAGTTATTCTCGAAACAGGAGAATAGGTGTCGAAGTAATCTACACCTTCCTTTTGTCTATACCCTTTTGCAACCAATCGTGCCTTGTATTTATCAATAGTACCGTCAGCTTTAAGCTTTCTTTTGAATATCCATTTATATCCAATTGGTTTGATTCCGGATGGTAGATCAACCAATTCCCATGTATTATTTTGTAAAATGGATTCAACTTCACTATTGATGGCTTCCATCCATAAAGGAGCTTTAAAGCGAAGACATAGCCTCCTATAAGTCTGTGGTTCATTTTCGTTAACAGACTTATAAAATCAGTCCAAAATTCTTTGGAACCTTAATTTTTTTTCCCTTCTAGGTTCCAATTCTTGTTCTTGAACCCTTGAAGTGGTTGGTTCTTCTAGACTCTCTTGGTAGTCCTTTTTCGTGATGAACCATTTTGTTTTTCCTTGAAAGGAAATATATGCTCAAAAAATGTAGCATCTGCAGATTCTATAATAGTATTATCACTGATATCTGAAATATGTGATTTAACTACTAAGAATCTATATGCTGCACTATTCTTAGCAAAACCGATGAACACACAATCTACGGTTTTAGGTCCTAATTTAGTTCTTTTTGGTAAAGGAATTTGAACCTTTGCTAAGCAACCCCACACTTTTAAAGTTTTGTAAGTGGGCTTTCTTTTTCTCCAAATCTCATATGGAGAATTATCAGATTTTTTAAAAGGAACTCTATTCAAGATATGATTTGCAGTCAGTAGTGCTTCACCCCACAAGTTTTGGGGAAGTCCAGAATCATTCAACATAGAATTAATCATATTCTTGAGAGTTTTATTTTTCCTCTCTGCCACACCATTTTGTTGAGGTGTATATGCGCGGTGGTCCGATGAATAATTCCATTTATATTACAAAATTCGCAAATTCAATGGAATCATATTCTCCACCTCGATCAGTTCTTAGTACTTTTATCTTTTTGTCAAGTTGATTTTCAACCTCGCCTTTATATATTTTAAATACATCGAAGGCCTCGCTTTTATTCTTGATCAAAAAGACGTGACAGTACTTACTACAATCATCAATAAAGGTGATGTAGTAGTTCTTTCCTCCTCTCGTAGGATTTGATTTGAAGTCACAAAGATCACTATGAATTAAATCTAATAATTCACTTGATCTTTCTTGAACATACTTAAATGTTTGCCTAGCAAACTTTGATTCAGCACATACTTCACATTTATATTTTAAATAAATTTTAAACTTTGGTAACATATTCAAATGTACCATTTTATGAATTAATCTGTTATTTACATGCCCTAGTCTAGCATGCCATATATCAAATGATTCAATCATATAAGCAGAGACAGTCATATACGCAGAAACAATCATTCTATTACCAGTGCCATTAACAATTACAATGCTTAGTTTGAAGAGACCTTCAGTAAGGTACCCCTTCCCTATGAACATGCCACCCTTGGTCAATACAAATTTGTCAGACTCGAAAACAAGCTTGAACCCTTTCTTATTCAGTAAAGGGCCAGATACAAGATTTTTCCTAATATCAGGAACATAAAGAACATCAAGTAAAGTGATTACTTTTCCAGACGTGAACTTCATCTTTACTGTTCCTTTGCCTTCAACCATGGATGAGGATGAGTTTCCCATGTAAAGTTTCTCTTCACTATCAGCCGGATGAAACTCAGAAAATAAGTTTTTGTCACTGCATATGTGCCTTATTGCACCAGTATCGATCCACCATCCTTTGGCATCAGAAACAATATTAGTTTCTGAAACAATTGCAGTGAGATCAAAGTCAGTATTATCAATTTCCATGTCAGTAACATTTGCTTGGTTGTTCAAACCAGAATTATCAATTCTGATCTTTCCTGTGGCGACATTCTTGAGCCCTATGGCCCTGCTTTCCACAAACCCAGCAACTTCCCTTAATTTTCTTGAAATCCTTCCCCTTTGGTGCTAACGGCTTGGTGGTTCTCTTGAAATCTTTCTTGAAATTCTTTTTCTGGAATTTCTCTTAAAATCTCTTGAAATCCTTCCCTTAATCCCAACCTAAGCCAATTTCCCCAAACTTCAAGGCATTCCAAAGTTTCCAGTTTTTCTTCATATTATCATATTTGTTTTTGCAAAAGACAGCAAGGACTTTTTGTTTCGTTTCAGCTTCAAACATTTCACTAACTTTGTTCCATTTAAAATTACTTGCACATCCATTATGCGCAATGTATTTGAGACAAACCTCACAGAAAGCCTTTTCATATTTTTTCCATTTGAAAAATTTCCCCCCCTGATCCGCGTCATCATTAGTCAAGGTCATTATGGCTGCAATTAGATATAACACCAAAAGATAATATTTAAGATAAAGTTATAAGATGAGGTAGATATTTTTTATTCGTAACTAATAAAAAAGAACTTGATTCAAGGAAATTCATTAAATTCACCCATAGCATACATTTAACAATAAATCATTACCGTGTTGACCGAAGATTGGTCCTTACGCTCTGATGAGCTTTTTGATAAGAAAATGTATATATGTGTGTGTGTGTGTGTGTGTGTGTGTGTGTGTGTGTATCAAGGATGCCAATCTCTCAAACAAGGATGGATTGATGGGGATATACCGTGTAGATGTTGATGTACCCGCATCAAACTGTGTTGAAGCTACTAACTTCTATGACATACTGTTTACAAAAAGTATAGGACAATATGGACTTTACAAAAATAAAAAATTATGTGCAATTCATGCACTATCCAGCAGATTAACCCTTATTGCCACTTTAATGCGAAACCCAATTAGAACCTTCACTGCCTGTATAGTTCCAAAATGCCAAAACATGTGATAACCCCATAGACAATCAGACACCAACAGACCTGCTGTTTGGGGAGCCAACTGGTGAATCTTCCAACACTTGAAACACCAAGCGCTCATCGAATCAATGGCTTAAATCATAATGGGATGATTTCCTCAAGGTCCAGGAATGTGTTGGGCGCACTGCCCTGTCCACGAGACAAGGACGAGACAGGGAATATCGTGTTTGAGTTTGCATAAAGTGAAACATTGTTAATTGACGACTTTCCTCTATAGTTGTTGTGTTATTTCAACCACACACATCTATGAGGTTTCTTGTCGACTCATGCGTTAAGTTCATCAAATATGTCTTGAATTTGTTTATAATTTTTATATGTTACATTCTTTGTTTAATGGTGCTAGGCAGGGAGCATGACATGTTTTCTTACTTTTTGAATTAAGGTGGGGTGTTGATAAATTTCCAAGCGAGACTCCTCGTCTTCTATCAAGGAGGGCGATCCATTCTTCCTCCACTTGGATTACATGATGGCCTAAAAGTTGTTCTCAAAAATCTGATTTCTCACATACAAAAGGCGGTGCCTAACCAAACGCTCAAGTTCTGGCGAATGCAGTCGCCTCGACATTTTAATGGCGGTGAATGGAATCACAATGGTAGTTGCTTGTTTCAGTGACCCTCTTGAAAAGGAGGTACAAACTTAACTCTCTAATGCATCCTAATCAAAGTGTTACAGTTGAAGTGAAAATCATGTGCAACAGTTACAAAAGGACATAAGCTATGAATAAGAAAATCACAATTTTTTTCCATCAATCATCTAAATCAAGAGGAATAAATAAGATTTCTGCAAGAGAAACTCAAAATATAAACAAAACCTAAAACGAATTGCAAAACAAATACAAGAAATCTTATATGAATTGTGCTTCGATACAACTCCTCAATCTAACAATTGAGGAGAACAAGTGATGAGAAGAAGCAAGAGAGTGTCCACTGAAGTGCCAGAGGAGAAGCAATTAATAGACCATGGAAGAGAAAGGAAGTTGGGATGAAGGGCAAAATCTAGGGTTTCGTTATATTATATTATTTCTCAGCAAAAAAAATCTCAAAGATTACGTACAATCGAAACAAAGATTATGGGTTAATTGGGTATAAATTTGAGGGCAAAAGGGTACAAAAAGTTAACAACCGTAGTTTTATTTAATAAAACGCTTGCCCACCAAACGTTTAAGCTCTTATGGCCTGTTCGCTTCACATTTTAGGGAGACCTAAGATCATGGGATTAGTTTGTGATGGGACTAACACATTGGTTTATGTATTAGTCTCATTTATGGGACTTGTTCGGTTGAGAGTTTGAAGGTTGGGAGTAAATGTGGTTGTAATGGTACATTTACAAAAGTACCCTTTCATTTAAGTTCCATCACCAACAAATTTTGGAAGTCCACTTCCTTCTTCACATCGCGTTCTCTGTCCGGTCTCCATCTCTGGTGAGCAGCGGTGTTCTTCACTTCGCGTTCTCTCTGTTCGGTCTCCATCGTCGTCAACGTTTCCTTCTTCACATCGCTTCTCTCTGTCCGGTCTCCATCTCTGGTGAGCAGCGGTGTTCTTCACATCTCGTTCTCTCTGTCCGGTCTCCATCGTCGTCAACGTCTTCTTGCGTGAAGGTGTCTTCTTCATCCGAGGTAAGTTTAACTTGATCAGAGAATACTCTCTTCCCCTACAAAATGTAGTTGAGTGATTTGTTGTGATTTTAGGGTTTGTGTTCTTGGTGATTTGGATTTCCAATGTGGTTTTGTTGTTCTGTTCGATTTGATGGAGTGGTGGCCTTAGGCAATGATAAAAAATTGTGAGATGAGAGTTTATGGTACCTCCATTGTTACAAGGGATTAATGTATCAGATATTGAAAAATTATGAACATTGGCTTTGTATTGTATAAGGCATATAGAAATATTTTTCAATGTACATTGGCTTTGTTCCCGATTCGTTGGTGTATAGGACTGGATGTATTTAGGAGATTGAGGGGATTCATCACACTATAGGCCCGGCACAGAGTTTGTTTACGATGACATCAAAACCTGCATAGAACTAGTACATAGCAACATAGACTTGCAACGCGGCACAGAGTTTGTTTACGATGACATCAAGACCTGCATAGAACTAGTACATAGCAACATAGACTTGCAACCCTTAAAAGAGCCTAACATTTCTTGAGGATATCATCAATCTCTCAAATTAATTGACCTGCCAAATAAATATATCTTCGTAGAATGCCATCATGTTGTGAGTTCCTATCTCTATTGCTAGATAAGATGTTCAAGTGCTCAAGTTTGTCATGTTTGATGCTTGTTTTCTTGGTATTGATTTCGGTAAGGCACTTCTTGTTCATGTGTTCATGCAAGGAAAAAACTTTGGAAAGATGCACTGAATAAATGGAAGGGCATGGATGGCTCCATCTTCTTATTAGCAGTTATATAATCATAATGTAACTACTGAACCTCTTCTTTGCTTATAGTAGACATGGATAAACCCGGCTCACAAGAAGCATGCATTCGTAGTGGAGGGTCATTTCAACCCCCGAGAAAAATATTGAATACATCCACCAGACCTTCCAAGCTCCTTCAACAATGTGCAGGTGCTGCAACAAAGAAAAGGGGGCAGGGGAAAGCAAGGTGTTCGCGTGAAGCTTCGCATGAAGACTCGGCCGAAGACCCCAAGACATCTCGACGAAAGAGGAGCCATGCAGAGGATGTTGCCCTCGTAAATGCCATGGTTGAGATGGTGGCCAGTGGCGTGTACAAATGCGACAATGGCTTCAAGCCCGAATATTTGAACCATCTCGAGGAGGCATTGAAAATCACATGCTCGAATTCGGGGATCAAGGCCCGACCACATATTGAATTTAGACAAAAATCCTTGAAGAAAGAGTGGTTCATAGTTAATGATATGATGTGCGGCATTCGGCATGGTACAAGCGATTCGGCTTTGACTCGACTTCCAACATGGTCACCGCTCCCGATGATGTATGGGAAGATTACCTAAAGGTATGTCATAGTTAATGTTTTATTTCATCCATATGTCATGACTAATCTGGGTACTATTGGTTGCGTAGAACTACCGGAAGCAAGACCTTGGCGTCTAAAGTCATTCCCGCATTACGAAAATTGTTGTATCATTTTTTGGAATGATAGGGCCGCGAGCGAGGATGCACGTGCACCGAGAGGATGCTTTTGAGGATATCAACGATGTTCATGACTCCAATAGTACAAGTAAGCCATTAGCGGCGCCCACTGAAGAGTTTGATGCTACTCCTACATCATCGAGAACCCGGACTACTACGACTGATGCTAGTGGGAATCAAGCCAAGAAGAAGAGAAAGGCGAGCAATGATGTTTACATAGGTGACCAAATGGTGGCGGCGGCACAGATCATGGCGAACGAAATCTCCAAGGTGACTAGTGCCATTCGTGTTGAACACGACTTGCGTGACTCATTTATTAATGCTATGGCCGAAGTCCACGAATTGACGGACGTTGAGATAGCAATTTATGGCAGCAAGATTATGGGTCGCGTGGAGCTTATGGCGGCTTTCATGACTCTGCAACCCGAGTCCAGACTTCCATGGCTTCATGCGATGTTTAATTGACATATGACATAGTCATGGTTTTTTGGTGGTCATTTGATGGATGTAAACAATGTTGTTTGGTTTAGTTAATTAAAGAAACAATGCAAGATTTCATTTTGGAATGTGGAGGAGTTTAGATACCCTTGAAAATATTAATTTTGTAGGTGTCCCATGTAACACAATGCATACAATTGTTCGTAGCACTGAAAATGGTCATGTTAGAATTTACTATATCTATTTTATGGTTTGTTTTTACTCTGTTTCTCAACCTATAAATAATTATGAACATGTTAGAAAAATAACATCAAAAGTAGTGCTGAAAAAAAATGTTCTTAACATGGATTAATGTTTTGCAAAATCCTTGAAGAAAGGTGCCTGAGGAGACAATTGTTCTCATCATTCAGGCCACATACATTTAGTCAGACCACCACGGATCCATAACATATTCATAACCCGAGCCAACTCTTTGGGAAAGGGTGCGGTCTCGAGGGAGCAAGTCAATACGGGGTTCCTCGTCAAAAGAAGGTGATCGTGGTAGAGGTACTCCTTTTGCCTCGTACAACTCTTCAATCCACATTCGCGGTGGTAGCGGTGGTGGGGGGATCTCATCTAGTTCGGCAAGAGCTTCCTCTAGTGTAAGTTGATCATGAACCTCCCTTGCAATTGTAGCAGCGTGGTTGTACCAGTCAAAATCGGCTATTGCTTCCTCTTTCGTGTCAAAGTGAGCATAGTAGAACCTGTCGAAGTTTATCCCTTGTTTGTAGCACTCGTACCACGTTCCATATACACCAGGGTCCCAACCACGAAACACAGTGTACCATTTCCAGTTGCTTCTCATGTCCTGCATAAAACCATTGATTTTACGTACATTAAAAAAAAACATATGGCTCATAGCAAATGATGTCAAACACAAGTATTGAACAATGATCATTAAAATTGTAGCAGTTCACATATAAATAGTCTCGGCAGATAAAAATCCCACAAATAAAAAAAAAATTGTTCATCAACTTCAACTGTGTTCGACATTAATCGCCTCCTGTCAATGGTAAGAATCCCACATATCTATGGCAAGGTTGTTGCGAAATGCAGTCCACGCATCAGTTTGTCCCACTTGGCTAATGACTTTAGGCGGTTCATTCGACGCGTCGTCTTCAGCCCCCAACTCTTGCCCCTCAACCACCATGTTATCCAACAAGTCATCTGGTACCTCCATTGTTAGGTAATTGTGAAGAATGACACATGCGATGATTATAAGTGTAGTCATTTTCACATTGTAGAAACAAGGATTACGTAACACGGCCCAACGTTGTTTCAACGCTCCAAAGCAAGTCTCAATAATGTTTATTGCCTTTGCATGACGCATGTTGAAAACTTCTTCAGGTGTTTGTACTGGACGTTTGCCAGTTGCCCACTCAGATAAGTGGTATCGTTGACCGCGGAAAGGTGCCAAAAACCCTTGACAATTAGAGTACCCTGCGTCGACCAAATAGTAGTTGTCATTAGGAACTTTTAAACCATTACGGCGTGATACAACATCCCTCAGAATTCTCCCATCGGCGGCCGACCCTTCCCAACCCGGTAGGATGTATGTAATTAGCTTAGATGGTGTACAAGCGCACATGACGCTCATCGTTGGGAAGCCTTTCCTACACCTAAATCGCGCCTTTTGCTTGTTACAAACGATAATTGGTATATGCGTCCCGTCAATAGCACCAAGGCATCCCTACATTGACAAAACCAATGAATTACATAAGTCATATAACGAAGGAGAATTTATATGACTAAAGCAAAATAAACGAGGACGTTTGCCATAATGAAGTACCTGAAAATAACTCCATCTCAAATCAGTTTCTTCGGGACCAACTGGCTCAGGGTGCTTCAAAATCATACGTTGCATTCGTATAAGCGCGCGAATAGTTCTCCTGAACACCTTACTTACAGTGTCTCCCGACCTTTGGAACCATATTGAAATGACCCTATTGCGTATGTTGTGCCCTAGTATGTGGAGGGTAATGGCCAAGTGCTCATCGACAAGCACACAATGCTTATCCCTCAATTTTCCATGTTCGTACATGTTGAGTCGTTAATTAAGTAATATTATATATAGGTTATTTATATATTTTTATTGTCAAGTCTCCAAAATACTAGCCTAATTGCGTTTATTTATTATTTTCAGGGTTATTGGAGTGTGTGGTTAAATTCAGGGTGAAAAACTACGCGAAATCGAGTATGCATATGCCCGGATTCGTTCTACATCGAACATCGCATTGGCACGTATCTCGAGGCAGATTTGGTGGGCCCACACTTGTTATGGTATTTGATGAAAATAAGTGGAGCATGATGGCGTTGATACAATGAGGCGGGATTTGGTTTGATTTGCATGATATATAAGAATATATATATATATATATATATATATATATATATCATATATATATATATATATATATATTATATATACTAGTTTCAGGACGTGCTACGCACGATTGACCGCTCGCTTTGCTCGCGGGAATTAATTTCTAAAAATTTACTAATAAAATTCAAAGTTGTAATTAAAGTTTAAAAATTAGAAAAAAAAATTGAATAAATTATAAACGAATGTGATCACATTCATACATTGTTATCTAAAATTTTTGCGATTACAGTTTCTTCAATACATCAACTAAGGGCAATAATTGAAACAAACAAGAATTATGCTAAAAACTTTAAGAACAATCTATTTTCTTGTCCATTTAACAATTTTGTCCGGCACAATATCCATATTTGTTAGGGAAGTATACAACCAAAGGCATGAAGTTCTTCTAACAATGGAGAAATCTGGTTGAAAAAAGGGAAGAACAATGCAATCCTTAATGTTGATATGACATAGAAAATTATAAAGGACATCTTAAAGAAGGTTATTTTGAAATATGGCATAAGAGGGTCGTCATGCATTGTATAAGAGATTTTTTTTTTGTATGAAGTGGATGGCTAATCAATAAGCTAAAATAATATTTATTTATTTTTAGTAATATATATAAGAACCTCTTGTGAACATTGATTCCTGCACTTTAATGAAAAAGAACCATTAGTCTTGAGTATACAAAACAACAACCAATCAATAAGCAAGTCAAATATATGCACGCATTAGTGCAAATTTTGCAACAAGAATAAACTTATAAGTATGTTGGCAATAGATCGATCATCAACACCAAAACAA
Organism: Stephania cephalantha; assembly: GCA_039657325.1. Lineage (NCBI taxonomy): Eukaryota > Viridiplantae > Streptophyta > Magnoliopsida > Ranunculales > Menispermaceae > Stephania > Stephania cephalantha. The sequence goes on from CM077577.1 coordinate 28,815,356, forward strand.
AGAAAAAAAAACTAATTAACTTGTGAAAGTAAATTACTACACATAACACCTTCCCTTTAACATCTAAATTAAATTAATTTTGGTGACAATCACCAAATTCTTTTTCGTATTTGCACCAGTTGTCGAGTGTATAATGTAAAAAGGGAGCTAATCAAACACAAAGGAGATGAATAAAGTTACAATTGTATCAATGACCTATCTAAAAGATATTTGAATTCTACTACCTAACTTCATGAACTCAAATTAACAACTTAGTTTCTCAAAAGCTTCGTTGTAATGTCCCAAAATATTTACTCTAAGTTAAGTAATTGAAAGGGATTGACTTGTTTAAATCCTAGAAAGTTTGAATAAATACACTAAGCTATGATTTGTTAGAACCACGCTACTTGAATACAAAATTTTTTTGTGAAGTTTCAAATCCATACCTTGATCATTCAACTCTTTCTTTTCACTCCTTAGTTGTCTTTGGAGAGCCCGCTTCATTTCTTTTTCTTCCTCCATTGCAAATTTACGTTTCAAACTATCCACCTCCCTACGATTAGTATTTTTTGCTTTCCTTACAAAGTCTTCACTATTGTTGATAACTCTTAAGTTTCTAACCATGGTAAGGTAAGGTAAATGGTTATACTTAATGAATTTTTAGATGAGATTGTTAAAGCGCAATCCAATAATCCAATGAAACAAACATTAGAGTAGTAATTAAAAAAATAAATAATGTTAATTTAATATTCAAAAGGAGATGGAAAGTAAGCAATGGAATTCTTGTGTCTTTTAAACACAAACATACAACTAATTTAGATTACAACTCTAACATAATGCTCATTATCTACAATTCATCTAAGGCCACCATTGGATCCAAAATAATAATCACACGGGGGTTCATTTAATCCAATTATTCAAACATTTATATATTTCAAATGTGAACCAAATCTATTAATCTCAAACTTGTTAATCACAAATATTAATCTCAAACTTATTAATCACAAATATTAATCTCAAACTTGTTAATATCAAATGTGACTAATATTTATAGACTCGCATTAAAAAAATTGATTCCAAATCAAATTACAAAAACTTAAAGAAACTCAAAGTCCGCCTCAAACACAAACATACAACTAATTTAGATTACAACTCTAACATAATTGATTTGCCGATATCTTTATTTATTGGAGTGATCTCCATTAGAAGTCCCTCAAAGTAAGACAAAAAAAGTATTAAAAATAGTAATGCAATGCATATAAAGTAATATCCATATGCTATATATATATATATAGAAAGATACAAATTAGTGGGAGATGCATATAAAGCAAACAGCGTGCACACAATTTGTCTTCCTTCCAGCTGATGTTGGATTCGCCTCGAGCGGCGCATCAGCACTTTCTCCCACTAATTCGCCGATCCTTGAGCGATCCTTGTCTCCACCAGCTTGCGCCATGTGTCACGTACTCACCAGCCACCACGTTCACAACAGCCACTTCCTCCAATCACCTCGCGCCACGTCAGCGTCACAGCAAGGCCGCCCAATCACGCGCTGACACGTGGCATAGGCAATTTTAATAAAGAGGAAGGAACGCACAGAGACAGGGGGGGCAAATACGGCTATTCTTCTCGGTTTCGGCCTTTTTCTTTCTTGGCCGAACTCTCTTCCATTTGATTATTTTATTTTTCTTTGTTCTTTGTGTTCTTCAACTATGCGAGGCTAAAACCTCTAGCCTAGGCAAGATTGCAAGGGAGGTTCGACTGCGCATATCAATGGATTTGTGAGATTTATATATTTTAATTTCAGTCTTTTCATTATTATTTTATTTTCTTTGGTATTGTTTGAACAATCAAAGTTAAACACTTGTTTAAACTTTGATTTATTTGTCAGTGAGTCGTAAGCATCCGTAGTTGTGCAATAAGACCACACTAGTGACATTCGACCATACCGATTGATTAGACCCTTTTGGGACCGGTTGAATACCATAGGGATCTAGGCTAAATCGGACACACTAGTGATCCGGTTGTCTAGGTGTAGTGCCTTCAGAAGCTCAATGCGGTCAACGCATTAAACCCAATTCACTTGAATTGTGGTTATGTGTTTGATTAGGGAAGTAGTCACCGTCGTACCTTGGTTATCGAGATTAGGAAGTGCGAGGAACCGCGTGCGTCACGGTCTATAGCTACACTAAGATATTTTGATTTGCATATTTTACATAAATCGACGACCAAATCCAATCTTTTACCGAACCGAACTTGTATGTCTTGACTTAGGTATTTTTATTAATTATTCGATTTTCAATTTTATATCCTTTGCTTTCATTACTTTTTGATTATTTAATTTATTCAATTCTCTATCAAACCCCGATTTCTCTTTTTGTTATTTTTGACCTTAGAAAGATTACGGTCCTGTGGGATCGACCCTTTGCCACTATTCTACAAAATAGTTGGTTTAGGTATTTTTAAATATTATTGACGCGTTCGCGCGCGTCAATTTTTGGCGCCGATTCTTGGGATTGGTTTTTTTTCTTTCTTTCTTTGGTTTTTGTTTTTATTTTTTTTTTTATTTTTCTTTGGTTTTTTTTATTATTTTGTATCTAGTTCCTTGTTTCTAACATTTTTGCAGTAATTCCATAATGGCCTCCTACACCCATAATTATGGTCGATTCGAAGACTCATACTATCATGTCGTGAATGGGGTAGGTATGTCACATAATGGACATCAATTTTCTAACTCGCAATCTTTTGTGCAACAGTCGGGTTTGTGGAAATCGTGGGGAGTACTTTCATCCCACGTATGCTTGTCCGTATTCGAAGTATAAGAATCATCATGGTTCCACTTATGCATCACCACAACCCAACTTCTATATGTATTAGCGAAGTCCACAGATTCCTCAACATGAAAAGAGGTCTATACGAGACATGATGAATGACTTGATCTTCGAGAGAACCAACTTTTCAACAAAGTCATCAACATGAACGGAGAACCATTGCGGACATTGAGAGAAATATGATCTCCGATTGGCTTTTTCAAAGCACCACTCAGCAGCCCTTGCGGGAGGATATGCAGCATATGAAATCAAAGTTGCAAAATTCAGAAACTCAAGTTACCGCTATACTTGAGCATTTGATGGATGAGGAAGAGTTGCCTCCGCAACCAATTTTTGACTCTGATGAGACTGTGAATGCTGATACATCTAAAAGTGTTGAGTTTGATGAGTTATCAATTGTGGACGAGCATTTGAGCGAACCAGAGGAAACACTATACGTTTCTTCACATGAGCCAGACATTACTATTGCACAATATGACGATGATGAAGCTGAGAAAGAAATTGAAGTCATTTCAGAAAGGTCGGAGGAGCCCCAGAAAGAGAACGAGGAAGACCAACCTCTGGTGTTGGTGAAACCACCCACCCTCCCATGCATATTTGTTAAACCTTATACGGGGGTGGAAGTAAAGGAGCGTTCGTGGATTTTTTCTACACCGCCGACACCTTTGTGTTGGATGACCATGACTGACGACAGTATTCTTTTGTGTTAGAGGTCCCGAATGAGCTCCCAATTCTGAAGGAGGGCGTGCATGATGCATTGCCCAAAGCTATAGATGCACCATTCGTTGTTGATATCTCGAAAGGAGAGGGCATCACGTGATGATCACAATAAGTCTAGCCAAAGACTTAAAAGAAAGGCGCTCGTTGGGAGGCAGCCCAGCTTTGTTTTTATTTTTATTGCATTTATTTCAATTTTAATTTAGTTTTAGTTTTTTTTATGTTTAATAAAGCCCTAACTTGGTCTCTTGGATTTTTGCAGGTGTAATGAATGTTTGATGAGCACTGATGGCACTAGACCACCCCCGAGTTTGATAGGTTTGACTATAGATTACATTGTTTTTGGAGTAATTTGAGCATATTCTTTTTTAGGAATTAGCATATTATTAGAGTTTTAGGTGTTTTGAGACTTGGTTGGGACATATCCAACTTAAGTCGCCACATTAGTGGCGGGTCTTTAAGTAGACCCAAAACCCAAAACCTCATTCCATCATCTTGTTGACTTCACCCGTAGTTGAAAGACTCGGCTCGCAAGATTTGATAAGAATCATTTGAGTTAACTCCCATGCTTATTAGTTCTTGCTCTTATTATGATAATTTTATTTCATAGTTTCCTTAGTCACCTAGACACGCGAGATTTGAGCATTCCCTAGTTTTTGGAGACTTTTGTTATGCGTGCACTTGTATCATCTTCTTATTTTATCCATATTCTTTTTCACCACTTTTCTTTGTCTTCTTGTTGCATGAATTCCTTGACTTGTTTTGAACCTTGAGGACAAGGTTCGGAATAAGTTTGGGGGTACTTTAGGATTTGTGGATTGAGTTGGATGGACTTATTTGCGAAAGACCGCAGGTGAGATCGTTTAAATTTTTTTTCAATTATATGCGGTTATATGTGGTTGTTGGACGGTATTGGTGGTGTTTGATATCTCTTATTCATTCATTTCTTCCATTTCTTTTCCCTCCATATCTCATTTTCTCATTTTGTTAGGAGTTGATACACTTTCATGCATGTATTTAGTATAGTTTTTATTATTATATTGTTTAGAGTCACCCGAAACTTTATTTCATGCCTTTGGTTGTGGATGAGTACATTATGGTTGCCTTTTTGACTTGAAACTTATGAAAAATTAGGAGAAATACTCACTCGAGTCTGTAGCTCAGCATTTTTATGATTTCATGATTATGGACTTAGTATGATGATTAAGCTTTGTGCTAGATACCAAAATGGGTAGACGGTTGAAATTGTGCAAGTGATGAGACTTTAACCCACATTGGGGAATTTGCTTAATTATAGTAAAAGTGAGAAGGGCTAACATGAGTTTTCAAAATATAGAGAGTCCCACAAGTTTCCACAGGAAATGGAGCAGGGAAACTTGTGGTGGGAAAAAGCGAGAAAAGTGGTCCATAGGAAATGGAGCAGGGACCGTATCATTTGAAAAAATTTGGAGAAAAAAAAAAAAAATAGAGAGTATAGATATAAAATGGATAAAGGCGGAAGAGTATGGAAACTCCTCAAATAAAAAGATTTAGCTCGAGTGCTTATAGCTAGATTAAGTAAAATTGTAAACTTGCATGCTTGAATGTGTAGACCAAGAAAACCCGCGAGTAGTTGATGGCTTTTGTCTTGATCGAGTCTTTGTCTTTAAAGTGTGATCTTAATTGTGTTCGGGTTGCGGTTCTTGACATATCTTAACTCCGAAATTTCTTAAGTGGCTTGTTAACTTGGCAACTATGTAAACTAAAGGAACTCCATGAATTCTGAATCGGGTATAGGATTAATTGAGTATGTACATATCTATATTATGAGTGTAGTTTATCTGCGTGTTTGTAATTTACACCTTTGCTCGGGACGTGCAAAGTCCTAAGTTTGGGGGTATTTGTTGAGTCGTTAATTATGTAATATTATATATAGGTTATTTATATATTTTTATTGTCAAGTCTCCAAAATACTAGCCTAATTGCGTTTATTTATTATTTTCAGGGTTATTGGAGTGTGTGGTTGAATTCGGGGTGAAAAACTACGCGAAATCGAGTATGCATATGCCCGGATTCGTTCTACATCGAACATCGCATTGGCACGTATCTCGAGGCAGATTTGGTGGGCCCACACTTGTTATGGTATTTGATGAAAATAAGTGGAGCATGATGGCGTTGATACAATGAGGCAGGATTTGGTTTGATTTGCATGATATATAAGAATATATATATATATATATATATATATATATATATATATATATATATATATATATATAGAAAGATACAAATTAGTGGGAGATGCATATAAAGCAAACAGCGTGCACACAATTTGTCTTCCTTCCAGCTGATGTTGGATTCGCCTCGAGCGGCGCATCAGCACTTTCTCCCACTAATTCGCCGATCCTTGAGCGATCCTTGTCTCCACCAGCTTGCGCCATGTGTCACGTACTCACCAGCCACCACGTTCACAACAGCCACTTCCTCCAATCACCTCGCGCCACGTCAGCGTCACAGCAAGGCCGCCCAATCACGCGCTGACACGTGGCATAGGCAATTTTAATAAAGAGGAAGGAACGCACAGAGACAGGGGAGGGCAGGGCAAATACGGCTATTCTTCTCGGTTTCGGCCTTTTTCTTTCTTGGCCGAACTCTCTTCCATTTGATTATTTTATTTTTCTTTGTTCTTTGTGTTCTTCAACTATGCGAGGCTAAAACCTCTAGCCTAGGCAAGATTGCAAGGAGGTTCGACTGCGCATATCAATGGATTTGTGAGATTTATATATTTTAATTTCAGTCTTTTCATTATTATTTTATTTTCTTTGGTATTGTTTGAACAATCAAAGTTAAACACTTGTTTAAACTTTGATTTATTTGTCAGTGAGTCGTAAGCATCCGTAGTTGTGCAATAAGACCACACTAGTGACATTCGACCATACCGATTGATTAGACCCTTTTGGGACCGGTTGAATACCATAGGGATCTAGGCTAAATCAGACACACTAGTGATCGGTTGTCTAGGTGTAGTGCCTTCAGGAAGCTCAATGCGGTCAACGCATTAAACCCAATTCACTTGAATTGTGGTTATGTGTTTGATTAGGGAAGTAGTCACCGTCGTACCTTGGCTATCGAGATTAGGAAGTGCGAGGAACCGCGTGCGTCACCGGGTCTATAGCTACACTAAGATATTTTGATTTGCATATTTTACATAAATCGACGACCAAATCCAATCTTTTACCGAACCGAACTTGTATGTCTTGACCTAGGTATTTTTATTAATTATTTGATTTTCAATTTTATATCCTTTGCTTTCATTACTTTTTGATTATTTAATTAATTCAATTCTCTATCAAACCCCGATTTCTCTTTTTGTTATTTTTGACCTTAGAAAGATTATCCCTGTGGGATCGACCACTTTGCCACCTACAAAATAGTTGGTAGGGGATCGACCTTTCAATTTTTTGCCACTATTCTACAAAATAGTTGGTTTAGGTATTTTTAAATGATTTTATTGAGACAAACGCGTTCATTATTGCAAAAGTTTATAATACTCAACACTCTGATTTCACATACACAAAGGAATTCTCACAAAGTTCATGCACCCAAACTCCTCGAGAAAAATGAGTTGTCGAACGAAAAAAATAAGCATATTTTAGAAGTTACAAGAGCATTAGTTGTCACAAACAATGTGCTAAAATATTAATGAGGTGAATCCATCTTAAGTACAACCTATCTCATAAATATGATGCCTTCAAAACCTTGATATTTGAAACTCCATTGAACCTGTGAAAAGCATTTTTCTTTCCCAAAATCACGATTGTTTCTCAAACTTTACCGCATCGTGTGTTTGGTTGCATCATTTACACTTACATCATGAAAAACAATTTGGACAACACGATCCAAAGGCCAAAATAATGTGTTTTTGTTGGTTTTAGATGAAACCAAAAGGTTTAGAAATGTTATGATCCAGTTCGAAAGAAACTTCTTGTGACTATTAGTGTTTTATTCTTTGAAAACAAGCCATTTTTCAAGTATCATCTTCAAAGGGAAAACAATTAAGATTCAGACTTTAACTTTTTTTCAGTGAGTACAAATTCCCAATACCCAGAAAATTTAAGTTTTCATTACTTGAATTTTATCAACTTTGGACAAAGTTTTGAATTAATAATATCCCTCAAGGTTCAAATTCAACTGCCGAATGTACTGAAACAAGTTCAGGTTGAAAAATTCAAGGAACAAAATTTGGATTCTGTTTTGAATCTAAATAGAACACCATCTTATTTCCCAAAACTGAAACGTCGAATAGGTTATTTCAATCTATAGAATTTGATGAATAAGAGAGTGATACTACAACCTGATACACAGACAAGGAAGTGGTTAACAATTCCCACCAATTGGAAACACTTATTTTGAATGGTGAAATTTATTTCAAGACTTAACTGGTGATGGATATGAAGGAAAATAAGGGAAAAACAGGTGAAAGTTCTTGAAAAACATGGAACGGCATGACAGAAATGAAGAAGAAAACCGGTGAACAAAGCTTACCTTCTCGCGTGTCTAGCCGACGACGCCTTCCCTCAACGATCGATGCTCTCTCTGTTCGATGGTGAGCAATGATTTTAGGGTTGATCGGTTGTTGTGTCGACGCTCTCTCTGTTCGATGGTGAGCAATGATTTCAGGGTTGATCGGTTGTTGTGTCGACACTCTCTCTGTTAGACGGTGAGAAATGATTTGAGGGTTGATCGGTTGTTGTGGTTGATCGGTTGTTGTGATTAGGGTTGATCGATTCTTTGTTGTGATATAGTTTGTAAAGATGAATGGTAAATTGGTAATCTGTAATAACCAACCATTGGGATTAGTTAGTCCCACCAAAATTGGTGGTTTAGTTTAGTCACCTCTACTGCCCATTAGCTAATCCCTGGCCTAGTTAATCCGCGAAGCGAACACCGGCTTAGCCAGTCCAATGGGGTTAATCTACCCTAAGACTATGAAGCGAACAGGCCATTAGAGTTTTAACTAGCTTATTTTCAAAATATGCTAGTTAACCAAAAACAGCTTATTGGTAACGGTAGCTTATAATCTAGTTAATAAGCTAGCTAATAAGCTAGTTTGTGCGTGCCAAACACAGCCATAGTTTTATTCACAGTTATAGGGTCTACATCTACATGGCAATCAACATTCGTGAGAGAATTGGGTTTTGATTTCAGATTCTATTGCAATTTTGGCTTTGGGGCTATATATATATAACCAAAAATGTAAATGCAAAGCTAGGAATGCATAAACAAACACAAGTTAAGAGAACAAGAGAAAGTAGGAGAGAAAATATAGAAATCTTATTCATGGTATACACCATACACCTCCTTTTATAGATATGAGAGGATGGTATAAATAGCTTGTAGGTTACATTTGTATTATTACAATAATTAATATAATAATGGCTAGTAATAAAATGAAAGTTACAAGAATACAATAAGTTGTCATTTACATTTACAACAATCCCCTTGAACGATAACTTGTTAAAAGAATATGCCTAGTTAAAAATCTTTACTAGCTAGGAAAAATCATGTAGGAAAAAATCCAGCAAAGGAAAAGAGTACATCGTTCTCGTTCATCAAAATACGGAATATAATATTGTTAACATCGCCTCATTAAAAACCTTGATTGAAAAACCCAATGGATAAAACCATAGTCAAAGGGAAAAAGAATACAATACATTAATCAGTAATGAAATGGAATATAATATTGTCAGTATTGCCTCATTAAAAACTTTGCTAGGAAATCTCAGTGGGATAAAACCATAGCGAAAAGAAAAGAGTGCAATGTACTAAATAATAACTCCTTTTGAATCCCCCCTAATGTTGACATGGGTAATACATACTGCATCATATATTAGATAATGTGGTTGGAGAATATTTTGTCAGATGATTCTTAAATATATTGAATCATGTTTCTCAACCATATACACACTTACAACTTGCTCCAAGAATCGCAAGTATTTTTGAATGATTTGGAAGAAGTAACAACCATAATTACTTTACAAACTTCCAATATATAGCAATATGATGATCATAAGTGATTATATAACTCATTTGAGAATGAGCCTTATAAGAATGAAAGAAGAATCTGTCATTGATATATCTTTGCAAATAAGTTAATAGATAATACAATATATGATTTGTACAATTGCAAGATACATAAATACACATATTGCACTTAGATATAAAATCTTATCAAGATTTTCTCATAGTAATTTGATTGATAGACAAGTATTCCACTTGAAAAATACTCATTTTACAAACCGAGATTGAAATCTTATTTTTCAAATATCTTTCATCTCGAATTCCTTTTTAAGTATTCAAATATTCTAATGATATCGCCGTGGTTTCACACAATATTTAATCATCAATATATGACGATATTGTAATGAAGACATGTGTATGATGGAGTTTATTTATGAATCATTAAAAAGTAAATAATTATGGAGGCATTGGAACACTAATTCTACCAAATAGTTTTATATCCAACAAGCTTTATGGTGTCATCAAGCTTTTCGATGATCAATCCAAAAACTTCTCGTTTCGTGAACAAATTTAACTCTGTTTGGACAACCTCTCTATATCTTCATCAACTTGATCTTCTCTGACATTCATCCACTATTTGTGGTTATAGATCATCATTTTCATGAACTTATAAGGATACTTTGAAAGTAAATATACTTTGAATCCATACTAAACGATTTCTTTTATTTTATCTGGACTGTTTTTTATTTTCTTACCCCTACACTATTTTTCAAGGGTTCATATCATTTGAACCAACTGGTCTTCTATGCCTTAGGAGTTTTGTTGATTCTCATGCATTTTATTGCACGTAAACATTAATTCTTATAGGAACTTGTTAATGCATTTAGCAACTCTCTTATATCAGTAGATGCACCAAGTAACTGATTCATGAGTTGTTGCTAATGATTGATCATTTGAACATCAAGTTCATATAATTTGTACACGAAACATATTGCAACAAAGCCAATGCGTTCCAATCAATTTCACGCCATTGTTATTTAATTGGCTTATATCTCCCTTAATGGTGGGAAAATTGCTTCAGGAGAGTAACAATCAACAAAATATATTATTAATAAATCTCCTATTAAAGGCTCAAGGCATCGTAATTGTAATCACCAGTTGATAAAAATTATGATTCTTGAAGAATGTCATTATGAATTATTATTAGCATAATGGATGATCATGGATGACCAAAATGATCATTTCACTTTATGAATGTCATTTATGACGAAATTTATTTTAATATACCTTCTATATATCCAGAAGATGAAGCTAAGATTTTTAGTTTTCAGGTGAAACCACAATCATATAAAGAAATTAGTATATTATCTTGAGAAAATTTTTTCTAGATAAGGCATTGGCAATAAACATGACATATATTCATTGCTTTTATTTGACTCGTGAATAGAACACATCTTCATGTGTTATTTGTAATGAGCCATTTATAGTAATAAAATTCATAATTCTTCTTTTGATTTTGAAGGCATGGGAAAAAGGTCACTAAAAAAATATTCGGGCATAATATGACAATATTTAGACCTACTGATGGTCTTTTTCTATGTAACGAAATTAGTCACAATTATGAGCGCTCATTGTCAATAATAACTTGCCCTTATAAAATTCCATGTGGTGCACCATTTTTATTTCATTATCATGGAATTATTTATATGACCTTCCCCAAATCCTTTCTTCTTTCCACATCCATAATTTTATTATAGCGACCATGGTCATTTTATAACGCAACAAATGCTTCATGAAGCAAAATCAATTGGATGAGAGTGATATTGTATATAATATATTATTATTCCACTCAGCTATTATTAGGCAAGAAGCCAATTCATCATAATATTCATATATAATTGATGTACGCGCTCGATATTTTGTTCAATAATATATCGAGGCGTACCACGTGAATTTTTCTATCATTGCCTCATCAGTCACATTTCTGCATATAGCCTCAACCAAGAGGTAAAAAAAATTACGAAATTATATATTACTCATAGTTGACTGATTTATTTTTATAGTTTGAGACTCAGCCGCTCAATTGGAGCTTTGTGGAGCATTACCACTTTTGGTATTCATATATAGCTCCATATATATAAGGTGAAAGGATATAAAATGAAATATTCACTTTCAAATATCTTATAGAGATATTAGCGAATAAATATAAGGATTATATGTATATGTTGCATTGCCTTGTATAGATGCTTTTATAAATAAAATTTAGCATCTAACTGTCATAACAAGTAATCCTTGTTAATTATAATATTAATTAGGCAACAACTTATATTATGATTGACAAAAAAATGATCATGTAAATAGTTTCCTCATTTTTATATAATATACGATTAAATATATATTCACAACTTGATTATTTTATTCACAAAATATAACATTTGTATGAGTTGGTGGGACAACCTCTAAGTTGGGTGGCGAGACAAAGTCTACTTAACAACCAACATCCTAGAACGGGATAACCCATCTCCCTTTCAATGTTTAACTTTACCAGGGACAAGGCTTACCCACTATCAACTCAAACTTATAGTATTGTTTGTATTATAAAAACCAAGATTAGAACAAAACTAATCTTTAATAATTTTGAGAAAAAACTATGTCACATATATAATATATATACTCATATTTTATAAAATAGTCAACAATACGTGGTGTTGTTACACCAGATGAACTTGTCCAATGACAACTTAGAGCCAGTAAGCCCACATCTTCTGATTTCCAGCTCATATATTGTTATTATTTTTATTTTTTTATTTGTCTCTTATTTAAAAAATTGTGTATACATGTATATATATATATATCTCAATGGTACATGAAAAATGCCACCCATAATAAAATGAAAATGAATTTAACCAATCATGGCCAAAGCATATAAGATATAATTGGCTAGAGATAAATTCAAACAATATTGTGGTTAAAATATATAAGAAATTTATGAATGGTCAATAAAATGGCCAAAGCACAAATGATTTCATTGTCAATAAGTAGTATTTTCGCTAATCAAGGCATCATCGATCAATTAATATATAGGTCAATAAAATGTAACTCAAAAAGGTTATGAGATGGATTCCAAAGGTCATTAGTGACCAAATGAAATAAAAATACCAACTTAAATGATGTTGCCAACTTGAAATGAGTTACAAAAATATTTTTAACCGATCAATTTATTTTTCATAATGGCACATAATCATATTTGAAGGGTTGAATGGACTGAATTAATAATCGACCGATATCAACCGTTATCAACTTAAAGAACAACCAACAATTAAAAATCACATTATTACAAAGGTAATCAATAGCTAGCATAACCTTCCGAAAATTAGACTTAATCACATTTGACCATATGTGTCAATCACATTTTAACACCATATTGTAACCGAAACATTTTTTAATAATATAAAATGTATTTAATAAATTAAAGGAGGCATATTGCTTTTACAAAATGCTAGCTATATAGATAAATCTTTATAGCATTTGTATATAATACGACATAAAGATGAAATGATTAAGACGTATGAATGTCTCAGCAATTGAAAATGCTGTATATAATGAACAGTAACTTAAAAAAATTGCAATTCATAGTAATACTATGACATGCACACATTCATGAGCCCATTCCGATTATATTTTATTTATTTTTTAATAAAGAATTTAGGCTAAACAAGCAAGACCTCAAGTCTGAGCTCTTCGAAAGATAATTTATTAGTTGAAAATACGCATGCACCAACAACAAATAAGAAATAAAGGCATGAATTCATGAACTGATCTCATGAATTAACAATACTGAGTTTTTATCTTAGAAATTTAAGGACAAGAAAAAACCTTTATAACGTACAAGTATATGTAAACATCAACCATATAATAACCATGAACTTCACCACTAAACCCAGACATTAAACTGATATGGTAAATGCAAAGAAGCTAATGACAAGAACAAAGATGTTGTTAGCCTAGCAGTAGCAGCCAATACCCACGTTGTAGCAGTAGTAGCCAATACCCACATTACAGCAAGGTATGTAATAATCAAGTATGATAATTACGTACGCTTTGAGGATTTTTTTAAAATAATGGAGAAATGACCCAAAGCAATACCTTAATTGTCAAACATCACAAAATGAGATTCATAAACAAAAATATTATACCTTCTAAGATTCATCTTCTTAGAAAGCCTATCTTGGTCTTTGAAGTCTCTTTTGTGTAGGGCACAATCATGAACAAGAGAAAGTAGGAGAGAAAGATAGAAATCTTAGAGCCCGCTATGGGCACCCCACCCATTACTGAAGGCACCACATTACAAAGGGCACCAAGTGTTTACTGAAGGCACCTAACAAAATTGGGGTGAAATGCCAATAATAACCCCTGTTCTTGAAATTGAGCATCCCACTCACACACTTACAGTCGCACCCCAACCCCCAACGCCCGACGCCTATCCCAGCCAACGCAGCCATGGAATTCTTTTGGCCCTAGAGCAGCGCAAATGACGAGACAGAGTCGCAGGAGATTCTTGGCGGCCTTGTTTGCGTTTTGTGTTGTTGTTGTTGTTGTTGTTGCGTTTTGACGGCGCGAGCAGCGCTTCATTGTTGTTGCATTTTATGTGTTGTCATGGCCTTATTTGTATATTGTTCATTTTCTTGGTTTTTTTTTTTGGAACCCCGTGGTTGTCGGCCACATAGGGCCGAAAATATGAACGAAATTTCGTTCAGGCCTAACCGAAACTTATTGATAAGTCTCGGTCTCAACATATCTCGGTCACCACATACCGAGACTTATCAATAAGTCTCGGTCACCACATTCCGAGACTTATTGATAAGTCTCGGACCTGTACCACCGAGACTTATTAAAAGTTGAAAAAATTCACAAAAAACAGCAACAAATATCTATTCTTGTAGCTCTTCCTACCCCATTGTGTTACCTTGGTCCATTTGATGCTTAAAACCACTACGAAATTGCTGGATCTAGAAAACCCTACAATGAAAACCAAAACTCCAAACACACTCTTTGCCACCAAAATAACTAATTCAAAGCTTAATATGATTGAAATCGATTGTTCCACACAATCGAATGTTGTGAACGTGAAAGCATCGATGCACGATCGTCGATGGAACACTTGGGTTTCGGTGGAGATGAGAGAGGGCGGAGGTGGGGTGCCCCAAAATTGGATGAAATGCGTGTTGGTGGTAGTGTGGTTTATTTATATGAAGGGACAATTATGTCATTTCCATTGATGTCCAATTTGGAGTAGGAAAAAACCTAAAATGGGGGTGCCTTCGGTAATTGGTGGGGTGCTCATAGCGGCGCTCAAATATTATTCATGGTACAAGAAGTATATCACCATACACCTCCTTTTATAGATATGAGAGGATGGTGTAAATAGTGTGTAGGTTACATTTGTATTATATATTACAATAATTAATATAATAATAGCTAGTAATAAAATGAGAGTTACAAGAATACAATAATAAGTTTTCATTTACATTTACAACAATATATATATATATACTCATGCCATGAGACCCCTCAAAATGTGTTGTGCATTAAATGTTTTGTGCATTATGACTCATAGATTAATGTATTAGATTAGAATTCAAAAGTTGTAAATGTGGTTCCCATGGTGTGTGCACACACATACACACATTTTTGGAAAATGATTGGTTGATCTAATTTAGGCACCCACTTATGTGCACCCACTTATGGGTATCTTTCGATACCACTCGATGCGAGTACGACTCGCATCTGGAGATGTATCATGTGGTTCCCACTCGTCTAGTGCACCAAGTGGGTGTCCAAAATGGCCTAGCAACCTAGCACCTCTCTATTTTTTTTCTTGTAATAAATCTACTTGGACTCATGAATTCGAACTCATAGGTTTTTTTTTTCAATTTTTACAAATATTTAAGAGTTATCAAATGAATTTTACAAGTGATTGTGTATACTTTATTAATTGCTTGAGAATGACTTTGAAATTTTAAAAAATCTTTGAGTCTGGACTCATGAGTCCAAATAGCTTTGTTGAGGCCCTCTACTTGTAGATTGGGTTTTCGCCTTTTCGTGACTTTTATTAAAAGAGGCACTTGTTGGTTTTCAATGTTGGTAAAAGCTCGGGAAACCCACTTTGGCACCGAGATCAATCAATGTTGGTAACTGTCACGGGGACGTTAAGTGAGGGGTTTACCCTAAGGAAATTTTTCTCGCTCAACCTAACTCGTGGTGCCTAAGGGCCACCTTAGTTCAGCACTACCAATAAACAAATCGAGTGAACAACAAGTTATGGCAACAAGGAAACGTTTTACTATGCTCTCAAAAGGAATACAACTCTGGAACTCTACGCTTCCCCAAGCTTAGAGCCCCTGGCTTTATAGAACAACCAGTAAGTAGTTACATAACCGACTAGGACACCTGTCCTGATTACATTGATTCGTATACTAAGTAAAACCCCACTTCCTTAGTGGTCAAGGCAGTTGCCCAACTGCCTTGTTCCCTTGCCGCCACCTGGTTCCATAACCGCCTCCACTGCTTGGTCAATTGCTACATGCTCGGGACATTTTCGGACGTGCCTTGGTCATGCCTCTGGCCATGACCAAGGTAGTTACCCAACCGCTTGGAACCGCCTTGACTTGGTCCATCCACGCCTCAAGGGTCTTGATCCACGTTTCTCTAAGGGACAGGAATTGCTCGGTGGTGCCTGGCCGTGCCCAGGCACCGGGGTGTTAGCCGGGGCTCGGTCGAGTCCCACCGGCTCGGGGTGGCCGGACCATGGGTCCGAGGGTCTTGCCTTGGCATGGTGCCCATGGCATGCTCGAGGGTCTTCCTTGCTACCGTGTCCATGCCGCCCCAAGGAGAGACCACCTCTCCTTATAGTAGATGTTAAGCCGTTTCCTCAGCTCCAATAGGAAACATCAAGAAATGAGACCAATCGTACTTTGACCTGGATCAACACCCAAGTCAAGATTTGTCAACCCTTGCCAAGGTATGCCTTGCCCGTGCCAAGGCGCGGCCTTGCTCGTGCCAAGGCATGACCTTGCTCGTGCCAAAGAATCCGCCAAGGTATCGCCTTAATCGTGCCCAAGGAACTTGCCTAGGTTCAGCCTTGCTCGTGCCAAGGCGCTACCTAACTCGTGCCCAGGGAATCTGCCTAGGTTCGGCCTTGCTCGTGCCAAGGCGCGACCTAACTTCTGCCCAAGGGATGTGCCAAGGTTTGCTCGTGCCCGTGCCAAGGAATGTGCCAAGGCTTGCCCGTGCCTGTGCCAAGGCTCGTGCCAAGGCATAACCTCGTATGCGCCTAGGCACCATGCCTAGGCACGTGCCAAGGCATGACCTCCTTCACGCCTATGCGCTGTCCCGCATGTTGTCCCGCGACCAAACCTCATGGAACCACCCGAGTCCTCCGGAACTCGGTCATTTTCTAGGTTACTCGCTTCCCAGCCCATCCTACTCGGGTCATGCTATTGGGGGTGTGACAAACATCCCCCCGCCGAAATGTTCGATGCCCTCATCGAACTGCTCGGTTGCTGCCGCCTCTGGTAGTCTGTTATCTCATTCTCAAACTGCCATAGAGTAGTATCTCGCTCCCAAGGAGGTTCCTCAACATCAACCCACTTGATCAAGTAAAAAGTTTGCCTATTCTTCTTGCTCTCGCCACGCGTCTCGCTGTGCTCTGAGGTAGTCCTCCAGCAACGCATTGATCCTCTCCGTCTGCCTCATCTGAGTGGAAAGGTTTAAGATAACTGACATGGAATGTAGGGTGTATCTTCAACCTCTCTGGTAGTTTTAGGCGATAAGCTACCCTCCCAACTCGTTTGACCACCTCGAATGGTCCTTCGTATCGCTGTATCAGGCCCTTGTGCGTCTCCTTCTTGTTGAACTTCTTCAAAATCTGAGGAGTGAGCTTCAACAAGACTAAGTCCCCTTCCTGGAACTCCAAGGGCCTCCTGTGCTGGTCAGCATACTTCTTCATCCTCCGGACAGCTTTGGCCAAACTGTCTTGAGCTGCCTCCCTCAGTTCCTGCTTGCTTCTCGCAAAGCAATAAGCCGCTGGGCTCAACCCCATCGACTTTGACTTGGCTACCTCATGTGGAGTAGCCGGTTGTTGTCCTGTCACCACCTCGAATGGACTCAGCTCCGTAGCTGAGCTTTTGTGAATGTTGTAGCAGAATTGGGTCGTATCAAGTAAATCCACCTAGTTGGACTGACTTGCATTCATGTAGTGTCTGAGGTAGTCCTCCAGCAACGCATTGATCCTCTCCGTCTGCCCATCCGTTTGGGGATGGTTTGCTATGGAAAACTTCAACTCCGAACCCAATAAATTGAACAGGGCTACCCAAAACCTTCCAGTGAACCGAGCGTCTCGATCACTGATGATATCCTCGGGTATCCCCCAATATTTCGCCACATGCTTTAGGAACAACTCGCAGTCAGATCCGCATCGCAATTCTTCGGAGCAGCTATGAACGTAGCATACTTTAAGAATCTGTCCACCACCGCCAAAGACGTTAGTCATTCCCCGCACTTTAGGAAGACCGGTGATGAAATCCATAGATATACTCCGAAAGGGTCTATCTGGTATAGGCAAAGGCTCCAGCAACCCTGGTGCCTTCCTTCTCTCTGTCTTGTCTTGTTGGCACACAAGACAAGTCCGCACGTACTGATCTACGTCCTCCTCCATCTTAGGCCTGAAGAATGAACGTGATAAGAGGGCATAGGTACGTTCCATGCCCTGATGCCCAGCCCACCGAGCATCTTGTGTCTCCCTCAGAAGTTGTCTCCTTAGTCCACCAGTACTAGGAACATATGGACGTCCTCCCTTAGCGTAGATGATTCCATCTTCGCACCAAAACCTCCGAGTGACTCCCTCCGCTATTAGCTTCAGCATCTTAGTACAAGCAGGGTCTTTGCTTGTCTCATCCTTGATGCGAGGCAAGAATTCGCTTTCCAGCCTCATTGCTTATGCCACCATCTCAGCCACCACCTTGCGACTAAGAGTGTCTGGGACTGAGTTAAGCCTTCCAGGCTTATGTTCGAACTGCACATCGAACTCTGCTAGGAAATCCAACCACCTCGCCTTCTTCTGATTGAGCTTTTTCTGATTCATGAAGTAGGTGATCGCCGCATTGTCCGTCCTCACCACAAAACTGGTTCCCAACAAATAATGCCTCCAAAGGTGGAGAGCATGGATCACCACCCAGCATTTCCTTCTCGTGAGCCGGGTACCTCTGCTCCGCTTCCTTCAGCTTCCTACTTTTGAAAGCAATGGGGTGTCCCTCCTGGACAAGTACCGCCCCCAATGCTCGGTCTGATGCGTCCGTGTGTACTTCGAAAGGTAGGTCAAAATTGGGTAATCCCAATACTGATTCAGAGGCAATGACCTGCCTCAGCTCCACCATAGCTTGGTTGCATCGATCCGTCCATGCCCAAGCTCAATCCTTTTTCAACAGATCTGTCAGCGGTGCCACTCTCCTTGAGTAGCTCTCCACGAACCGCCGATAGTAGTTTGCCAAACCCAGGAATTACCGCAACTCCGGGACCTTCGTGGGGTTTGGCCACTCTATGATCGCCCGCACTTTCTCCGGGTCCATCTGTAATTTTCCCTGGCCTACAACATGACCAAGGAAAGTGATTGTTTGCGCAGAAAACTCACATTTCTCCCTCTTTACAAATAAATGATTAGCCCTCAGCGTAGTCAAAACCTTCCGTAAGTGATCCACATGATCTTAGAGGTTTTGACTATAAATAACAATGTCATCAAGTTAAACAACCACAAACCGATCGATGAACTCCCTTAGTACATCGTTCATCAAATTACAGAATGTAGCAGGTGCATTCGTCAAGCCAAATGGCATGACTAAGTACTCGAATGATCCATACCTAGTCACCATGGCCGTCTTAGGGACATCTCCAGATGCAATTCGGACTTGGTAGTACCCCGACCTCAAGTCCAGCTTTGTGAAGTAGGCTGCACCGGATAGCCGATCGAACAAGTCCGCCATCAACGGGATAGGGTACTTGTTCTTCACTATTAGCTTGTTCAGCGTCCTGTAGTCCACACACATCCGAAGAGATCCATCATGCTTCCTCTAGAACATGACTGGTGCTCCATAGGGTGCCTTGGATGGCTGAATGAATCCAACATCCAACAACTCCTGCAACTGCTTCCTCAGCTCCTCCAACTCCTTTGGAGCCATTATGTAAGGGGCCTGTGCAGGGGGTTTTGAGCCAGGGATCAGCTCAATTTCGTGGTCAATCACCCTTTGTGGGGGCAATTGTTTCGGCAACTCCGCCGGCATCACATCACTGAAGTGCTCCAGCATCTCAGCAACTACATCAGGGACTCTTGCTGTCGTTCCTGCTTTAGTCTCCACCAAGGCCACTAGGAATGTCGGTTCACCCTTCCTCAGTCCATCTTTCACTTGAATGGCTGAAAGATGGGACAGCTTTGCACTTTCTTTCCCTGAAATCAAGTTAGCCGCAGGAACAAAGCAAGGATGAGACTTGTTCATCACGAACAGTCCCCTCAAGAATGGCATCAAGGCAATGTTCCCCAACAATAGAAAGTTATTCCCTAGGATGACATCAAAATCATCCAAAGGAACTGCCATGAGGTTGATCTTTCCCTCCCAAGATCCAACCTTAAGATTCACATCAGATGCCATACCTTGAATCCGCTTTGCTTCCGAATTCACGGCTTTCATTCGACTGGAATTCTCAACGAGGTCCAGTCCCAACTTCTCCACCATGTGGTCCGCCACAAATGAGTGTGTAGCTCCCGAATCCACCATTGTCAAGACTCGTCTCTGACTCACCTCCGCATCCACGTACATTAGTCCCTCTGAGGGACTTGTCTTGGCTTGTTGAATGGCATTCAACAATTGTAGTGGGTTCATCCGGGGCTGGCCATCATCTTCCGCGATTAGGGCCGAGATTCTCTCCTTATTTGGGCAATCTCGTGCCCTGTGAGGGCCATTACAAATGAAACAGCCCTTACCTGAGGAACTTGATGAGGGCTTTGAGTCTGTCTTCGGGGCTGGTTTCGAGCTCAGGGAAGGGCTTCTTCTCGCCCTTCTTGTGGTGATCTTTGAATGGCTTCTTTTCCTTGTTCTTCCCCTCACTCGTGGAAGAACTAGTCTTGAAGTCCACAAGACTGTCAGCCGCAGCAATCGCACCAGGTAAGTCCTTCACCCCTTGCCTCTTTAGCTCGGATTGAGCCCATGACTGCAATCCCGTAGTGAAGTTAAAGAGTTTATCCTCCTCTGACATGTTTTTGATGTCCAGCAAGAGAGAGGAAAACTCCTTAACGTAGTCTCTGACCGATCCCGTCTGCTTGAGCTTGCGCAAGGCCTCCCGTGCTTGCCAAGCCGTATTGGTAGGAAGGAATTCATCCTTCAATTCCCTCTTCAGCACCTCCCAATCCACGATCTTGGGTCTACCCGCAGCCGCATCATCGTCTACTCTGGTTCTCCACCAGAGCTTAGCATCGCCTTCTAGGTACATGGAGGTCAAGATGACCTTTTGGTTCTCCTCCGTCCCAGCAGTAGCAAAGTACTGCTCCATGTCCCAAAGGAAATTCTCAAGCTCATACGCGCTCCGCTTGCCTGAGAATTTCTTTGGCTCTAGCACCTTGGTTCGATGCTTTGCCGCAACTGCAACATCCGAGGTTCCACCGACGGCTCGCTTTAGTAGGTTCACTTCTAAAGCCATTGTTGTAGCTGTTTCGGTGATGAGTTCTCTCACAGAACGTACATCCGCTACAAGCTCCTCAAATCTCGATACCCACATAGCTATCATGGCTTCTTGTGACTCTCCCCTAGCCACCAAAGAAGCCACCAACATCTCCAAGCCTTTAATGCGCTGTGACGTCGTTGAAGACTCCGCCGATTCTGCCGGGGCAGACATCGTTGCCATTAGGTGTTCTAAGTGAGCTACCCTCTCACTTAGATCGCTCGCTGTTGGGGTCGCCATCGTCTCCAAAACGGAGCTCTGATACCAATTGTCACGGGACCGTTAAGTGAGGGGTTTACCCTAAGGAGATTTTTCTCGCTCAACCCAACACGTGGTGCCTAAGGGCCACCTTAGTTCAGCACTACCAATAAACAAATCGAGTGAACAACAAGCTATGGCAACAAGGAAACATTTTACTATGCTCTCAAAGGGAATACAACTCTGGAACTCTATGCTTCCCCAAGCCTAGAGCCCCTGGCTTTATAGAACAGCCAGTAAGTAGTTACATAACCGACTAGGACACCTGTCCTGATTACATTGATTCGTATACTAAGTAAAACCTCACTTCCTTAGTGGTCAAAGCAGTTGCCCAACTGCCTTATTCCCTTGTTGCCACCTGGTTCCATAACTGCCTCCACTGCTTGGTCAATTGCTACATGCTCGGGACATTTTCGGACGTGCCTTGGTCATGCCTCTGGCCATGACCAAGGTAGTTACCTAACCGCTTGGAACCGCCTTGACTTGGTCCATCCACGCCTCAAGGGTCTTAATCCACGTTTCTCTAAGGGACAGGAACTGCTCGGTGTCGTGCCCAGGCACCGGGGTGTTAGCCGGGGCTCGGTCGAGTCCCACCGGCTCGGGGTGGCCGAACCATGGTTCCGAGGGTCTTGCCTTTGCATGGTGCCCAAGGCATGCTCGAGGGTCTTCCTTGCTACCGTGCCCATGCCGCCCCTAGGAGAGACCACCTCTCCTTATAGTAGATGTTAAGCCGTTTCCTCAGCTCCAATAGGAAACATCAAGAAATGAGACCAAACGTACTTTGACCTGGGTCAACGCCCAAGTCAAGATTTGTCAACCCTTGCCAAGGTATGCCTTGCCCGTGCCAAGGCGCAGCCTTGCTCGTGCCAAGGCGCGGCCTTGCTCGTGCCAAAGAATCCGCCAAGGTATCGCCTTAATCGTGCCCAAGGAACTTTCCTAGGTTCGACCTTGCTCGTGCCAAGGCGCTACCTAACTCGTGCCCAGGGAATCTGCCTAGGTTCGGCCTTGCTCGTGCCAAGGCGCGACCTAACTTTTGCCCAAGGAATGTGCCTAGGTTTGGCCTTGCTCGTGCCAAGGCGCGACCTAACTTCTGCCCAAGGGATGTGCCAAGGTTTGCCCGTGTCCGTGCCAAGGAATGTGCCAAGGCTTGCCCGTGCCTGTGCCAAGGCTCGTGCCAAGGCATAACCTCGTCTGCGCCTAAGCACCGTGCCTAGGCGCGTGCCTAGCCGTGACCTCCTTCACACCTATGCGCTGTCCCGCATGTTGTCCCGCGACCAAACCTCATGGAATCACCCGAGTCCTCCGGAACTCGGTCATTTGCTAGGTTACTCACTGCCCAGCCCAGCCTACTCGGATCATGCTATTGGGGGTGTGACAGTAACGACCTAGCTATAAATTAATGAATCTTAATTACTTACTATTAATCCCATATCAATATTAATAAATAAGTGGGTTTTACCCATGCTAATGAGATTCATTGGTGGTTTATTCATGTCAATCGAATGTAGGAGTGGTCTGGATAGTAGTAATGTAGTGTATATACGTAGACTTGCGTGTTGTTGTGAGTAACCATGTAAATAAACTATAGGTGATTGATATGAATAAATAGAAATCCTATAGTTGGAAATAATAATTAATAAATCAGTGACGCGTCTCATAAACTGCATAGGCCTTGAGGATGTGCACGCTGGAGTGTACTTGTTGGCGTGTCTGAATGATAAATAGGCAAGGCAATACATAAGTGTGTATATATATATATATATTATATATAACATATAGTTTGTAAAATATATTTGACATATATAACATATAGTTTGTAAAATAAATCCATAGACCTTGGACGTGTCTCGAGACAGTTACGAAAGTGTTGATAGTGTCAAAATGGAGATTGTGTCACATTAGCTTTACATGCCTAGATGCACCTCGAAATACAAATTTTGATCTCGATGAAGTGTAGTGTGCATGAATAAAATGGGTGGAGATTAGAGGCATAAGGTACTAAAACCATTTTAAACTAGAAGCGGATGGGCGACTAATTTAAATAAAAATAAAAAATAAAAATAACCCATTAAAACCCTTAAAAGTGAAAAAAGTTGAACATATTATACCCTTCTTGATGGAATTTGTTAAAAGCATGTTAACTATGTTGAGTAGACTCTTGATTGTGGGGTTTCTCTAATTAAATAAAAATAAATAAAAATAAAACCTCAAACCAGCCCATACACCTCTCTTTCTCTCGTCTATCCCACTCTCCCTCTTCCTTAGTTTGTCCTGTTGGACCATCATTTGTCTCATTGTAGCCAAAATATGTAACCTACATTTTGAATTATTTTATGTCTGTTATGTAGGTTCTGTGTCTGGCGCTGAAGCGCCCAGCTCAACGCTAGCCACAACGCCAACAACAAAAAAGGTGTTGTTTTGGGCTCTGAAGCGCCAGGTCGGCGCCTCAGCGCCCAGAACGAAAAAGTTACATTTTTTTGGGACTTATTTTGTCCATTTTCTGTCCGTTTCTTCGCACCAATCCGCTCAATAACTCACCCCTTGGTGGATAGACACTAAGTCCCTTAATTTTCTATAAATTAAAGGACTTTACTACGTATTAAACATTGAAATGCATTGAGAAACACAAAAGTCTTTTGAGTCAAAGTATGTTTTTTGTTCATAGCATCATATTCTCGAAAGTTCTTCAAAGAGCGTTCTTTGTTGGATTTGTGTTACACACATCATCCAACAACCATTAGAGACATAGTTGTATCCTGAAGGCAAGTTTCAATTTTTCCATTGTGTATACGCGGTTTCAGTCGGTAGGGAGAAATCTTGGCTAAAATAGAGTGTTTACGCGCCTCAAGTCTTTGTTTGGTTCCTCCATTCTCATCCTGGATTATCTGTCTGAATATTTTTGTTTCAATAATTTTTTTAGATGATTTATTCTTCATCAATGGCTTTTTTGACTTCGGACGGAATTGCACAAACGAATGAGAATGGTAGTTCTTCATTGTCCTCCAAACTCAATTCTAATGGCAATTTCGTTCCTCATTCCATTCAAAATCATGAACCATGATTTGACCCGCCTCGAAAGGTTCGACGGCGACAACTTCACTTGATGGCAAGAGAAAGTGATGTTCTTTCTCACATCTCTCAAGTTGGCTTACATCCTTGATGATGCACTTGAGACCCTCCCTGAACTAACTCCGGATGACTCAAACAAAGTGGTGGATCGACGTTTCGCAAGGAAAGCGGATAACTATCTTTCTCGGGGCTACATCATAAATGCACTCTCTAACAAATGTCTATGCGGCGCATCGAACCATTGAGTCGGCCAAGGAGTTATGGACTGCGTTAGACACCAAATATCGTATTGAGGAGTCTAGCAATCGTAATTTTTTAATTTTGAATTATTTGGATTGTAAGATGACCAACGACAAGTCTCTACTTACACAAGTACATGACTTACAAAAGATCGTTGGTGATCTTAAAACGGCTGGAATTTCTCTTGAAAAAAAATTTCATATGGGTGTAATTATTTCCAAGTTGCCTACAAATTGGAATAATTACAAGAAGAAACTCATTCATGAGGAAGAAGAGTTATACTTTTGAATTCCTCTAACACCATCTTCGAATTGTGGAAGACTCTCAAAAGAGAGAGAGAGGGTTGAAGATAACTTGACTTTTGAATCCGGTTCAAATGCAAATTTAGTGGAATCTCACCATTCCAAGAAATTTAAGGCTAAGAATGATTCACAATTTAAGGGATTTGCTAATAAAACACTTCAAGCAAGAAAAAGAAGTGTTACTATTGTGACAAACCGGGACATTATGCACGAGAATGTCGTTCCAAGAAGAAATTCTTGAAGAATAAGGAAGTGGTTAAGAAAAGTCACAATGTGGAGCACATGTACATGGAACTCATAACAACGGTTTGTCAAGCCAATTCGGTTGCAAATGAAGTGGGGTGGTGGTTGGATACCGGCGCAGCCATACACATTTGCAAGGACTGTAGTCTTTTCAAGATGTACGAAGATCTTGCCACTAGTGAAGAAGTGTGCATAGTGAACAACAATCGCACCAAAGTGGTTGGCAAAGGAATGGTGAGTATCAAGCTTACTTCGAGAAAAGTTTTACATGTAATTAATGTTTATTACGTACCCGAATTGTGTAAGAATCTTGTATCCGATTACCACCTTAATAAGAGAGGTTTATGTTTTGTCTATGAGTTGGATATGTTTATCTTGTCCAAGGGAGGTGTTCCTATTGGCAAGGGGTACTCATGTAATGGTATGATTAAGTTGAATGCAATAACAGTGAATTATTCTTCTTATATTATTGACTTATGTTCTTCTATTGTTGATTCATGTTCATTATGGCATAGTAGATTAGGCCATGATAATTTTTGCCGCATTAGAAATATGCATAACTTAGGCTTGATTACTGATTTTAAGATTTATCATGATACTAAGCATGAAATATGTGCACAAAGAAATATCACAAGACAATCATACAAATTGGTTCAAATTAAGATCTTCAGAAATTCTTGATTTAATACATAGTGACATGTGACTTGAAAAGTCATGTTACTTTAGAAGGAAACAAATATTTTCTCACTTTTATTGATGATTTTTCAAAATATTCATATGTTTACCTTTTGAAAGGCAAAGATGAGTCTTATAAAAATTTTCTTATTTTCAAATCTGAAGTCGAAAATCAACATAACAAGAAAATTAAGGCTCTAAGATTCGATAGAGGTGGTGAGTATTGTTCCAAGGAATTCAAAAAATTTTGTGAGACTAATGAAATTATACATCAAGTCATGACACCTTATGCACCACAACAAAATGGTGTAGCAAAATGAAAGAATAGAATTTTAGTAGAGATGGTTAATTCAATGCTACTAAGTTCTAACTTGTCTTTGAACTTATAGGGGGAAGCCATTCTTTCGGCTTGCTTTATATTGAATATGGTTCCATTAAAGAACACTAATGGTACCCTATATGAGTTATGGTTCAAACGAAAGCCCAATTTTAAGAAACTTAAAGTTGGGATTGTTTAGCTTATGTAAGGAAATCAGATCCAAATAGGCATAAATTGGGAAATATAACTTATAAATGTGTTTTTATTGGTTATTCAAAGCATAGTATGACATATAGATTCTTGAATTTGGAAACTAATGATATAATTGAATCTATAGATGTACAATTTTTTTAACATTGAAATAAAACACATGACATGCTTGTGTATCTTAATTTTGGGAATCTAGAGGAGTTGCCTCAAGATTCTTCTAATGAACAAAGTCAAGAGAATCTAGAAGATTTGCCTTCAAATTTTTCTAATGAACAAGAGAATCCTCCTACTAACGATGGTGAGATCGTTGAAGTAAGGAGAAGTAAAAAGCAAAAGATTGATAAATTTTTTGGCCCATAATTTATAACCTACTTGGTTGAAGGAAATAGATGTGAAATTAAAGAACAAACAAAATGTGTCCTCAATGTTGATGATGATCCTATTTCGTTTCAACAAGCAGTTTCATCAAAGAATGTTTCATTTTGGAAAGAAGCGATCAATTATGAGATGAATTCGATTTTATCGAATCAAATTTTGGTAATTTTTTATCTTTCAACGAGATCAAAGGAAATTGGGTGCAAGTGGGTATTCAAAAGGAAATTAAATGCCGAATGAAATATAAACAAGTTTAAGGTGCGTTTAGTAGCTAAGGGCTATAAATAAAAGCATGACATTGATTATTTTGATACATACGCACTGGTTGCAAGAATAGCATCCATTCGGGTGTTGATATCTCTTGTTTTTATTCATCATTTAGCTATCCATCAAATGGATATGAAAACGACTTTTCTAAATGGTGATCTAGAGGAAGAAATATATATGGAACAACCAGAAGGTTTTGTTTTACCTGGCCAAGAGAAGAAAGTTTGCGAATTGGTGAAATCTCTCCATAGCTTGAAGCAAGCTCATATGCAATGGCATGAGAAGTTTGACACGGTTATGCAATCTTTTGGATTCAAAGTCAATAATGCTAATAAATGTATTTACAACAAGTCTGACAATGATGTTGGTGTCATCATATGTTTATATGTGGATGACATGCTTATATTTGGGACTTCACTAGCCATAGTTGAAAAACTAAGCGATTCATGTCTACTAGTTTTGAAATTAAGGACTTAGGAGAAGCTAACTTAATTTTGAGAATCAAAATCTTACGACAACATAATGGTCTTAAATTATCTCAATCTCATTATATTGAAAAGATTTTGAAGAAATTTGGTCATTTTGATCAAAAGTCAGTTTATACTCCTATCAAGCCTCATTTAAAACTAGTAAAGAACATTGGTTGGTGTTTATCACAACTAGATTATTCTAGTGTGATAGGAAGTCTCATGTATGTTATGCAATGCACAAGACTGGATATAGCTTATGCGGTTTGTATGCTATGTCGGTTCACTAGTAATCCAAACAAACAACACTGGAATGCGGTTACTATGATCTTTAGATACCTGAAGGGGACTTTGAATTATGGTTTACATTTTAATGGATATCCCCCAGTCATGAAAGGTTACAGTGATGCTAATTGGAATAATATGGAGTCAAATTTCAAATCAACTAGTGGATGGATATTTACGCTGGGAGGAGCGGTTGTTTCTTAGAGCTCAAAGAAACAAACATGTATTTATGATTCAACAATGACATCATAAATAATTGCCCTAGCAGATGCAAGCAAGGAAGTGGAATGGCTTAGGAACTTGTTAATGGAGACACCATTATGGAACAAGCCATGTCTGGCTATATTAATCAATTGTGATAACAAGACAACTCTTTATAAGGTCGCAAGCAAGACTTATAATGAAAATTCTAGACACATAAATCTAAGACATAATCTTGTTGTCACAGTTGATTACACGGAATCTAACAAGAATTTAGCGGGTCTTGTTAGAGATATGGTGTCTCAGGCATCAAAATGAATGAGACTTAGGTTCGCCTAATTCAATCATTACTTGATGAGAATCCAACTTAATTCTTGAAAATACAGAATAAATTCAATGTGGTACTAACAAGTCAAGTGAAGATTATGAAACACTTGAAAACTTTTATTATAAAAGCTCACTTCCTAGTTTCAGTGTTGGTTTCTGCATTACGGAGATTGACAATTAGGTCTTAATAAATCTAATAGAGTGACTTGCAGAATCACTTAAATAGATTTACCTATATGGGCGTAGAAGTATGGCAATTTCTTATGAGCCTAACCAATTGTAAAGCACTCAAGAAAGACAGGAGGCCATAATGTGCAATCAATATAATACTTTTACTTACATGAAATTGGTATGTGTGATATTTTCAATTTTGTCGCAAGGGTTCTTGGTTCAAGATACGTTCACCATAATACATGATGAAACTTTGAAGTGTTTGCACTAAGTGAGAAGTTCAAGTCCAAAAGACACTTTTCATTTATGTATCGATTTTCAGAATGATGTTATATATTTTTTGGTCGTGTTATTTCTTAAGTGTAATTTTCAATTTATATGTCCATAAAATTTAAAAATGGGGTGAAATTGTAGGTTTTGTGTCTGGTGCTGTGGCGCCAACCACAGCGCCCTTGGCGTCGAATCACCCAGCTCAGCGCCAAAAAGCCACTGTTTTGGGCGCTGAAGCACCGGGTCGGCGCCTCAGTGCCCCGAATGAAATGTTGCATTTTTTGGGACTTATTTTGTCCATTTTTTGTCTATTTCTTCATACCAATTCGCACCAAAACTCACCCCTTGGTGGATAGACACTAAGTTCCTTAGTTTTCTATAAATTTAAGGACTCTAGTACGTATTAAACATTGAGATACATTGAGAAACACATTGAAACACAAAAGTCTTTTGAATCAAAGTATGTTTTTTGTTCATAGCATCATTCTCTCAAAAGTTTTTCAAAGAGTGTTCTTGGTTGAAGTTGTGTTATATACAAATGATCCAACAACTATTAGAGACTTGATTGTATCCCGATTAAGTTTCCCTTTAGATTACCAATTTGATGAAAATTGATGTTAATGTAGGAAGTCCAATGGTTCACCTTCAAGTTTATAAAAGGGCACGTGTACCATCAAACAAGTGTACTAAAGCTTAAGGTTTAATTATGAGAGTGATGAATTTTAGTGTAGTTCTTAGAGAAGATCAACAAGATAATGGCTTCTGTAGGTAAAACTCTACTTGATCTATTTTATTATGCTTAAAAATGCTTACATATGTTATCAGAGCTTACTAGATCATTATAGTTTTCCATGATCAAAATATATATTTTCTTATTATTTCTTGGTACATGATCTAATTTGATCTATGCGTGTGTGTGTGTCATGATCATGTTAAAGATAAATCATGATTAACTTTATACAACCCAATGTTTTTTTTTATATAGAAATATGTTTAATTAGATCATGCTTATGATCATTCCATTTGTGTTTTTAACCAAGTTGACGTCATGCATGTTTTATATATATTGATCATCATGCATGTTTAATAAAATAAAAAAAATTCTATTTGGTTTTTCAAATTAATTGATTATGTGTTAACCTATTTTAAAGTTTTTGAAAGTTGATAGTTTTTTTAAAATATTTATAATTTGTGTATGCTTATTTACAATTATGTCAATTTAAAACTATCTTTAAGATTTTAAATATTATGAATGTTAAAATTGTTAATTATATAAATGACATGTTGCTTGTATGTAATAATACATTCATGCTTTTCTTTTTTATTAGAATATTCATGCTTTTCTTACTCTTTTAATTATTATTACAAATAATTTTGTTATATATTTATGATTGACCCTTGGTTTTTTTGTACTAAAGAATAAATTTGTAACAAACTACTTATTAACAAAGTATCTTTCATAACTGTTACATTTTTCTTTAATTAATTATTTTAGTTCTTATTATTCATCTCATAAAACACAATTAAAACTACTTTAATATAGGACTCTTGATTTTCTTTTACATTAAAGTCAATAAAGAATAAACATTAAAGATATTTTAAATTAAAAAAATAATAATAAAATATAACAAAAATAAATAAAAATAAATAAAAATAAATTATAATTGTAATTAAAAAATATATAATGATAAATAAAGAATGAAACATAATGTTTGACATAAATTTATGAATCTTATATATATATATGAAATTATTATTTTTAAATCAACACTATAATGTTATACTATAAGTTTACTATACATTTGAGTTGATAATAGGTAAGACTTGTACCCGATATGGCTAAACATTGAAAGGAGAAGGGTTATCCCATTGAGGAGGCATGGTTGTTAAGTAGACTTCGTCTCGCCACCCAACCTGGAGGTTGTTCCACCAACTCATACAAGTAGCATTTTTCTGTTATTAAATAATAATAATTTAAAGTAAACATAAATAAATACATAAATATTTGAAACGAAAAATAAAGCATAATGATTAATATATTATGACGAACTTGATATTTCTTAATTGTTAATTTTTAATGAGTTAGTTGTCACCAAAGTTACCTAACTATATTTATGGAACACACATTATTAAAATATTATGATAGACCCAAAAGTGCGCCACATTTTTAGTATGTATATTATTTATTAATTCTTTATTTTCTGATCAGTTATAATAATAATAATAATAATAATAATAATAATAATAATAATAATAATAATAATAATAATAAAAATAAAACAAAATAAAATAAAATGTAACGAATTCCCAAATGTACCATACATTTTAATTTTTAAGAGTATTATGTTTTTACCCTAAAGGAAGAATATAATATTACTAAATTGTGAATTATTTTGTATACTATTGAAATACATAAAAACAATAAATTTATTTCCATCGCAACATCTATTCCCCTTGTCGCTTCATTCGCAAGCATCATCTTTTCCTATTCTTAATGAGACTAATTTTTAGAATGGCGCGAATAAGTCCAATTTCACTTAGGTGTATTTGATCTTGATTTTGCATTACTTTTATGAGAAACCACTGCTATTATTGCAACTACCAGTGTTGAGGAAAATACTCCTATAAATCATGGGAACGCTCGAACATACTTAGTGTAATGTTTATAGGAATGATCGTTGCAACAAACATCAAGACTTCTCTTCCACGAACTGAAAATTCTAAAGAATTAATGACAATAGTGAAAGAGAGGTTCAAAAGAGCTGATAAGTATCTTTTTGGGACAATTATGGTTGAATTAACCACATGAAAGTTTATTGGTACATGTAGCATGCAGGAACATGTACTTAAGATGAAAAATCTTCCTGCTAAAGCTCTAAGAGCTTGGAATGAATGCTGATGAATCTTTCATCGTCCAGTTCATATTGAATTGCTTGCCTTCTCAATATGGGTCATTTCAAATTAACTATAACATTATTAAGGATAAGTGGAATGTTAATAAATTGGCCAGTATGCTTGTGCAATAGGAGGAAAGATTGAAACAGCTAGAATTACAATCAGCTAACCTCGTCACTCAAAAAGGTAATAAGAAAGGAAAATACTTCAAACATGGTGAAGCGAAGTCTAATAATGAGTCGGCCAAATCTTATGAGAAGGAACGAAAAGTTGAATGTCGATTCTATAGAAATGTTGGACATTTACATAAAGATTGCCATAAACGAAAGAATTGGTTTGAAAAGAAAGGTATTAATTACATTAACGTTTGTTTTGAATCAAATCTTACTGAAGTTCCTTCTAATACTTAGTGGACCGACTGGGGTGCTACTATTCATATTTCCAACACGATGCAGAGATACCTTATGACTCGAACCATAAAGGTAAACAAGAAGTTCATCCTAATGGGAAATCGAAACAAACCTCCAGTTAAAGCTGTTGGGACCTACCATTTACATTTACATTTTACATTATGGAGTTGTTTTAGATCTTCATGATACATTTTATATTCCAAGTCTTTCTCGAAACTTAGTTTCCTTGCCTAGACTTGATCTTGAAGGTTACTCCTTCAACTTTCTAGATAAATCTTTTACTTTGTCTAAAAACTCAGTTGTTATTGGTTTCAGATTACTTTTTGATGGTTTATATAAATTGCACCTTAAAGATCATTTTGCTCAAACTATTTTATTTGTTCATCATAATGTTGAAAATAAAAGAAAATGCAATGAGCTTTCTTCAAATTTGTAGCATAAAATTTAGGTCACAAATCTAAAGAAAGATTGCAAAGGTTGGTGAAGCATGAGATATTGCCTAAATTAGATTTTTTTTATCTTGATTTATTTGTGGATTGTGTCAAGGGAAAATAAACCAAATATAATAAGAAAAGTGTTTCAAGAAGTAGTGAGCTCCTTTAGATTATTCATACAGACATATGTGGACCATTTGACACTCCATTTTTATCTAGTGAAAAATATTTTATTACTTTCATTGACGATTATTCACTATACGGATATATCTATTTGTTGCATGAAAAGTCTTAGGCAGTGGTTGTTTTAAGAGTATACATTACTGAGGTTAAAAAGACAATTATATCAAAAGATTAAAATTATCCATTCTGATAGAGGTGGTGAATATTATGGTAGATATGATGGAGTCAAATAGTGTCCTGATCCTTTTGTTACTCTTCTTAAACAACACGGTATTTATGCTAAATACACAATGCTCGGTACGCTTCAGCAGAATGGTGTAGCTGAACAGATAATCAAACATTAATGGACATAGTTAGGAGTATCTTAAGTAATTCTACATTACCTAAATAATTGTGGATGGAAGCCTTAAAGACTGTTGCATATTTATTAAATATGGTTCCTAGCAAGTCAATTCCTAAAACTCCTTTCAAGTTGTGGAGTGGAAGGAAACATAGCTTAAAACATCTTCATATTTGGCGTTGTTCAGCAGAGACTAGAATTTATAATCCACAAGTAAGAAAGTTAGATTTTAGAATCAGTGGTTACTTTATTGGTTACCCTGTCAAACTCAAAGACTATATAATTTATAGTCCTAACCATAGCATAAAGAATGTTTAAACTGAAAATGTCAGATTCATCAAAAATGGTGAAATTAGTGGGAGTGATAATTCACAAAATGTGGAGATAAAAGAAATTACTCCCACAAACTTTTCTCATCAAGATAACATCGAGATCACTATTAATAAACCCATTAGTGAGTCACATGAATTAGAATTCCAAATACCTCAAAGAGTGAGGAAATCTGATATATCTAATGATTACATGGTGTACTTACAAGAATCTGATTACGATTTTGCTATAAATACTAAATATCCAGTTTCTTATGATGAAGCCATCAAAACTGATGAGTCTATAAAACGGATTGATGTCATGAAAGATGAGTTAAAATCAATGGATCAAAATGAAGTATAAGACCTTGTCAAATTGCCTCTAAGTTTTAAACCTGCTAAATGGAAATGGGTTTTTAAAACTAAACATGATATTAAAGGCAATATCAAACGATATAAAGCTAGACTTGTAGCCAAAGGTTTTACTTAGAAAGAATGCATTGATTATACAGAGACATTTTCTCTTGTATCTAAAAAAGACTCTTTTAGAATCGTAATAGCATTGGTGGCTCATTTTGACTTGGAATTACATCAAATGGATGTAAAAACTAATCTTTAAAATAGAATTTTAGATGAAGAAGTCTATATGCATCAGCCTAAAAGGTTTATAGAAGAATGACAATAACACTTAGTTTGCAAACTTAAAAAATCAATATATGGACAAAAATAAGCTTCTTGCCAATGGTATATTAAGTTTGATGATACCATAACATCCTTCATATTTTAAAAAAATATCTTTGATCGATGCATTTATCTAAAGGTCAGTGGGAGAAAAGTTCATATTTTTTATTTCATATGTCGATGATATTTTGCTTGCTAGTAGTGATCTTGGTTTACTCTATAATACTAAATAATATCTCTCAGAACTTTGAAATGAAAGATATGGGTGAGGCACACTACGTGATTGGAATCGAAATTCTTCGAGATAGATCATGTGGCTTATTAAGATTGTCTCAAAAGTCATATATTTTAAAAAATTTAGAGGAATTTAATATGGAAAATGTTCAGCAAGTGTTGCTCCTATACAAAAAGGAGACAAATTCAGTCTTATGCAATGTCCTAAAAATAATTAGGAAAGTGAAGAAATGAAAAAATTCAATATGCTTCAGTTGTGGGAAGTTTGATGTACGCCCAGACTTGAACCAGACGGGATATCAGTTTTGTTGTTGCCATGTTGGATGTTACCAAAGTAACCTAGGCCTTGATCAGATCATTGGCGAGCTGCAAAGATTGTTTTGTTGTATTTACAAGGGACATATGGTTATACTCTCACTTATAGAAAGTTTGATAATCTAGAAGTTCTTGGTTATTTAGACACAGACTTAACTGGTTGTCTTGACACAAGAAAGTCTACTTTTGGGTATGTTTTCCTTTTAGATAATGGAGCAATCTCTTAGAAGAGCACTAAGGAGACAGTTACAACTACTTCTACTATTGAAGCTGAGTTTGTAACTTGTTTTTAAGCTACAAATCATGGACTATGGTTGAGGAACTTCTTTTCAAGGCTTGGTATTATGAACTCAATTTTCAAGTCTTTGAAAATTTATTGTGATACTTCCGTAGCTGTATTTTTCTCTAAAAATGATCGCTATTCAAGTGGTGCTAAGCACATGGTGATAAAATACTTTGCAGTTAAAGATGAAGTTCAGAAGAAAATAGTGCATGTCATTTATTAGCACAAATCTTATGGTTGCGGATCCATTAACGAAAGGATTACCACCAAAGGCGTTTAAAGAACATGTCGACAAAATGGGCCTTAGTTTTAAATCTTAAATATTTGTAATTTGGGATTTTATTATGATTATGTTTATGTCATGAGATCTCATTTCTTGTTCTAAGTGTACTTTACATGTGCGCACTTATGCTTATTAATTATTCGAAGTAAATTTAGTCCTTGACACATACATTATTCTTTATGAATTATATAAAATGGATTAGTAAGCTCATGGTACATGGAAGAAAGTGTGTCCTAATTGATGTATAACCGCTATGACTCACATTGCTAATTTATTTTACAATGATCGAATGATACCAAACATTTTTTCGCACTAATAAATAAATTATGTAATGTTTGGTTGTAATGCAGGTTAAATGGGAGAACTATTAAACTATTTGTGACCCACATTATCAAGATATAATATTATGAGACAAGTGGGAGAATGTTGGATCATTATTTATCTAATAACTTATTAACATAGTGGCCAAAATATGTTACTTATATTTTAATTTATTTTTATGTGCATTAAGCTTCTCTTTAGGTTACCAATTTGATGAAAATTGTTGTTAATGAGGGAAGTCCAATGGTTCTCCCTCAAGCCTATAAAAGGACACTTCTACCATCAAACAAGTGTACAAAAGCTTATGGTTTATGAGGGTGATAGACTATGGTGTTGAGAGTTTGGTGTAGTTCTTAGAGAAGATCAACTGGCTAATGGTTTTCGCATGTAAAACTCTACTTGATCTTGATAAAACTCTACTTGATCTATTTTAATATGCTTAAGAATGTTTACGTGAGTCGTGTAGAACTATGCCTCTCCCTCTTTTCCGACCTCCGCTTCCTTTCGTTTTTTTCTTATTAAAATCTTTGCCCCTCTCTTGTTGTTAAGGTATCTAAGTTATTTTGTGACATGTAATGATTGATGTGCTTCTTTTATGCTTTAGAAAAAAAAAAAGATTGTATGTTTCTTCATATTTTGAAGAACGAGCAAACCTTCAATGTCCCTCCTTGGAACAGGGTTGGAAAAGAGACTTCAATTTTATTAAAAAAAAAAAAAAAAAAAGGAAATCAAAAGGGTCTCGTTAACTTGTTTTGTAGAGTACAACTCATACTTTTTATACTACTATATA
Source organism: Stephania cephalantha (assembly GCA_039657325.1). Classification (NCBI taxonomy): domain Eukaryota; kingdom Viridiplantae; phylum Streptophyta; class Magnoliopsida; order Ranunculales; family Menispermaceae; genus Stephania; species Stephania cephalantha. Next base: position 28,851,805 of record CM077577.1, read on the forward strand.
ATTGTCTAGCATAAAAATAGCTAACTGAATTTTAAGATAAATACAAAACCAAAATACGAAAGATATAAATGTATTGTTAATTTCATCAAGTTCACAAATGTCCCACTCTCTTAATGTATATCACACCAATTTCTTTCTCTATGGATATTTGTTAAAGCAGGTAAACTCTGAAAAGTAAGGCAATCTTTCTTTTGAGAATTGGAGACAAAATTGCCTACAGCATAACAATATGTTAAACTACAAAAAGGTATTGGGTGCAGCTATGTGCACCCCAAATTTTACTTTGTGCAAACCAAAGGCTATGTGCAAACCACATTTGGATTTGGGCACCCCCTAAGAAATTTTTCATTCCCAAAACGCCCCTACTGTTGTGCACCCCACAAACATTCGAATTCTAAGCCCGAGCTTCACTATGAAGAAGAAGAAGAGAACCCTAGGTCATTGATCGAATCGACTCGGTGAAGCTTCCACTCGGTCAATAATCGCTCTTCGCTCTCCCATCTTCCCCTCGGTCTTCATTCCAGGCGGTGGTGGAGGTGGTTTTCTAGGCGGTGGTGGAGGTGTCTTCGAATACACTTCGCTTAAGTTGAGTGGAAGGTATAAAATTTGTTTGGTTTTCATTGAAATTTGTATTCTTATGTGTTTGTTGTGGTGTATGGTCGAATTTGAATGAGGTTATTGTTTTGATTTGCGATACTAGGTCGAATACGTTATTGTTTTGTGCGTTTATCATGGAATTTGGTTTTTATCTTCGATTTTCCTTGTCGTATATGTGTGTGTACCTGTTTTGATCGAACTTGATGGACGATTTGTCGATGTTTGATGATTTTCAGTAGCTCGGTAACACAAGACCGATAGAAATTCCATTGTTCGGATTACCGTGACCGAGCAAAGTTATTTTAGTTGATTTTGGGAGACCGAACTAAACATGTAGTATAGGAATTGTTTTGCTCGGTTTGGGATGATCGAGTTGTTTTTTTTTTCATTCGGTCTATTATAACCGAACAACACAGTTTAGTATGTAAATTGGTTGTTCGGTTGTAGTTGACCGAAGTTAAGTAGATTGTCCAAGGTTCTTTCACTCGGTCTTATGTTACCGAGTAAAAATGGTTTATTCGGTTACCTTGAACCGAGCTATGTATTATAATTCGGTCGTGTCAAACCGAATAGTTGAATTTAAATCGGTCATTATCGATCGAACAATGTATTTTTTTGAGAAATGTCAATGATTGACTATTAATGCTTAGGTAACATGTGTGTCATTATAATAGGTATGGCACGTACAAAGACGATAGAGGCGCCTAAGAAAAGTGAACAAGAAAAGAAAAAAAAAAAAAAAAGGCGGCGAAGGTGGGTGACGCCCACACACCAATGTCACACGCCATAACCGATCTTCGTGTTCCTTGATATTTATTGCAAAAGGACAACCACATTTTTTGGTCCCACATTTGGGCCTTGTTGTCCCCTTCAATACCTCCCCATGTTCATCAGACATAATTCTTTGCTTCACAATGTTCGCATCTCTATTACCTTTCAATTTTTCAACTCTTTGGACATCACCTCTATAACTACCCGACCTCTCGCACCCCATCTTGACCCTTCCACGACGACGACCATCAACCCCTGAATTTGTGATAATAACGAACCATTTATCAAATCCTCGACTTTGAACCCATTTCACCGCCTCAACCCTACTTCCAAATGTAATGTCTATTATGAAATCTTCAGTGTAGTCAAAATAGCAGGTAGTATCATCCAAATTTGCCTGTAAAATGGTCAATAATTATATTAAATTATATGCTCAAACAAGGAAGACAACAAAATATCATAAATTCCCCATTTCACGTCAATCGGTCTCTTCAGACCGAATAAAGATCTTATGTTCGGTTAAACCTGACCGAATTGAACAATTTATCGCGATTGGTGTAGACCGAGCAATATCTTTTTGTTCAATTGAAACATACCGAACCAACCTTTCCAAACTCTTCGGTTATCAATCGACACGTACCTAGCCGAACAAATGACCTTTGTTTGGCCCTGCGTGGCTGAACAATTGACGAAACTGGGGTTTTCAATATACAAAAAAATCGACTGCTTACTCAACAATTACCTCTCCTCCATGTTTGATATCCACTTCTCCTTCACGTCCAGCTTCCATTACTTATGGTAAATAGCCACGAACAACGCAAACACACAAATCCTTATCAATACACAAAAACTTGTTCAAACACTTTAAACTCCATACCAAAAACGACCAAAAACACCATTTACCAACATCGACTGTGACAAGAAAGACTTACAATGCTCTGAAATCTCTACGTTTGCTTCGCCGGTCGTCTTCGCCGGTTGTCGGAGGGAATCGTTAAGGACAATGTTCGATCAATGTGGGGTGCACAACGAGGGCGGGAAAATGACAGGAGAGTGATTATGAGAGGGGTGAGGGGTAAGAATGTCATTTCATTTAGGGTATTTTTGCAATTACAATCAAAACATTTTAGTGGTTTGCAAATAGTAAAATGTGGTTTGCACGTAGCCGGACTAAAGGGTATTTTATATTTGTGCTTATTTTTTTTATAAGATATTTGTGCTTGAGTTTGAGTTAGTAGAATACTCAATTGATTTTTGATAGAAGTGCATGCATAAATTACCTCAAAAATCACTATCCAAATTTTTTTGATGAAAACTATCCAAATTTTTTAAATCACCAGCAAGTTAAAACTCCGAGAAGAACTGCTCTTCTGAAGCTATGTGCATATTTAACATAAAGGAGTTCTATTACAGACAATTGATCAAGCAATTTATGGGAAACCGTTAACATATCTAGTTATAGGTGATCAAATGTAAGATGAATTGAAATTAACTCTCCAAATTATGTGAAACTGGTCGGTTTTTGCAATAAAAAAAGCTCGTCATAAAAAAGAAACTAATCCTTCAAATAAAATTTTAGAACCAAGGTCAAAGAAACACATAAATTCTTTTGACGAAATAGACGGGCATCAATTGTTTCAAGACAAAATGTTAGTCATGAAGCGTGTGCCGCTATCAATTGTTTTTTTTAATGGTGAATCAGCGAGACGTTTTGGTTTTTGTATCGTGCGAAGAAGAAATCCATGCTAGAGAAACAGAGTAAGTTTTTTGTTTTAAAAATAAAATTTTGCAACGCCAACAACAACAACAACAACAACGCCTCAGTCCCAAATTAATTGGGTCGGCTACATGGATCAAATTTTTCCATTGTGTTCGACTAAGTGCAATTGATGGTGAGCTTTTCAAACCATTCAAATCCCTCCTAATTAATGCATCCCATGTTAACTTTGGTCTGCCTCTACCTCGTCGAATTTCTACCGTTTCTATTGAGTCAAGTTTTCTAGTTGGGGCATTTGTAGGCCGTCTTTGCAGGTGATCAAACCACCGCAACCGCCCTTCCCTAATCTTTGTATCAATTGATGCTACTCCTACTTGTTTTTAAATTTATATATTTCTTATTATATCTTTACGAGTTTTACCACACATCCACCTAAGCATTCTCATTTCTATTACGTTCATTTTATTTAATTGTTGTTGCTTTACCGCCTAACAATCAAGATTCAGTTCCGTCAACATGGATATAGTATGTTCAACTTTTTCAATTTAAAGATTTTAATGACTCAATAGTTTAAATGTTTTTTGTACCTTATGCCGGAGATTAGGTGTTGTATTTAATGCTAGGTGTCATGCATAAGATGAATAGGTGGCTAACTGACTACTAAATCTGCTAGATGTCAAGTACGATACATATACATGTTCAATGAGGGGCCGCTAAGCCCACCTGACATGAAAGATGTATTTCAAAAAGTAATGTGGGGTTTTTTTTATATTCAACAAATAAGGAATGTTTCTTTAAAATTACTGACGCGTGCTGAACGTGTCAATAAAATAAAGTTTCCTAAACCAATTATTTTGTAGAATAGTGGCAAATGGTCGATCCCACAGAGATTGGTAGTCTTTCTTAAGTAAAAAATAACAAAAAGGGAAAATCGAGAGTTTTAAATAAATAATTTAATAATTTAACTAACTAAACTAACTAAACTAAATAAATAAAATAATAAAAATTACTTTCAAATAGTTTCAAGAAAACACATAGGTCTACAGTTCCACAAATCAGAATCAGGATTCAATGACAATTACGGTCTTCAATCTCTCCAAAAAAGTCATTAATTTATATTCTCATAAATTAACTATAGAAAATCGACATCCGCTACAAATTCCTCGTTCCCCTAATCTCGATAGCCAGGACGTCCGCCACTAAGTGTTTCCCTAATTAATGCATAACCCTAGACATCCGCCAATCAGGTTTAACACACTAATCGCAGTAATATGGATATGTGAGAACACTAATCTTAAATAATTGGATCGCATCTGCTCCCGATTTAACCTAAATTCAATTGTTGCAAACTCAAGAACCGAAAGAGTTTTACGGAAAACGCGTCACATTATTGGTCCAAAAGCACAATTACACGGATACTAATGGTCTAAATAACTATAGGTTTACCCCCTAAAAGCATGCATCGGTCGTATACATACCCTAGATCTAAATCATAAACCTTAAAAGCAACAACAATGAAATAGGAGAATTAAATCAAATTAAAATAATAAAATAAAAGACCTCACATAATATGTCATGAATCCATAATCCCGACTTCTTTCCCCTCCGACCTAGGCAAGGAGTTGATTAGCCAAACATGACCGTCCAAGAAAGTCGATAACAAAATAATAATAGTCGGTTTTCTCCAATAATACCCTAGGTTCCTAATATATAAAATCACTAAAAATTGGTCTCGAGAGGTGAGAGAAACTAATTTTGTAGAATCTTTATTGACACATGCGCTGAGGAGCTATGACTATTTTTGGGCTTGAAATTACGTTATGTCTACGTGTTGCATCGCAATTGGTTCATTTCCTGCAGAGCAACTGACGTGGCGCTCTCCTATTGGCTGGACCGGAGCTTGTGACGTGATGGTTGGGGTGAGAAGCAGACACGTAGCGCATGGGTATGAGAAGCTGGTTCGGTTCGATCACGCAAATGTTGCATGAGATGAATGCACTGCACGTACCTCGAGGAGCATCTATTGGCAACTGAGGCGTGAGAGAATTTGGTTGAGGGCCGCTAAGGGCACCCCACCTATTAATGAAGGCACCCAGTTAATGTGGACACAAATCGATTTACAGGGCACCCAAAAATTAAACCCAAAATACCGAAAATACCCCTCGTGCAAAAAACCCTCGCACCCACCACCCCCACCACCACCTTCGCCGAACCCCGAGCACCCCACCACCCCCCACCACCTCCTTCACCGAACCCCGAGCACCCCACCACCCCCACCACCACCTTCACCGAAGCTGTTGTGCAAGAACCCATTTGGTTTGAACCGACCAAAGTGAGAGGAATCTCTCGAAATCGTGTTTCCGTGTCTCGCCTTGTGTTTCTCCTTCGGTTTACGACTTTTTGCGATTCGTAGGGTCGTGTTCGTCTCCAAGTTATGGTTCGGTTGAATAGTTAAAGAAATGGGAATTCGCGGTTCTCGGCCACACAGTCGAGCGTGCTAAGCTTGTCTCGGCCTCGCATGGCCGAGACAGAAGCTACATTTTTGGGAACTCGAAGTCTCGGCCACAAAGGCCGGAAGAGTTCACAGTGTCTCGGTTACGCATGGCCGAGAGTACTCTAGTGCTCTCGGCCGAGACATGACGAGAGCTACAATTAGTGGTAGGTAATGTGGTGTCGGTGGTGTACAACCGAGAATGTGCTCATACTCTCGGTTGTACACTGGCGTACCATACCGTGACCTAAGTACACCTCTCGGTCCTTTAGGACCGAGACATCACCATACATCTCGGTCCTGCGAGGCCGATACAATCGCGCACATCGACAGAAACTTCGGATAACCGCAAAAAAAACACAATAAATTTGCAAAATTACTTCAACTTCGACCTCCTCTTGCACCGTAGCAGTACAATCCTCCATTATATAGTGGAAACAAGTTCGGATTTGAGCAAATTATCAAACCCTACGTTGACAAACAAATCATCATTTTCACTTGTTTTCCACAACTAAACAGTTCTAATAAACTATCATATGGTTGTCAAACATTGTTAACTGTTGTCGGATGATGTCAATCCGCAAGAATCGATAAAAAGCCGACAAACGCGGTGTGGATTTGTGGTTCAACCTTGTGGTGGGGTGCCCTTTTTCTTTGTCAAAATAATTTGTGGGATTTGAATCATTATATATACGGGGGCAAGTCTTTTTTAGTTTCTTTGGAATTTTTACAAAAAATTTGGGTGCCTTCATTAATAGGTGGGGTGCCCTTAGCGGCCCTCATTTGGTTTTGCTACTGTGCGTTTCATGTGCTTGCTGACGTGGCAACACGGGATTGGTGGAGATTACTTGCATGACGTGCTTGGAGAGGGTGAGCAACTAACACTTGGCAGCTGGAAAAGAGAAGAATTGGTATGTGTGTGACATTGTCAAGATGCTGACCGCCAATGGAGGGTTGCCACGTGTCCCATGAAAGCCAATGGCACGCTGCCACGTGTCAATTGGTCTGCTGATCATCTATTATACATATCGCGCAATGCGTAACTCGAGGCAAATTGTCCGGCATCCGATCAATGCATGTAAATACTCCATTTTGAGTATTTTTTCGCCACGAATTCAGCCGCGCACTCGTTTCATCTAAAAATGACCAATAAATATAATTAAATATATATTTTCGAGACTTTCTACAATTAAATATATTAAAATAAACTATTAATAATATATAAATATCGACTTATCAAATACCCCCAAACTTAAGACTTTGCACGTCCCGAGTTATGGACCAATTTTCTCATTTTTTCCTACCACAAGTTTCCCCGCTCCATTTCCTGTGGAAACCTGTGGGACTCTCTATATTAACAAAAACTTATGTTAGTCTTTCTCACATTCACTATAATCAAGCAAATCCTCCAATGTGGGTTAAAATAATACCACTTGCACAATTTTGACCGTTTGCTCATTTTCGTTATCTAGCACAAAGTCCAACCATCAACTAAGTCCCTAATCATGAAATCATAAAAATGCAGTGTACGAACTCGATTGAGCGTTTCTCCTAATTTTCCCTATGTTTCAAGTTAAAAAGGCAACTATAATGTACTCATCCACAACCAAAGGCATGAAAAAAAGTTTCAGTTGACTCTATATGCAATAAAAACTATACTAAATGCATGCATGAAAGTGTATCATATCCTAATGAAATGAAAGAGAAATATGAAAAGACAAGAAATGAAAGAAATGGAATAAATGATATAAAACACCACCATTACCATCCACAACCGCATATAATCGCATAAAATTTAAAAAGTAAACGATCTCACATGCGGTCTTTCGCAAAGAATCCATCCAAAGTCCAACCACAATCCCTAAAATACTCCCAAACTTATTTCGAACCTTGTCTTCAAGGTTCAAAACAAGTCAAGGTATCTATCCAACAAAAAAAAATGACAGTGGTAAAAAAGAACATGAATAGGAAGATGATACAAATGCATGCAGAACAAAAAGTCTCTAAAAATAGTGAACGTGCAAAATCTCTCATATCTAGGTGACTAAGGAAACTATGAAAGAACAATCATAACAAGAGCAAGAACATGTAAACATAGGAGTTAACTCAAAAAAATTCCAATCAAGTCTTGCGAGCCCGAAGTCTTTCAACTAATGGTGAAATCAACAAGATGATTGAAGGAAATTTAGGATTTTGGGTCTACTCAAAAACCCGCCACTAATGCGGCGACTTGACTTAAGTTGGGTATAACCCAACTAAGTCTCAAAACACCTAAAATCCTATAAACATGGTAATTCCTAAAAAATGCTCAAACTATGCTAAAAAAATGTAATCAGAAGTCAAACCTACAAAACTCAGCGGTGCTCCAATCCTCCAATGAACGTCAAACGTAACATATCACCTGTAAAAATAAAGAGACCAAATTAGAGTGTTATTAAACATAATGAAAAAACTAAAACTGAAATAAATGCAAGAAATAAAAAAATGAAGTTGGGCTTCCTCCCAACGAGCCGCCTTTCTTTTAAGTCTTTGACTAGACTTGGTGTGATTGATGACATGATGTTGTCTCCTTTAGAGATGCCAGCAACGAATGGTGTATCTACGTATTTGGGCAATGAAGCATGCACGCCTTCTTTCAGAATTAGGAGCTCATTCGGGACTTCCAATACGAAAGAATATGTCGGATCAAGATCGTCCAACACAAAGGTGTCGACAGTGTAGAAGATCTGCGAACGTTCCTTTACTTCCACCCCCTTATAAGGTGTACCAAATGTGCATGAGAGGGTGGATGGTTTCACCAACACCAGAGGTTGGTCTTCCTCGCTCTCTATCTTCGGCTTCTTCGACTTGTCTGAAACGACATCAATTTTCATCTCATTTTCCCCTTATCTAGTGCAACGAAAATTTTCGGCTCAATTTGAAAGACTTCACGTCCTTCCGCTGTTTCTCTCAAATAGTCTTCCATCTGTGTAACCTCATTCACCTCAAAAATTTTCAACGTATCAACACTCACATCCTCCTCTGGGTTAAAAATTGGTTATGTACTACACAACTCTTCCTCGTCAGTCATATTCTGAAGCCTGACATTCTATTGAATAAATTGAGTTTCCAAGTCTTTCAAGCCTGGAAACTCAAAATCAATTTGTCGAAGCTCTTCTAAAAGCCGTTGAAACTGTTGTTGTTTATCTATCAATTGCTTCATCATATCTTCCAATGAGGTGCTTTGATGAAACTGTTGATTTCCTTCATGTTGAGGAATCTGTGGGTTTGACATGAGCCCAAAGAAGTCGGGTTGTGGCGATGCATAGCAAGAATAATTATAATTCTCATATTGTGGATAATAGAGACAATCATGTGCAGAATGAGAATAGTCTCCACAAATTTCGCAAACCTCAAGATGTTGCACAAAAGAATGCATGTTAGAAAATTGATATCACTACAAAAAAACAGCAAATCAGAAACGGAATTTTCCGTCTCTGATTTGCCTAAATTCCGTCTCTAATTGAAATCAGAAACGGAATAGAAACGGAATAAATTCCGTCTCTAAAATCGTCGTTGCTAATTCAATCAGAAACGGAAATTCGATTCCGTCTCTAATCAGAAACGGATTAGAGACGGAATAAATTCCGTTTCTGATTAGAGACGGAATAGAGATGGAAATTAGAAACGGAATAGAGACGGAACAGAAATGGAATTTTTTTTCAAAATGGTACATTTGTAATTGCATTCCGTCTCTGATTCCGTTTCTAATCAGAAACGGAATCAGAGACGGAAATAATAAAGTCATGAATTCGTCTCTGATTCAGTTGCTAATCAGAAACGGAATCAGAGACGGAATTTTTGCATTCCGTCTCTGATCCGTCTCTGATTAGCAACGGAATCTGAGACGGAAACCATTATTTCCGTCTCTGATTCCGTTGCTAATCAGAGACGGATCAGAGACGGAATTTTCATTCCGTCTCTAATTCCGTTGCTGATTCAGCATATATTCCTGGAAAATTAGAGACGGAATAGCAACGGAATGTTTGAATTCCGTTGCTAATCCGTCTCTAATTTTCCTTTTTGTTTTATTTTCAAACATAAACATAATTCAATTGGTTCTCCAACCTATAACTTGAAATTACAACCATAGGACCTACTCCATCGCCTACACCCCCTCCAACAACTCCTTGGGGGTGCTAACATCCCCCAAAAAAGCAAAATTTGACATTCATACATCGACAACGTATATCAACAAATATTCAAATGAGAGAACAAAAATGTAAAAATTAAAAATTGAAAATGATTTATATATCCAAAAAAAATTGTATAGTATTACAAATGCTCCAAATTTCTAAGTATTCACAAAACCACCAATCCTATTGTTCAACAACCACACAAAAAAAAAAAACTTACAATCCTATAAATATGCACAAAAAGAATTATCAATCGAAAAGTCTTGAGATGTTCTTCAACACCACCTGACAAACCAAGGAAAAGAATTATCAATCGAAAAATACACGTATGTTCTTCACATGTTACATTACATCGGTAATCAATTAATGAAATTTTATTGGAGGGGGAATCAAAGTACGGATCAAGAAAAGTAAAATTAGACAAATCAGGTTGAGGAAAAATTCAAAATTATGATGTAGAAAACAGGCTATCGAATTTGTCATCTACAAATTATTTATACATAGCATACAAAAGAATGGGTGCACATATAAACACGACACCATTCATTCCAAAAAAGATGCTAAGTAGTCGAATAATCAACCTAGATAAACTTTAACATGGAGAATGACTCTAATCCCAAGTGAAATCAATATTTAAGAGCATAACGAGAAAATAGGAAAGCGCAACTTCATTTCAAGCTAAAGCATCCACATTTTATGGTTTTAAAAATAAAAATGAGTTTTGATACGGATCGCTTCACAAAGTGACAACTCATTTTAGGCAACGATAGAACCAAGATTAGGTAAAACCGGTGAAATATTAACAACTCATCGCATGTTCATAACAAATTACAATTAACGTACGAATCAAGATTGCAATACGAAATTCTAAACATAGTCATTTTTTGCCCTAACAAAACGTGTAGCAAAGCAGAAACATTATGTTATCAAGAAAATTAGCAAAGGAACACAAACATACTTAAAAATGACATGAGAAAAACAGATCGCATCCATCTTTATAAAAAAAAAAAAAATGTTTGAAGATCCCACACCATTTTCTCATAATCGGGAAGGAGGCTAGTGAAAGATTTGAAGTACACAAAATTCAAAGAGAGAAACTTACCGACGTCCCGAGATTTCACGCAATGCTTGACCCAACGAGAAGTAGAATCACCATCATCGACATTGTAACCCATATCTCGAAGTATTCCGCAATTGTAATGCCTACAACAATCACACACTCATTAGTTTCGATAGGAGCAACACGAAGCATTATATTATATTTGTGAAAAATATGGCACTTACAAACAGGACTGGAGTAAAAGAAAACGTTTCGATACTAAGAAGAGTATTCAAGTATCAAAAATAAGGCAATGGAAATGAACCAACAAAGTAAGCATATACTAGAACTTTGGGGTTTCAGTGGAGCTTAACAACTGCTTCTCATATGATATACTAGAACTTTCGGTACCAGTGTATATGGACGCCTCCCTAGCAGCCACAGGCATGTTAGAAGTATTAGCTACAAGTGTAGTTCGCTTCATAACAGATTCCTCACGACCATCAGGCAATGTCCTTGTCAATTGAGGAAAATCCATAAGAACCTGAAAAATTAAGGGATTACAGCTTCAACCTTCAATGCATAACAGTTTATGATAAGCAACATAGACATCACATACCTCTGCCATTTCATTTCCTCTTTCTCCACAACCAACATACACCACAGTATCAGAATTAGAGTACTGCATTTACCAAAAAAAATTAAGCATAAATATCAAAGTCCAACTACACAACTTAATGTAGTAAGACAATCAAGAGAAGAAGATGAGTAGGAGCTCATAAAAATGGACAGCAGAGTGCTTTTTAGAAACTAGCAGCACCATAAAAAAATGAACCTGCATTACAACATGAAACAACAGAGTGCTTAGTTCAGCAGAGTTCTTTTTCGAACTGATCAAGTTTTCAAACTTAGTTCAACATAAAAATGGACAGCAGCACTATAAAACACGTTTCTAACTGATTCAAGTTTTCAAACTTAGGAAAATGAAAATACAATAAAATGAAAAATGTAAGAGAAAGATGTTACAACTAAAAATTTCAAAGGAAAAAAAGTATCTGATTCGCTTTGGCACTTAATTCAGCAGAGTGCTTTTTAGAAACTATAGGTGTAAAAAAATGATACTAACGGACTTCGTATTCGAAGTGAATTAAAGAAGAAAAACAAAAACAAGAATGCAAGAGAATAATATCATCTATTAAATCAAATCATAAGCATTACTATATGCTAAAAGACACTAGAAACTATTTAGCATGGCTGTTTAATCTCCTCCATGCATGATCTGGTGGGGAAGCACTATCAAAGTCCAACTACACAACTCATTAAAAAAAATCAGTGATCACAATAAACAGATTAACAGATATTACCCAAGTTTTGCAAAGACAAATAAACCAAGATTCTATCATAGTTTAGTGAATTTAAAGCCATACACACATGTGGAAGCAATAAAACTACTCTTCCATCTATGATGAATAGATCCATCTATTGAAACAAACCCATAGTGATTTATGATGAATTGATCATTTTAGAATGTCATTTATTTAGTCCTCAGGCACAATTTGTTTAGCCTCATGGAAAATGGACTCATGGTTTTTGGAATCTTATCATACTCATGGAAGTCTCCATCCAGAAATCAAGAAAACCAATTCTACACTGAAATTAAGTACCATTTTAACAGAAGACAGAATTTTCTTTAATTGGAAGGTAGATCACAACTCACAACATGGAAACACCACCATGACACCATCAACAACTTCTACTACTACCAATACACATCTCATCTGGCTCTTTATCTCTATATTCTCTGTCTAAAGCCATACATGGCCATTAGCAAGTCAATTATTCAACAATACCTTCGAATATAAGCAGAAAGTTATAAATTCAACTAAGTTACAAATAATTCGACAAGTTCTACTGCATGGAAAGAAGTAACGCATGGAAAGAAGTAACGCTTCCAAATAATTAAGCAGAAAGTTATAAATTCAACTAAGTTACAAAAGGTTACATCTGATTCAAGCATGATGATTCAAACAAGAAAATGGAGAGGAAGGAGAATTCGACAAGTTCTACTGCATGGAAAGAAGTAACGCTTCCAAGTATTACCATACTTACTTGGAATGAAGATAATTCATCCTGCAACATGCCATATTTTCCCTGCAACATTGCGAGGCTCTCTATCATTACAGACTTTTCTTGTTCAAGATGTTCAAGGCTTGCTTGTATGAATCGCTATCTCGCTGAAGTTTGCTATTGTATTGTTGTAAACCGTGTTGTAATCTTGCGAATTTTTATATGAAGCATGTCCCTCCTCAAATATGTAAAGCAATTTTGAAAATAACTTCATTTACCCTATAAGTCAAAGAAAAACAAAAACTGAACCTCTAATTTTAAACAAAACTTTGCAAACTAATTGTGTAGATCTACTTACCAACTTGTACACCACCCCTAGCTTGATCATCTCCTTAAAAATTCTCCAAAATCTCTCTACCTCTAATATATAAATATGTATGTCATACTTACATGCGCCTGCGCTTGTCCATAAAACTTTCCGGGCGATCCGAATAAGCGCAAGTTCATATTTCCAAGTTCCAATTGCAAAATTTCACAAGCCATGTTGAGAGCACAGTTGCTAACTAGCAAGGCAGCATAAGCAATGGTAGAAATAAAATTGTCGAAAAAGAACATACAGAACTAACATTATGCGTCCACTCAAAACATACCTAAATGCAATGTCTTCTACAAACATTCAGTAAGTACCTACAAGAAAATTGTTTAACAGCAAAAATGGGAGGGAAGAAAATTGAACAAATTGAAACAAAAACTGAAAAACACAAAACCAAACACGAAAGATCGAAGCTTTCAAGACCAAACAAAACTCTACCAAAACCCCATTACCGAAAACACAAAAACAAACCCTAGACACCACAAAACCCCAAGAAACTCACATGCAATCTTCGAGAAACCAAACAATAAAAAAAAATCTGAAATCGAAACCCTAGAAACCAAAAACAGAACTCACATCGAGAATCCCCAGCAAGTCGTCGACCGAGCTGGGGGTCGCCGAGGCGCGTCCGGCTTCGTTGAGCTCGAGCTCCAGTTCCTGGTCCGTCATTTCTCCGAATCTCCGCAGACCCTTCAAAACCCTATCGATCACGAACTCGATTTTAGACTCCACGCCTCATCAAAAAAACCCTAGAACGAACCCTAGAAACCAAGACGGAATCGGAGGGGACTAAATCTAGGGTTTGGTACGCGATCCATTATGTTGACATATTCCGTCTCTACCACATTCACATTATAATAATGAACTTATTCCGTTTCTAAGTCTTATTTCGAATCGACCATTATAATAATAATTCGAATCGACATAATTATGGGGGTAGGAGGAGTCCATCGCAGGTGCATACATGTGAAGAGCAAAGGACTAGATAGGCAAAATAAAAATAAATATAAAAAAAACACAAATAATAAAAAAACAAAGAAAAAAAACACCAATCCCCGGCAACGGCGCCGAAAATTGACGTGCGCCGAACGCGTTAATAAAATAAAGTTTCATAAACCAACTATTTTGTAGAATAGTGGCAAAGGGTCGATCCCACAGAGATTGGTAGTCTTTCTTAAGTCAAAAATAACAAAAAGGGAAAATCGGGGGTTTTAAATAAATAATTTAATAATTTCACTAACTAAACTAATTAAACTAAATAAATAAAATAATAAAAATAACTTTCAAATAGTTTCAAGAAAACACCTAGGTCTATAGTTCCACAAATCAGAATCAGGATTCAATGGCAATCGTGGTCTTCAATCTCTCCCAAAAAGTCATTAATTTATATTCTTCTAGATTAGCTATAGAAAATAGACATCCGCCAGAAATTCCTCGTTCCCCTAATCTCGATAGCCAGGACGTCCGCCACTAACTACTTCCTAATTAATACATAACCCTAGACATCCGCCAATCAGGTTTAACACACTAATCGCAGCAATATGGATCTGGGGGAGCACTAATCATAAATAATCGGATCGCATCTGCTCCCGATTTAACCTAGATTCAATTGTTGCACACTCAAGAACCGAAAGGGTTTTACGAAAAACATGTGAGTGTTCGTCACTTTATTTGTCCAAAAGTACAATTACACGGATACTAATGGTCCAAATAACTATAGGTTGTCCCCCTGAAAGCATGCATCGGTCGTATACATACCCTAAATCTAAATCATAAACCTTAAAAGCAACAAAAATGAAATAGGAGAATTAAATCAAATTAAAATAATAAAATAAAAGATCTCACATAATATGTCATGAATCCATAATCCCGACTCGTTTCCCCTCCGACTTAGGCAATGAGTTGATTAGCCGAACATGGCCGTCCAAGAAAGTCGATAACAAAACAATAATATTCGATTTTCTCCAATAATACCTTAGGTTCCTAATATATAAAACTATTAAAAATTGGTCTCGGGAGGTGAGAGAAACTAATTTTGTGGAATCTTTATTGACAGGTGCGGCGAGGAGCATCGTATGACTATTTTTTGGCTTGAAATCACGTTCTGTCCACGTGTCGCATCGCAATTGGTTCATTTCCTGCAGAGCAGCTGACGTGGCGCTCTCCTATTGGTTGGACCGGAGCTTATGACGTGGTGGTTGGGGTGAGAAGCAAACACGTAGCGCACGGTTATGAGAAGCTGGTTCGGTTCGATCACGCGAATGTTGCATGAGACGAATGCACTGCACGTACCTCGATGAGAATTTGTTGGCAGTTGAGGCTTGAGAGAATTTGGTTTTGTTGTTGTGTGTTTCTTGTGCTTGCTGACGTGGCAACACGGGATTGGTGAAGATTGCTTGCATGATGTGCTTGGAGAGGGTGAGCAGCTGACACTTGGCAACTGGAAGAAAGAAGAATTGGTGTGTGTGTGACGTTGTCAAGATGTTGACCGCCAATGTAGGGCTGCCACGTGTCCCATGAGATTCAATAGCACACTTACACGTGTCATATGGTCTGCTGATCCTCTATTCTACCGATCGCGTAACGCGTAACTCGAGGCAAATTATCCAACGTTCGATCAATGCATGTAAATACTCAATTTTAAGTATTTTTTCGCCACAAGTTCAACCGCGCACTCGTTTCACCTGAAAATGACCAATAAATATAATTAAATATATATTTTAGAGTTTTTTCACTATTAAATATATTAAAATAAACTATTAATAATATATAAATACCGACTTATCAATTACAAAACTAATGTTTTTCTTTTTTTTGATAAGGCGTTATTGATAATGATGTGGAATCCATGTATATGGATCATGCATTATCATAAGAAGTAATTGGTGTTCATGTCTATTTTGTATGAATAACTCATCAAAATAAGTAATTCATACAAAATATTAAGTGTGTGAAATTACTCCTTTTGAGAAAGTGTTATTTGTTTAATCCAAAAAGTGTATGAATTACTCCTTTTGAGAATGAGTTATTTGTTCAACCCAAACCTTAGCCCCTAAATTGAAAATACTACATATTACATCAACTCAAACAGCGATCCTAAGGTTTGAAACTTGTTCGCGCACATATCTCGAGGTGGATACGGACGACTCGCATACCAATTGCAATTGTAA
Source organism: Stephania cephalantha (assembly GCA_039657325.1). NCBI lineage: Eukaryota > Viridiplantae > Streptophyta > Magnoliopsida > Ranunculales > Menispermaceae > Stephania > Stephania cephalantha. The sequence goes on from CM077577.1 coordinate 28,868,205, forward strand.
ATCCATGCAAACCTCATGCAACCTATATAAATACTAGTTTTTTAATTAAATCGAAGGAAAATGGTTCTTAGTTATTGAGTTAATAATGAAAAAAATAAAAATTCATTAGCATAATATCATATAGATGGTAAGATAACCAAAGCAACATATATCCACGTTGGTTCTCAATTTTAAAAAGTAAAAATAAAATAAAAAATTAACCTTTTCAAAACACCCATTCATTTAAAATAAAACAATAAGCAACATTTGAAAAAAAATAGTCTTATTCCATGAAAAAACTTTACAATTTCATTCACTAAACATATAAATTTGAAAAAATCATCACCACATCAAAGAAACCTATACAGGTCTATCGACGGTTTCGTTGACGTTGCTGCTTCGTGATGCAAACCGGACATACTCTATTTCGAATTGGATGTTGTGTTTATATGTCTGGTTGAGTTTATTGAGGTTGTTGATCTTGCCTTGAACTTTGTTGAGTCGATTGATCTTCTTCCTCTGGTTCACTCGACTCACCTCTACTACCAATGCTATCAAAGATAGGAGGTTGAACCGTTACAAAATACTGATTTTCTGTATGTGGTTGGTTGAAAGGAACATGAGGTGGTAGCATGCTTAACAGTTTCATCAATAAGCCATCTCTACTATATTGCATACTGTAATTATAACATAGTGGAGTAAATTGACTCGGAATGTATTGAGGTAATGAACCATACATTGAATGTCTAGGCATTCTCTGGTCCATATGTGAAGAAGATGGCCAGGTGCATAAAAATGGTAAGGATGAAGATTAATGGTCGCCACCATAGTACAAATATATGAGCTTCTAGTTTCAATGGGAGCGATGTAGGAATGTACCGATGAGAAGAATGATGTGATGAGGATGAGTGTTGGCTACTCTTACCAACAGTCTTTGTCCGTGTCAGTCTCGGACGAAATGGACGTGGAGGAGGAGAACATCTGCTACTCTCAGCAGCAGTCTCTATTCGACAAAATGGATGCGGTGGAAGAGAACATCTACTTCTCTCACCTCAGTCTCAGTCTATGTTTTTCTTCTTCTTATCCTTCTATTTGCTTGGCCCCGATCCTCTTCTTGTTTAAATGTTTCATCATTTATTTCCGGGTCAACATTATTTCCATCATTCCACAGAGTAGACTTCGGTCGTTATCTTCATATAAGATTTTAATGCCTTCATCAATAGAAGTAAGGCCTTGCTCGTACCCATCCTCAATGAACACTCGCTGTAGTTGATGCACCAAGTTAGACTGATATATAAAAATAAGTGTTAATACACGCAATTTAAGACATAACTCGTGAGGACAACAAACTGAGTGCCTATTTTGTTCAAGAATTAGTGAAGCCTTGTACATTTGCTTACCTAAAACAAGTCATATACTAGGTAATCCTTCATTTGGCCTCACCCTCTTTGTGTTAGGTTACATTTTTGTTGGACAGCTACACCCTTCCATATTATTGTGTTTTCTTAGGATATGTTGTCTTCTTGTTTAGGCTTGTAAGATGGGTAGATCAACAAGTTAACAAATCAATGAAAATAATCAAGTTGATCAAAAATCAAATTCACCCAATTGAGATTGACTTCCCAAAATCGTAATCAAATTGTTCAGTGATCCTGGCATGAAGAATCCCAATTTATAGACCTAGCAAACTGACGCAAGAGTTTGCATGAAATTCATGGGTTCCCCTTGTGAGAACACATCTATTGTTGCAACTAATGACGTCAGAAACAAGGGGAACAAAGCAAACAACAAATGTGGCAGCAAACTCAAAGTAACAAAACCATTGGGAGATGAATATGATGTGCTAATTGTGGAAGAATAGATCATGTTTTAATCTTTCAAGTGATGGAGAAATTGGGTTTTGGGATTGAGAGGGAGAGGATGAACGATTTTGTGATGAGTCGTTGATGAAGACTTGTAGGTTGCTTTCGATGCTCTGTATTTAAAGTCTTTGGAAGATAGGGTGATGAAGATAGAGAAGATGGAATTTTGAAGAGGATGAAGATGGGTAGAGATGGGCGATGAAGATGATAGAGATGGAGCGATAAAGATGTGCCAAAAAAATAAAATAAGAAGATGAAGGGTAAAGTGGTAATCTTCAGCCATTTAAGTTGGGCTTACCTAAAGACAATCGGGGATCCTATCATTTGGTAAGCATGAGTTTATGTACTTTGGTAAGACTGCGTTTTAGCTAACACTTCAAGAAAACGTTAGTCTTACAGTTAAGCTTGGGCATAGGTAAGATAACACTCCAACCAAATAGGGCCTAATAGTTTCAAGCTTACCGAATAGTCACTTAGAGCCCCGTCATGTCCAATGAATCGTCTGGTGACCGATCGATACCACGTCATGTAGTCTTCTTGATCGTGTCCTCCTTCTTGTTCTATTGTGACTATGTTATCACCATGATTTTCCCATATCTATATATAGTTTGCATGATACACCGCCTAGGTTTTTTGAGCGTGTCCTCGCAATTCAATACGGTGCAGTTGGGTGTCGTATTCATAGTTTAGTGGCACAACCTGTATCATTCTGAATTGTCTCATTACCCTTTCTGTTCGATGTCACTCGACTATGTGGAAACAAATTAGAGGACATGTCAATAGCCAACTCTCGTGACCTTCAGTACAGTATTGGGGAAGAGACCCAATGACATCAGCAAAAAGTTGCCACACCACAACATCCTCATTCTGCGTATTGAATTCAACACGGTAAGCCGATAAGACATACGTCTCAGTTCGAGTAACCGAACATTCATCGATCTATCTATATACAAAACAATAAATTAGTTAAAAAAAGCAGGCGTAATAATATAGAAATTACGAAATATATTTTCATTACCTATGTTCTAGTGGAACGTCATTATGCATGTATTCTTCATCCACTGTTCGAGGTCGAACTCTAGAAACACCCAAGTGTTTTGGTGCTATAAATGAAAACATATCCCATGCCTACAGCTGTATAGGAATTGACATGCCTGCGACCTCCTGCGCACCCGAGCGAGATCCGCGACACAACTCCTTGTACAAATAAGCCAAACACACACTTCCCCAACTATATTGTCCAACTGTTTGAAAGTCCTTGAGCAACGGAAGAAACATCAAATGAACAAATCGGTTCGACTTGTCGGTGAATACACAACCACTGATAAGTTGTAGTATGTACGACTGAACATAACACTGCACCATTTCCTCATCAATGTCGTCCTCTATAACTGGTACATTACGTTGAAGCCATTCGATTTTAAGTTTATTCCTAACAATGTCATCTCCACCAGGACTTCTACCAAGTAGCTTCTCACACACCTTAACATAGTTAGTATTGGTGGTTCCTATCACAGGCATACCTTCAATAGGTGAGCCGAACTGTGCATGCTTTTCTATTAAGACTCTGAACAACCAAGAATGACATAGCACCAGATTAAGAGTCAATGAATACCATTTAAACAACAACCAATACCATGATAACAAATTCATAAAATGAGAGAGAACAACAAAGTCATTGCATCTAGAGTACAATAGCATATTAGTCCAAATGACTGTAAACAAGAAGCATAATGGAAATAAATGGAAATAACTATCTCAAGCAGTTTACTTACAAACCACGCCAAGTTCCTATACTAATCTGATCTCTCGACACTTTAAAACTCGTACCCGAACCTCCGAGACTCTTTCCTAGGTTCTTGGTATCATTTGATATGTTTTAGAATGTGTTTAAACCATGATTTAGGGTGTTAAACATGTTTAAGTTTGAGTTTAAGTTAAAAAATTATAAAGAGCGCCTAGCGCGCTAGGTAGTATATCTAGTGCAATAGTGACCCCCTTAGCGCGGTACTCACACTAATTAGCGCGCTACACGTAGGTAGTGCGCTAGCTAGCACGCCTAGTGCGCTAAACGCAAGAAATCCCAAAAATCATGCACTTAGAATTTCTAAGTTTTCTCATCCAAATGGCCATCTCCATCGCATTGGATCCCTATTCCCCTCTACTAGGACCTAGTAAATCCTCAAGTCCTCATGTCCATTTCCCCGTAAAATAAATATCAAAAGAAATTTCAATTATTTTCAAGTATACAATATTACTTAAATAATAATAGTTACTTTGTTGGGTTCTAAAAAAATAAATAAATTACTATGCAAACAGATTTTGGTGAAGTTTGCATAGTTGGTGACATGCAAAAAAAAGAATTAAAAATCTCATCCCCCTCCCCGCACAGTCAAAAATGGACATGGACACACCTATACACACTCCCCCACCCCCGAAAACACACACTCACACACACACACATACACACAACCGCACACACTTCCCCCTCCCCCACCCATCCACACACCCATATACACATACGACACACACTCTCACCCATCCACACCCACCCACACACACACGTCGGGGGCTTATCTCTCACACGCATACGACAACCGTGGGCTTCACACACAAACAAAAACACACACAAGCTGAACATACACACAGTGCCCAGTCTTTAAACTATATATTGACCCTCCCTCTCTCTCTCGCTCTTTCAACTCTCTCGACCCTCTTTCTCTCTCTTTCTCTCTGCCAACCTCTCTCACCTTCTCAATTTCATAACAACAAACAAACTAACTAACCAACTAATATATATATATATTTACAGGAGTATGTTGGCCATGAAGTGGACACATGGAGATGTGCGGGAAAAATTACAAATGTACTGTTAAAAATAAAATAAATTAGTAAAATAAGTTAGGTTTTGTTTTTATTACAAAAGTAAGGTAAGTCGCCTTTTGCAAATGCGTTTTTAATTGGGCAAAATTTATACACTAATGGCGCATTCTCCGAATGCGCCATTAGTGTCCTACGTGTCGGGGTAAAAATACACGAATGGCGCATTTGGCGCATTCGGCGAATGCGCCAATGGTGTTGGGGAACAATCCACGTGGGTTTTGCCACATTACACGAATGACGCATTCGGAGAATTCCCCATTCGTGTAATGTGGCAAAACCACCCGTGACCGTTCTTGAGGGGTGTAGACTAGAGGCTAGGCCTGTAGGGGGCGGGGCTTATTTGTGGTTGGTGGCTGGTAGGGTGTTGAGCGACGTCGAGAGAGCAGAGAGAGTGGGGTGCGGCAGAGAGAGGGAGAGAGCAGAGAGAGGGGGGTGCGGCAGAGAAGAGAGGGAGAGGGACAGAGAGAGTGGGGTGCGACAGAGAAGAGAGGGAGAGAGTAAAGAGAGTGGGGTGCGGAGAGAGAGGGAGAGGGACAAAGAGAGTGGGGTGCAAAGCGAGAGAGAGGGAGAAGGAGAGAGAGAGAGGGGTGTGGCGAGAGAAGAGAGGGAGAGATGGATAGAGAGAGTGGGGTGCGGTAGAGAAGATAGGGAGGCCGGGAGTACCCACGAGAGAGAGAGAGAGAGTTGGGGGACCGAGAGCCCGAGAGAGCCAGAGAGAGTTGGGTGACCGAAAGAGAGAGTGTGGTGGGTCAATTTTTTTTGGTGTGATAGACTTGGGTGAGTTGTGGGTTGGGTAAGTCTAATTTTATTATCAGGGAATATCAAATAGAAGATAAATATCAGTTGGTTTTTTGTGGTTGAAGGTTGTGAAAAGCTTCTAATTTTTTTTTATTTTTTACGTTATTTCATTGAAGTTAGTAATATTTATATAAATGAAAGGTAATTTTTTTTTCCAAGGATTATCAAATTGAAGAAGAAGAAAGAAAAAAGGGAAATAAGTAAGTACAAAAATTTATTTATTTAAGTTCTGTTATGTTTGATTTGGTGTTTTTGGTAAAAATTATAAATTTATGTTGAGTTTGTTTCTTGAAAAAAAAAAAAATATGTGGAGTTTTTTGTTAAAACCTAAAAATTTTATGCTTACTGGATTTTATTTTTTTTGGAAATGCACTAATTTGATTGTGATTTAAATATGATTTATTAATTGATATTGTGTAGACGAATGAGTATGCTCTGTAGTTGCGTTATTAAAGCGATCATCTACATCATAAAGTTTGCTTGCGATTTAAATCCTCAATTCGATGAACGAATGGCGTTTGATATATATGCCATTTTTTTACATCATCATTGTTCAATAAATTATGTAGGTCATGGAAAATAGGAACATCTCATTTCTCTTTTATATGAACGGTGAAATTGTAAATGGTAGGAATGACATTAGGTACAACGCACCCTCATCAGCAGTGTTGACGTTTAAGTTTGTGACGAGTAGACAACAATTGATGGATCACGTGTGTAACACAATCGATATCTCATCTACAGAAATTATGGTAAGGATGACTTATCGTCACGCTATAACCCTCCCCGAGGGTTCACAGTATTTTGTCCCCGTATTGTTGGAAGACGCGACGCACTTCGACTTGATGTGGGCGGCAGTGGCCAATCTACCATTAACTTCAAGGGTAGATATTTATTTAACATTTGAGCCAATCGACTATTTTCAAAATCGTACATTTCATTCACAACTAGTAGATGAAGATGTCAGCATGTCAGACACTAGATCGATGATGGAAAGATTGCATGCAATAACCACAAGGTGATGATGAACCCAACGACGATGATGACATTAATGACGCTGACGAGGATATGCGTCCCCCCGAGGATGCTGCACCAGCTGTCGATTGGGAAAACCTAAATGTTGTGGCGGATGACCCAAGGTATGAACCTCCAGGGGCAGAAAACGTGCAAGATGATGAGCAGTTTGCTATCGATGAAGAGAATTTCATGGAGGAAGCAATCGATGATGAAGTCCACCAACCATTGCCGGTGTACAATGAAATCGATTGGGAGGTGGCTAACTCCACTGCGACCCAACATTCTCATCAACAGACTGGGGGGGACCTCTCTAATTTTGATTTGGAATTAGGTATGTGCTTTGACAACAAAAAAAGACTTACAACATGCCGTCAAAGTGTGGCATGTTAACATACATTGTCAATATCATTTGATGGAGTCGACTACAACTTTTTGGGCGATCAAGTGCAGAAGTGCGCAAGACGGGTGCATGTGGCGTCTTCGTGCTTGTTTGCGAAAGTGAACACAATTATGGGAGATCACACAATTAGACGCGCCGCACAACTGTATAAATCCCGATGTATAACTCAGCCATGTCCAACTCGATGCCAACATGCTTGCGAGAGAGATCCAAAGCATTGTTCAGATAGATCAAGCAATAACTATCAAGGCATTAATACAAATAATTAAGGGAAAATACTGACACGAAGTAAACTACAAGCGAATGTGGGATACCAAAAGGAAGGCAGTTGCAAATGCATTTGGAGATTGGGATGAGTCATACGCTAGATTGTCAAGCTGGTTGGCGGCAGTGAAGATTAAGAGTCCGGGGACCGCAATTGAGTGGTCACATAGACAATAGGCTTCTGATGAGATAAGGACTGAGTGTCCTCAATTTCGTCGTGTGTTTTTCGCATTCGAAGCATCAATACTAGCTTTCAGGTTTTGTAGGCCTCTGCTTCAAATTGACGTGACTTTCTTATATGGCAAATATAGTGGTAAGCTAATGATTGTCATATATGTTAATGGTAATGGACACATACTACCAGTAGCATTTGTTGTTGCAGAAATCGGGTCTACGGATTCGTGGGGATGGTTTTTGAGGATGTTGCACAAACACGTGACGGATAGAGATGGTATTTGCATTATTTCTTATCGTCACCCTGGCATTCTGGAGGCGGTCAACACACCGACCAATGGTTTTTGTCCTTCGAAAGGATGTCACCGTTATTGTATGCGACACTTGGCCAGTAATTTCAACACTCAATTCAAAAACGAGCCCTTGAAAAACCTACTTTCTCGAGCAGATGGTCAACATCAAGTTCAAAAATTTAATGCGTGCATGGAGCGTTTTGCATATTTATCATTGCGAACCCCTCAATGTTTGCAATATGTCAATGTCATCCCCAAAGAACTATGGACTCAATCGCACGACGGAGGCATGCGATACGGATGGATGAATTCTAATGGTGTTGGTATGTATGAAATGCAAGTTATGTTTTGCACTCAACTATATACTTATCGCTGAAGTAATATTACTTACACGAGTTTTATCGTCACTCGTAGAGTGTTTTAACGGTGTATTGAAGGGGGCTCGATTCTTGCCAATAACAGCAATGACTCAGATGATTTACTATAGATTGGCGACATACCATGATCGACGTAAACAGGAAATCAACGAAGCAATCTCAAACGGCCAATCGTACACGAAATATGTCACGGATAAACTCACACATTACGAACAAGCTGCAAGGAGGCATTAAGTCAATTTGATAAATCGTGACATATGTGAGTTTGAAGTGCTTACTGGACGACATGGAGATCGCATGCATAAAGGCAACTATACACAAGTCGTTATCCTAAAGGACCGCATGTGCAGTTGCAATAAATGGAAATCGTTTGGTTCCCTTGCTCATACGTGTTAGCTGCATGTTCCTTTATTCGAGTGAGCTACTCGCAATTTATTGAACCAACTACCGGATAGATGTGTACGCGCAATGTTACTCCTTTAATTTCAAAGTCATTCCAGATGAGAAATATTGGCCGACTTTTGCGACGAAGATCATTCCAGACCCAAGGTGCAGACGTGGCCGAGGGAGACCAAAGGGAACGCGAAGGCAAAACGAGATGGATCTTTCTAATGTTTCAAGAGCCTTGCGATGTGGCATATGTCGTCAAGAAGGACATAAAAGAACAACGTGTCCCAATAAAGATCGTGATCGGGTCCCTACTAGGAAGAACCGATGCGGCATTTGTCGTGCAGAGAGACATAACAAAAAAAATTGTCCAGGCAGACCTCAATCTTCCAATCAAAACCAATAGTCTATTTTGTATATTGTTTGTTCATGACTTAAGTATGTAATTAGATTATATTGAACCTTTTGGAAGTATCCAAATATTTAACATCATGAAATGTTTACGTATTCGTTATATTGAACCAATAATAATGATTTGTGATGACTTTTCGAACAACGCGACTAATTTATAAAACTCTATAAATTGTAGTTCGTACACAAATGGATCCAGGTATGCCAGATCCTTCACTATTACATCTCCAATCTACACACAGATCCTCGCGAGCGTGGACGGGTCAGGTAAACCTTTTAAGATGGATACATCCAATGTTCATGAATGAACGTATAATATACATATATATATATATATATATATATATAAATATATATATGACAGCTTATTTTCAATTCTAAGGTGTACGAGACATTGCGCGTGCGTCGACGACGGGCTGCCGTTGATCGAACGATGGAGTATCATTCTCGAATGATCCCATATCTACGTTCCAGTGGCTTTTATGGGATTTCACGCGTATCATTTTTCAGTCTTGATAGGGCTTTGATTACTGCATTCGTTGAGAGATGGCGCCCAGAGACACATACATTTCACATGCAATGTGGCGAGTGCACTATTACACTCCAGAACGTACATGTACAGCTCGGCTTACCTATCGAAGGTATGCCTATGAGAGGAACCACCGATACAGACTATGTTGAGGTGTGTGAAAGGCTACTTGGTCGAATTCCTGTTGGAGATGACCTTCATGGAAATAAACTAAAAGTCGAATGGCTTGAACGTAACGTACCAGCTATACATGACGACATCGATGAGGAGTCGGTGCGACGGTATGTTCGATCGTACATTCTCCAACTAATCGGTGGTTGTTTATTCGCCGATAAGTCAAATCGATATGTACATTTGATGTTTCTACCGTTACTCGAGGATTTTGACATAGCTGGACAATATAGTTGGAGGAGTGCCTGTTTGGCTTTTTTGTACAGGGAGTTGTGCAGCGGATCTCGCGCGGGTGCACATGAGGTTGCAGGGGCATCAATTCTTGTACAACTGTGGGCATGGGATAGATTTCCATTCATAGCACCAAGGCAGCTGGGTGTTCCTAAAGTTCAACCTCGAACAATGGATGGAGAAGAGATGCTTAATGACGTCCCTTTGGGACACAAGTAATACAAATGTTATATCATAATTTCTATAATATTAACTATATTTTCATTTTATTAATTTATAGTTTTCTAATAGATGGATCGATGCATTTTCGGTTACTCAGAGTGCGACACACGTTTTATCAGCTTACCGTGATGCACTCGATTCGCAGAAGGCGGATGACGTGGTGTGGCAACCTTATGCTGAAGTCATCGGGTCTCTTCCCGAATACTGTACCGACGGTCACGGTAGTTGGCTATCGACGTGTCCCCTAATTTGTTTCCACAGAGTCGAGTGACATCGACGAGAAAGAGTTTTGAGACAATTCGGAATGGTACAGGCCGTGCCACCAAACTGTGATTACGACACCCGACTGCACTGCATCGAGATGCGAGGACACGTTCAAGAAAATTGGGCGTCTTTTTACGCAAACTATATAAAAACGTGGGAAAATCGTGGTGACAGCATAGTCACAGCGGAACAAGAAGAAAGACACGATCAACAAGACTACATGGTATCGATCAGTAACTAGAAGATTCATTGGACACGACGGGGCTTTACGTGACTATTCGATAACCTTTAAACTATTATTCTGTAACGGCCCGAAAGTTTGACTTGTGTCATGTGCCAGGTCAGGGTCGTATGTAGGATCCATTCGTCGGAATACGTATGTCTGAATCTCGGGTGGAGACACCGAGGTATGATATTTTTTTCTGTGATGTGTGTTTTATTATGTAATATCCAAATTGAGATTCTAGTGCTAATTGTTGAGCTGTTTTACGAGTTGGTATACGTGAGGAATTTGGTGAGCCGAAACATTAAAGGGGACGCGCCTCGAGTCGCGTGTCGACGTGGGACCGAGGTAGCGGCTTAATGTGGCTTTAGTGGCTATAGTGGTTTTAATGTGGTCACATTAAATAATATACATTGGATGTGTCTCGTGATGCGTGTGGCGCGAGTGTCGAGATTGTGAAATGAGGAAGTAGTGGTGTGAATATTTATGGTGCCTCGAGATGCGTGCTGCCTAATTTTTAAGGAAAACATTTGAATAAATATGTTTTTGATGTGCCTCGAGTTCCACTCCGCACGAATCTTGAGGACACATTTGTTTTCTTCCTCAAGAAGAAACAAAGAGAGAGATAGAGATAGATAGATCGGATAAGAGGGAGAGGGAGAAAGAAAAAGAGGAAAGAAATAGAGAGAGAGAGAGACGCGGTGGAGAGAGAGAGGAAGAGAAAGAGAGATGGCGGAGAGTGGCGAGGTGGAGGGAACACGGGCCAGCAACTCCAGCGAGATCGGAGCCGGCCAGCGAGCAGCAGCCATGGCTGGCGGAAGGCCTGGACACTGATCTACGCAACTCCAACAAAGAAGAAGCAGCGGCAAACAGTAGTAGGGTGCTAGCGGTGGGCGACGCGGAGGCCGCAAGAGGTGGCGCGGCGTGTGGACGAAGACGGCAGCAGCGGCGGCGTCACGGAGGACGCCGGCGAGGAGAGGCGGTGTCTCGGCGCGATGGCGCGGCTCAGCAGCAGCAGCGGCGCGGGCGAAGAAGCGATGATGCGGTGAGGGCGAGGAGCGGTAGCGATGCTGCGGCAGCATGGCGTAGAAGGTAGCGGCAGGACGGCGGCGGTGCGATAGCTCATAGCGGCGCGGCGAGCGAATGCGGCGGCAATGGCAGCGTGCAATGACAATGCAACGGCGACGACGGCGACGGCGGCGCGGGGAACGGCGTGGAGCAACGGCGCGGTGGCGCGTTGTCGGGCCTATCGATTCCCGACGAGACAACAATGGTGGACAAGTCGTCGTGACTTTGACGAAGCTCGACGACGCGATGGATTCAAATGGATTTTGGATTGGAGACCTCCATTGAAGGCCATGGTGAGATTTACTTCAATTAACTTGGTTGTGATTGGAATGACTTAAGTAACTTAGCCCTAAATGGTATAAATGGACACCAGGGACTTATAAGGCAATAGTCTGGTGTCGGGTGCGCAAATCGAGGCATGAGCGGGACGTCTTGAGGACGATTCGCGATTTCTCAAGGTAAGTAAAACCAGCTAGGAAATGCACAATAGCTCATTTTAGCTTATATTTTATTGATGTTGCACTGTGTCATTTACTTGGAATTTCCACCCACTTATGAGTGTCCGAGGGCCAAGTGAGTCATACTCGTGTCTCTGATTGGAGTGGTTGCCGGCTTGCAACCGGGGCCATGACCTCGAGTCACTTGAGTATTTGGTTTGAATGAGATGTGTTTTATCTGGGGCACCGTTGATATCCCTCATTCGCGACGTTCTTGGTAGAGCAGGCAATGCCGCGTCCTATGACTCGAGTCTGCTTGGCGTTGGCGCGACTCTGTGACCCCGACGCCGTGGCACCCGCATTCGGTGGTCTTGGACTACTTGGGCACCTCTCTATTGTTTTCTTTGACACTCATTTCTTGTTGTACTTTCATTTTTACAGTTTTATTATCATGCATTTCATATAGCTTTCTTTTTATTCGCATGACTTTTAGACTGCTTCATTTATTTTGAATTATTGTTTAGATCCTACTGGCTTTTACTTACCTGGGCTCGTCATTCTTGTGTTTGACTGAGTGCAGATCTACGGTCCAGCAAGGGGAAGGCTCCATAGCTAGGTGGTTCTTTTGTACTATTAGATATACTTGTTTTAAAACACTGGGAGTTTTGAGAGAGTTTGAGAATGTATATCTTGTATTTACTCTCCTTTGATGATAATATACTTATGCAGGGTTCCACAATTAGGTTGTCTAACTCTTTTACAGTTATTTTTGAGTTATTTAATGTATTAAATGCTTCCGCTAAATTGTAAAACTTGAAAAATACTAATAACTCAACTTAAAATTATGAAATTACGTATAATGATGGATTGGAAGGCTGACTAGGTCTGCGTTGACCTTGCGAGACTGGCTCGGGGGTCCACGTGCACTTAGGCCGGGCGGGGCCCAGTTTGTGGGAAACTGGAGCTGTCACATATTCTTCTTTCCTCACGATTTACATCTTAAATTGTGTGTACTAACCTCATATTTTTATATTAGTGTAACTTGGTGCGTCGACTGCAGCAAGTGTTCATTGAGGATGGGTACGAGCAAGGTCTTGCTGCGCTTGATGAAGGCATCAAAATCATAGATGAAGATGAAAGGCAAAGGGCTACTCTATGGAATAGTGGAATTGATGTCGAACATGCCATAGATGAGGAGAATGAAGAAGAAGATGAAGAAGATGATCAAGGCGAATCAAATAGAGAGGTGAGAAGAAGAAAAACACAAACACGGACTGTGGGTGGGAGCACTAGACGCCCTCGTCCACCATGTCCTTCTCGTCGGACAGAGACTGCTGCTGAGAGTAGCAGACGTTCTCCTACACCACGTTCATCTCGTCCGAGAGTGAGAAGAGCAGAGACTGTTGGTGACAGTAGCCAACGCTCATCCCCACCACGTCATTCTTCTCATGAGTACATTCCTACATTGTCCCCAATGCAACCAGAACCTCAAATGTTTGTACCTAGCTGCCCGATCATGAATCTTCTTCCTTACCATTTTGATCCTTATGCACCCGAGCCGTCGTCTTCATATATGGATCATGGAATGCCTAGACATCAATTATATCCTTCATTGCCTCAATAGATGCCGAGTTCATTTACTCCACCATGTTATAATTACAATATGTCATATAGTGGAGATGGCTCATTCATGAACATGTTAAGCATGTCGCCGCCTCATGTTCCTTTCGGCCAACCACATACATGAAGTCAATTTTTTGGGACGGTTCAACCTCCGATTTTTGGAAGTGTTAGTACCAGAGGTGAGTCGAGTGAACCGAAGGAATACCATCAATCGACTCAACAAAATTCAATGCAAGATCAACAACCTCGACTAACTCAACCGGATGTACAAACACAACGTCCAACTCGATATAGAGTACGTCTAGTTTGCATCACGGAGCAACAACACCGTCGATAGACATGTATGATAAGTTTTTTTTGATGGAATGAAATCATACTTTCAAAACTTTCTTATTGTTTTAATTTTAAATTCTAGACAAAGATATAACGTGGTTTTCGCCTTTACAGTTTGTCACTACATATCTCTTCTTATGATCACGATCGTGTTGCATGTTTTTTAGTAGATATGCATCGGTTGCCCCCGTCAGATACGTGCGTAACATTTGCATGGATTGTCCACCTCGAGATACGTGTATGTTGTTTGCATGGCTTGTCTCCCGTCAGATACGTGCGTGTCATTTGCATGGGTTGCCCACCTCGAAATACGTGCATGACCTTTGCACGGTTTGCATTGATTGGACGAGATTGTATGAGTTGTCTACCTCGAGATACGTACACGACGTTTGCATGGATTGCACTAGGTTGCATGAGTTGCACACCTTACGATACGTGTGACACGTTTGCATGAATTGCACGAGGTTGCATGGGTCGACCACCTCGACATAGGCGCGTGTCGTTTGCATGACTTCTCCACCGCGAGATACATGCATGGCGTTTGCATGAGTTGTCCACGTCCATATACGTGCATGTACTTTACATCAGTTGTCTACCTCGAGATATGTGCGTGATGCGGCTTGTCCATCTCGATACGTACATGACGTTTGCATGGGTTCACCACTTTGAGTTGAACAAATTACTCCTTTTGAGGAGTAAATAAGAGGTTATGTATTTTGTATAGATGACTCCTTTTGAAAATGTGTCATTCATTCCACCTCATTAGTTGTATAGATGACTTCTTTTCAAAAGGAGTTATTCACTCCACCTCATCAACACACATCGTCACATGGAGCCACATCATCATAAATGACTCATTTTCAAAAGGAGACATACCTTAGTTTTGTAAATAAAAAATACCCATCCTTATTTCATGAATTAAAAAGTAAGGTTACCTTACTTTATGAAAAACTCCAGATGTGCGTGTATGGTTTTTGGTTATGCCATGAAGTGGCATTTTTTTGTATTGGCCACATCTGTTGGTTAGCCACATTTCTTTGGTCTTTTGTACAGTGTTTCATGTACATAGATAGGGCAATACAGACATGTAATCAATAGCATTTATTTATATATATTTACAAAAGTATCGCCTCCATTATGATAAAAAAAACAAGCAAACTAGCTAACAAACTATCGCCTCTATTATGATAAAAAAACAAACAAACCAGTGATTGTATTCTCTGATCTCCCCCAATCGACTTGTCTCCTCCAAATCAGACGCATAACCTCCAATCTCTTGCCTCTTTGATCTCTCTTTAGCTTTTTAATACACTCCACCAACCCTCCCTCCACGCACCCCATTAAATAGAGACATAAACTCTTAACTAACTCATTCAAACCCTCCGTGACCCACAAACCCTATTCCCAGCCCCCCATGTATAGTCTCCAGAGAACACAGAGAATGTATTCTCCGCGTTCTTTGGAGACGATGATGAGACTACATGCATATAAGTTCCTATACGCATCGAGTTACATGGATTGCGCATTCTTCGAATGCACTATTCATATAGTGGTAAGTGGTGATTAGTCCACGTAAATTTCTCCACGTAGACTGATCGACACAGATAGCGCATTCAGAGATAGTGCTATATGTGACTCCGAATCCACGTGGACATTGAAACTACTAACATGAACAGCGCATTTGGAGAATACGCTATTTGTGTAACCATGTTAGGGTGCAAATTATCCCCATAGTCAGCGCATTCTCAAAAAATGGAATACATTAATTAATGAATAAAAAGAAAAGCTAACCTATTTTACTAATTTATTTTAAATTGTGTTGTACAACTGTAATTTTCACAGGTTTTGGGTTTGTACTTACAAATTCAAGACAAGCTCGGCCTATACTCGAGCCCACCAAATCCCGCCTATTTAATGAGCAAGCTTGGGTTTATTTTTTTTAGCTCCGCCTGCTCGGGCCCACCCGTTGAACATGTCTAAGGGTAAGCAATACACAAATGAATTAAACCTTATGATTAAGTTAATAGTATTGATGTGGTTCTCATCAAAATGCGGAAAGAGATGGAGGGTTATTGTTAGAGGATTCAAAGGGGAGTTCAAGCAAATGATCAATTGAAGTTTATGGATTCTAAAACACGCTAGATCAATTGAAAATCCACGAGTTGGGAGCTTGGGGAATGGTCATATATGTCCAATTCAGTATGTATTAGTGAAACCTCCTACACACCTTCAATTTACATGATTGATTCATTATTCTATGGGAAATTGCCATGAATCTTTGTAACATGGGATTTTTGAGGAAAAAAAGTTCTTAAGTAATCAATGTTAGACCCAAGATCAATAGATCAAAGTAGAACGTGGAACGGACACTAGAATGAGAGAAAACTCACATTTTCATTGAATGATTAGATTTGTACATATGATGATCCTATATACAAAAGAGGAGAAAATATTTAAAAGATATTATTGGGTAATAAGGAAAGATATCAACTGATTATAATAAATTAACAAATCAATGCCTAATTTATTAGGAAGATAGCAGACTCCAATACTCCTAGTACTCCCCTTCAAGATGGACTGTGGACATCTTTCACGCATATCTTGGATAGTAGATAAAAGAATGGTTTGGAAAGCAACAACTTTGTGAAAATGTCTGCAAGTTGGTGAGTTGAATGAACAAGAAGAAGTCGAAAACTCCCATTCGTTGGGATGTGTGGACCGAAGTACAGTCACATATCTGTTAAGTGTGACTTCGTAAAGAAGTACTTAAGCGCGGGTCTCTCCCCAAATAGTACCGAGGTCTTTTGAAGTAAAACCCCACACATGAGACCCAAAGGTGGTTAAGTTAGGGACAATATCAATACTAGTGAGATCCATGAATCCACAACTAAAGGCGCAGGTAGGACAACAAGTGGTATTCGAGGTAATGGTTCAGCTAGGACAAGGCATATCTGTTAGCAATCGCGGGTTCTTTGAGTCATCTCTCCTCGAGATCAGCGATGACAGATCATGCAGTGAAGCATCATGGAGGGAAGTCGATCTAAGGTAGAGCCCAAGGCACTTGAGATTTTGGTCCAAGGTGGAGATCGTTGAGATGTGTGGACGGAAGTATAGTCCCACATTAGTCAAGTATGATTTCATAAGGAAGTATTTAAGTGGGGATCTCTCACCAAATAGTACCGAGGTCTTTTGGAGTAAAACCTCAAACCTGTGACCTCAAAGTAGTTAAGTTGGGGACAATATCGGCACTAGTGAGATTCGCAAACCCAAGGATAAAAGCGCGGGCGGGCCCGACACCATTGACGACATGATTGTGTACAAAATGGCAATCAACCTCAATATGTTTAATGTGTTCATGGAAAGTCAGATTAGATGCAATATGCATAATAGCTTGATTATCACAAAATATTAAGGCAGGCGAAGGGAAGGGTGCATCAAGTTCAACAAGTAATTGGCGCAACCATAACACCTAACTCGCAGTCATTACTTGAGCATGGTATTCTACTTCAGCTGACAAACAAGAGGCTGACAAACAAGAGGTGGTTGTCTGACGCATACTGTCCAAAAGAATCGCCAAGGAAAACATAAAAGCTAGTGATGTACTTCAGTGTATCCTTATTGTTGGTCCAGTCAGCATCAGAGAAAACGTGAAGTTGAATATCAAATTTAGATGAAAAGAACACTCTTTAGCCTAGCTTGAATTTTAAACAATGAAGTAGATGATGTGCCACTTCAAGATGTGGAAGTCGTGGTTTGGAAATATATTGACTGAGAACATGTATAGCAAATGTGATGTCCGGGCGAGAAATGGTGAAGTATAAAATTCGCCCAACCAAACGACGATATATTGTAGGATCTGGCGATAAATCACCATCTAAATCAGTCAAAGACAATGTTAGGTCCATAAGAACTAATTGTAATGACCCAAAGACTTAAAATACCCACATCAGGGATATTTTGGTAATTGCACAAATTTTATTTGTATGAAACCCTAACTATAAAAGTTTAAGTTATAACGTTGGCACTTTTTTGAGTCAAAACACAAAATTGAAGAGAGGGGAGTTGAAGGTGGTGATTTGGGTTGGAGTTGGTGATCAACACAAGCTTAGGTGAGCACATCACTCTTTTTCTTCCTTGCAAGCTCTATTTTACTCTTTAATGGTGAAAATATTTTATTTGGAGAAAAATCGAAGTCAGCGGCCGATTTCGACGAGGAAAACATCCCAAAATGGGAGGTGGTGCGACAACACCACCGGATATCGCTGGAGGAGGGCGGCGGCATCACCGCCGCCACCATCCTACGGTAGGGCCTCCACTAGGAAACCCCCAAAAAAGGGAGGGGTGGCACCTTGACCGCCACCCTCCCTTTTGGCCAGGCATCTTATCGACCCATGGCCACCAAACCAGGGGTCAAACGGCTCCAGAACCAACAGCCAGGGGCCAATTTGGCCCCTTAACCGTCAACAGGCGCCATTTTGGTCCTTGGACTTGAAAATATATATACATATCAATAAATAAAAATAAAAATAAAAATAAAATAAAATAAAATAAAATAAAATAAATTTATAATAAATAATAAAAATACAATAAAATAAAAAATGTGTCATTTTAACTTTAACCACACGACAGTGGCGCACTCCCGCGCCCTCGGGGAAAAAATAGGCGGGCCCCACCTTTCGACCCTCTCATCGGACCTGCGGGACTCACACTAATGAGCCCCAAAGGCAGTTATTTTGGAAAGTAATTAACAAAATCAATTGAACTTGCATGTTGATGTGATGTGTATTGATTGTTTAGATTCGCGAAATGATTCACATAGAACCCCGAGCACACAAGGACCGGGAGTGGATATCGTGGCGAGTCGAGGTAAGTGGGGAGCTTACTTAATTATCAAACATGACATTCTATCATATATGTTTAAGTCTTATGATTTTAACTCAAGACTTGCAGAATGAATTGTGACTTATTATTAACTTGAATGTGACTATGCATGGGTTGTGAGTGTTTTGCGTTTTGCTCATGTTGTCATTTTAGTGATTATCGCCACTATTTGATTATTGTGTGGTTGTCACCACTATTGGTATTGACATTAACACAATTCCGTGGTCATCGCCACTACTTGAGTATTGTATGGTCGTTGCTATTACTTGAGTCATACCATGAGATTGATACATGATATTGGTGCACACATCAGTGATGGCTTTGGCGAACCTACTATGGACTTGATGGAACTAGTTAGGGAGCATAACGGCCTTGTGTCAACTAATGGTTTGCATCACCACAGAGTAGGAGAATCGGTCATTAGATTCTTGTCAATAACTAGTACGCATTAAATGAAACTAGCCTTATAATATTAATATGCTTTTATGATATTTCTCTTGAATCACCCTTAAATGATGATTTGATTTATAAATGCTTTTATGTTCCCAAAGTGATGCTTTGTGAATTTGACTAATGTTATTCATGAAATACTCTCTATCTTTATTAACTTCTAATTCATGATAGACTCGTATGATTAGTAGGTATTACTTGTATGTTTGATGGTTGAGAAGGTTTTTCACAATTCTGAGCTATGTTGTTTCTTTTAGCTCACCCCACTTACTCCACAGGTCCACTTTCATCGACACCTGCGTGGGATAAAGGAAAGGCAATAGCATAGAGCCTTGCCTTTAAGTATGAACTTTGCATGATATTTATATTATTGGTATTTAAAACACATCTAAACATAGGTTGTATTAAATACTTAATGGGATAAATTCTAATCCCCGAGACTTATTGGCTTAGTACATTGGTATTATAATGGTGTAGTTACCTTGGGATACTTGAACACCTTGTTTAAAGTTATTATATGACATATGAAACCTTTTAGCTTTAAATCCCGTAATTATTATTTCATATGTACAATTGAGTAGTTTTGTAGGTTGTTTTAAGCAAGCCAGATCGTTTGCACTGGCCCGGTTCGGGTATTTAGCCTGGGTGGCGCTCTGGGCCAAGCGACCCTAAATAAGATAAGGGTCGTCACACTAATACTGGTTTAGCACATAAAAACCTGGTGTCCTCTAAAAGGTGAAGAGTATGGTAACGTTATGAAAGCATGAGACCTGATGAAGACCTTGCAATTTCAAGACCTAAGAAATTTTAAGATCCTCCAATTTGTTTTGCTTAAGTTCATGGCAAAGGTATGCTTATTGTTTGGAGATCAAAACATTGGAAGATCCAGTGACGATAACATAAACCAATAATGCAACAAAAGAACTCCCTCCTCCCAATGTGAAAAGAGAATAATCTGCACGATATTGTTTAAGGCCAAAGTTTAGAAGACTAGCTATTAGTTTAGAGTTACGTTGACGGGAAGTCTGACGTAATCCATAAAGAGACTTGTGCGATCAACAAACAAGTTTAGAGCTTGAAGTAAAAGAGTCCCTCTTAGATTGATATCAAGTGGGAGTTCCATATATACTTCTTCAAAAAGATCTCCATTAAGGAATGCATTGTTGACATCTAATTGAAAAAAATGTCAATTGCGAATAGAAGCCATGGCAAGTAAGAGTTTGACATTGCCAATCTTCACAACTGGTGAAAATGTGTCAAGGAAATTAATGCTTTCTTGTTGTTTGTATCCTTAGCAACAAAACATTCTTTGTACCATTCAAGAGTGTCATCCGAATGATATTTGATTTTCTAAGCCCATCTACATCCAATAGGAACTTTACTAATAGGCAAAGGAACAACATACAAAGTGTTTGTGGATTCCAAAACTGCAAGTTCTGAATCCATGGCCTCACACCATTCTTTATATCGAACATCTTGATGGTAAATATGAGGTTCATATTGAGAAGAAACGGACATAAAAAAATTACGGTGGGCCGATAAGAGTGAATTACAAGAGAGATAACTAAATAAAGGAGGAGTTGTGACTGGAGTAACCTAGATTGCACAATATTGTAATGGAAATCCTGTAAATATGAAGGAGAACAAGTCTCGCGTGATGAATGTCATAATGCTGGTGAAGATGACGAATGCTCACATAGGGTGATGCCATCGATTTGATGAGAAGAACTATTAAAATTCGAGATGTGATCTTCAGCAACATGTGGTAACACCAAAAATAAGTCATCTTAAGAAGAACGTTGAAATGATTGAAATGGAAAAACCACTTCATGAAAAATAACATCTCTTGAGATGAATACTTCTCTATAATTAATGTCATAGAATTTGAAGTTTTTCATACCAAATGGATAACCAATGAAAACACATGGTCGCGTCCTTGGAGAAAATTTTGTACGTTGCTAAGAAAGAGTGGATGCAAATGCAAGGCACCCAATAAGAAACTCAAGTAATCAAATATGTGGCTACCAAAATGCGATCTCCTTAAAAGGAGATAGTCACATGTGACTAAAAAATAATGAGATTCAATAAATGCTGATGTTTACGCTCGACAAAGACATTTTGTTGTGGTCTTTCAACATAACTAAATTGATGAACAACATTTTCCTTATCAAAGAAGTCGGTAAAGGATAATTCTTTGGCATTGTATGAATGAAATGCTTCAATTTTGTACCCAACCTGAGTTTCCACCATTTTAAAAAATTGCGATATGATCTGCAACACATCTAATTTGTGTCGAAGTAAAGAGACTCATGTAAAATGAGTGGAATCATCCACCAATGTCACAAAGAATTGATAACCAAGCCTTGAAGTTACACTAAATGACTCCCATATATCACAATGTATGAGATCAAATGGAGAATCAGATAATTTATTGCTAGAAATAAAAGATAATCTCTTTTGTTTTGCCAAAGGACAAATGTAACAAACATAATCTAAATGACAACTTATTTTTTTCAAGTTCAAAATAGAAGAAAGAAGCTACAACTGTTGTTGTAATAACACATATTTTTAATTCATTAATTGATGGCTAATTACAAATTATTAGTGGTCAAATGCCCAATCGAGGGGTAAGTTGAAGTGTTCAAAAATTTATAAAAGAAAATAAATAAAATGATTTTAATTTTTGTCTAGCATAATACTGCGAGTACTATATGATACCGTGACTTGGTGTGACTTAATTTAAACTAAGTAGGCGTTCGACGACAAGACTATAAACCATCAATTTATTTACAATGGCTAAGTGAGGACAAGGCTAGGGTTTGTGCATAATGCGTGTCAAGTTTAGAGTGTTACAATTGTGGAAAAATGTAACCCAAATAAATTGGGTCTTAACCCAAATTCTCACTCAACCAAATTAAAAAACCCTAATAACTATGTTACAACACAAAACCCTAGCTATAACACAACATACACACATAGAGAGAGAGAGGGAGGAATCTTGCGAGGTGAAGAGAGGTCCGACGACCCAAGGTGCCAGCGAGAGAGCAGCCGCGGCAGCGAAAAGCAGGGCACAGAGGTGCGGACGAACGACAGCAGCTAGGCGCAGTGGCGCGTTGACAGCGGCGACGGTGGGCGGCTCCACTGGCGATGGTTTGGCAAGCCTCCATCACGACGGATCTATGGCCGGCGCGGCACCAGTAGGCGGACGGACGGTCGGCAGCAGCGGCGGACCAGCAGGTACGGACGCGGCTTGGTGGAGGAGGAACTCGCGGACAACGAGCTTGGAGGAGTGGTTGGCGTGGGTGGCCAGCAAGACGCGGATGACTCGACGCTGGCGAGGAGCAGCGGCTACGGTAAGGAAGGACATCAGACCAGCGACTCGCGGATGGCGGCGCAGCGTGACGTAGTGAACGACGAAGCTTAATAGCAGCAGCGTTGCTCGGGAAGAAGAAAGGTGTCCTTGCTCCAAAAGTTGCAGGAAAGATGTAAATCTACAGGGGTGTATTCAATTGAGATTTTAATAAATTTTTGGTTACTTTTAATGACTAAAAAAGTTTAGGTGTATTCATTTAAAACTTTTAGAAAGTTTATAAAAGTAAGGTGTATTCAATGTAGACTTTTATAGACTTTTAAAAAGTCTACAAAAGTTTTGGGGTATTCAATTTAAACTTTTATAGAGTTCATAAAAGTTAGGTGTATTTAATTTTTTGGTGACTTTTGTAGATTGGTTACAAATCTTGACTTTTGTAGACTTTTTGTATAAAAATACACATAAAGAAGTTTTCAACTTCTCATCACTTCAACCCAGAAACTTTTAGAGACTTCTAATTTTTGTTGGTTACATTTTTCAATAAGGATTTCATTGTTTACAAGAGGTTTTTTTCTTATCAATTGTTTTTATCAACTTCTCCAATCACTCCACAACTCTTGCATTTCATTGTTCACCCATTATACTCTAATATCTATGTTGATGAAAATTGATTGATGTCATTATTAACAAAATCTCATTCTTGCATCACTATACATTTTTGATAGTTTTTTTTTTGACAAAGAAGTTTCGTTTATTTAGTGTATTATTATAATCTCAAAAAGTGTAGTATTATTATTTTTGTAGAAAATAATTGTATAATTTTTTAAAAATGCAAGAAGTGCATTTTTTAGAATTTAAACGATCATTATTAAGGAAAAAATATACTTTTTTTGCTTAAGTCAAACAAAAAAATAAAGTGCAAAATTTTTACACTAATATTTTCCAATGATCTTACTTGATTCTTTTCTACCACTAAAGGATTATTTATTTACCTATTTATTATGTTGATATTTATTTACTTATTAGTTATGCTACTACCTTGAGAGTAATTCATTAATATGTCTATATGTTTTTTTTACTAAAATATAAAAATACTTTTAAAAACAAAATAGTAATAGTTCTTAAAAAAAAATTTTTTTTATAATAAAGTGCAAAATATTTGTTTGATTTAAAAAATCACAATAATCTATTAGTATCATCAAAATCATGTTTAAGAAGTTCACAAAAGTCACTAAAAATCTTAAATGTTGATAAAAGTCATCATAATGAAATCTACATAAAAGTTTATCAAAGTCTTTAAAAGTCTACCAAAATCTAAAACTTCATAAAAGTCATTCACTTATAAAAGTAACCAAAAGTCTATTAAAATATCAATTGAATACACCCCTGCTAGTCAATTTGGGTTCTTGAAAGAGAATTGGAATTGAAAACTACATTGAAGGCATGGTGAGATCTCAACCCTCTCAACTTTTATTTGAGCAAGGCTTGGTTAATGAAAGTTAGTAAATGCTAAGGGGTTTTGCTTCTTGTTCTTGTGTTCAACTTTAAAAAAGGATTCTTATTGAAAAATTTATATTGAAACGATTCTTATCGATGAATTAATCTTGTTGCTATGGTTAGTTGCGACTCATGATAAAGGCTTTTCATATTATTGACAAATTGAACTTTGTTTTGAAGGTTTCGTACCTTGGAAATCGTTTTGGAAAATAATGCACTCTTTTGTTTGATGAAATTGTCAGAGACATTCACTTGCTATTTTTAAGGAAATGCATGGAAAAGTATGAAATTTGAGTCTTGTGGATTTCTTTATCGAACTTTGTCTCTATGATTTGATTTATCGAGTTTCCTCGGCATTATTTTAAAGTCTTGAAATGATTGTTACTTGTTCGCTTGGTTCGATAAAACTATTTTAAATTGCTTACTAAGTAAATGGTTCTTTAAATATGACTTTTGGTCTCATTGAAGTATATTTTAGTCTCATTATCAAACATGGTTGCGATTTATCAATTTTGGATAGGATGGAGGCTAAGTCGAGGCATAAGAGAAGTTTTGATTGAATCCTTTGAAAATGAACTTATTTCGATTAAGTCATAGATTTTTGACTAAATGCTATGATTTGGAGATTCAAAGTCGAACTTAACTCTTGTGCGGTGATTTAGATGTCTTTAGTGGTGATTAGTCGATCACATTCGATTTATATTGGAAAACCAAGTCTTATTGAATTTTCCTTGTTTTGCTCCATGACATTCTTATTTTATTGGAGCCGCCGATTTTGATTTGAAGGAATGGTTTTAAATTCGAGAATGAATTAAATAACCTAATTGAAAATAAGGATGAATCCTTAATAGTCTAAACTACCCCGAACGAGTTATAAACGAGTCTAAACAATGCGTGTTATACCTATATGCTTGGAGAAACACGACGAGGACTCTTACTATTCGAACGATTAATTTGATGTGGCGATCTATGCGATTTTATTGTAAGTAAACCAGTAAGAAATTCAATATTAATTCTTTTTCTTTCCTTGCACATTTTGATGGAAATGATACCTATTGTTGGACTCTACTTCCATACCAAGTGACTTAGGGTCTAAGTGGTCGAGTTGAGTCGTTGTTTACTCGTGGGTTGAGCATCCGAGTCGCGCTCGTGGCTCCTAGACGAGACTGAATCCTCTGAGTGAGCATCCGCCAAGTGTCATGGCTCCTCACGGGACTTCAAGGATTCCATTGCGATTGAGCATCCGGTTGCGACTGTGGCTCCATTTGGAATGTTTTCTCGGGCCGCGACTCAAGTGAGCCGACAGTGCCGAACGGATTAGGTGTGGTTGAAACAGACTTGGTCCCACCGTACCAGTATTTGACACTTACTCGTAGTCAAGTGGCTTTGAGCCCACGTGTAGATTGTCAAGACCACTTAGACGCCTATCCTTTGCTTCCGGGTCACTTGGTCTCTATCGTTGACCATTATAATCTGTCCATCATGCACTTTATTGTTTTTTTCAGCTTCATTTCTTTTCTGCATGATTTATAGACTTATTTATTGTTTAATCTGAATTACTGTTAAACTTCTTCTGGATTTACTCACTGTGATTGTCTTCGCTTTTGGTGACAATTGCAGGCATAATCTCCGATCTCAAGAACATTGATGTGCGACATATGTAGGTCGTTTAATGTATTTATATTGTAATTACTATGTTTTATAAATGGGTATTTGGGTTGAGAGATATTATACTTTGTATATTGTATTTGTTGCACGGGGTTTCCACATTCTAGCTTCCACACCTAGAACTCGTTGTGTGTTTAATTTATTTGTCATCGCATTTTCACCGCATTTAAATTCCGCTGCATATGATTTCATTTATATATATATACACTGTTGCGTGGACTATCAGGTACATAAGACCGGTTTGTGAGGCTGACTAGGTCTTTATTAACTCCGAACTGGTTTACCGGGGTTAATGAAGGCCTAGTGCCGGGCGAGTGCCCAATTTGTAGGGTTGGGGTCGTCACATGATGTCCCAATCTCATGTCTTGCAAATTTATTGAAACATGATTTATTTGTGCTTGAATGAAGGAAGAAACAAAACCCCTATGCGGATTTTTATTGATCGAAAGCACGTACAAGCCTTGCACTTTATCACCATTGGCAATCTTCATTACGTTGCGTCACTCGTATAACAAAAGATGTTTGATAGAAGCTTACATTGACAAGAGAGTCATGAGTCAAGGTCGACAGATATAGATTGAAATAGAAATTGAGAGCAAATAAAACATATCGAACATTATATTCATAGGCGGTGAGTGAGACATTTCTCATCATAGTGACAGAATGTGATTCTCGTTAGGTAGCAACAAAGTAAATCCATAGACGGGTTGCAGCGGGCGAAAAAACGATACATCAAAACATATAAGGCGAGCTACGCCAGAATCAACAACCCATAAATGTTTAGGAAGATTAATTGTGGAAGAACAAGCACCAACTTCAACTTTACCTGATGTGGTGGCGGTGTTGTCACCAACTTCAACGTAATGAAGATACGGGTGGGAGGACTCAAATACAACAACTATTGCACATATTAGAGAAGAATAAGTGGATGTCGTGGCATAGGAAGCATCCCGATACGAATATCGTCACCGATTTATTTTGGTCACATCCTGATTCAATCAAGTTGCTAAGGTTTTTTTCATCGTAATTTTGATGGATTGCACTTACAAAACAAATAGGTATCGAATGCCGTTATTGGAGATTGTTGGCATCACTTCAACGCATTTGACGTTTTCCGTTTGGTTTGCTTTCATATCATCGGAGATTCATGCAAATTATGTTTG
This sequence comes from Stephania cephalantha, assembly GCA_039657325.1. Lineage (NCBI taxonomy): Eukaryota > Viridiplantae > Streptophyta > Magnoliopsida > Ranunculales > Menispermaceae > Stephania > Stephania cephalantha. The sequence goes on from CM077577.1 coordinate 28,895,120, forward strand.
GGCACTTGAGAACTTGAGATCCATATTGGATGGGAGGCCTAAACCTGACGTGTTTGTTACGGATCGGGAGTTAGGCCTTATTAGTGCCATCGAAGAAGTATTTTCATCATCGTCTCACCTTCTTTCCTCTTGGCACATCAACAAAGTAGTATTGGCCAAGACTAAGAAGATGTTTGGGGATAACGAAGGATTCACTCATTTCATGGATAGGTGGACGAGTGTGTTGTATGCTAAGTCGGAGGCCTTATTAGAGCTTATGATGAATGACTTGCGTTGTGAGTTCGGTCATGTGAAGAGTCTTACTGATTACTTGGATAACACATGGGTGAAGATCTACAAGGAGAAATTTGTACCGGCATGGACAAATCGAATTATGCACTTTGAGGAAACAACGACACAGAGGGTTGAGTCTGCGCATTCCACTCTGAAGCTACATCTTGGCAACAGTCAGACAAATTTTGAGACTTCGTGGAGAGTGGTTGATGGTCTTCTTAGGATCCAACATAACAACATCAAGGCCTCATTTGAGCTCAGTATGAATGTGGTGCAACATGAATATTTTGATGGGTTTTATCGCCGATTGCTTGGGTATGTCTTTCAAATGGCGCTTAAGTTAATTAGAGATGAATTGGAACGTGGAGAGGATGTTGGACATGACTCTACTCGTTGTGGTTGTGAGATACGTACCACGCATGGTATTCCCTGTGCACACGAGTTAAACTTTCATAAATTTGCTGGTTCACCCATCCCTCTCGAGGACATTCATGTGTACTAGCAAAAGTTGAGTATGATACTAGAGAATCCTATGGATCGGTCTGGGTACAATGTGAATGATGAGATTGAAAGTGTGTTGCAAAAGTTTCATGCTTGCACTAATGAGGACGATCGCATCAGGATTATTCAGCAGCTTAGGGAGATTAGTCGACCTTCATCTACACCGGGAGTTGTGCCACTTACAAAAATAAAGACAAATGGAAGGACACCGGGGTCTTCAATTGGAAGTTTGTTGAATAGAGGAAAGAAGATAGGATCAAAGAGGAAACACGACGAAGACGATACTTCGACGACAAGATTGCCTAGTGGATTTGAGTACGTACTGTCGACAGAAGAGGCTTCTAGTTCGAGAAAAAAGAAAATTAAAGTGAGGCCTAAATTACGTTGTACATGTCGATAGACCCGTGCAACTAAGATTGGTTATTCTCATTGCATAGAACCGGATTTGTTGCCATATGTTGAGAGCACTATTAATGTGCTAGGCAATGGTAATTGTGGATATCGGTGTGTTGCCTCCGGGCTATGACTTCCCGATGTCGATGGTTGGAAGATATTACGTGGAAGGATGTTTGATGAGATAATCGTGTATGAAAACCTTTGGAGGGAAGTGCTTGGAACGAGTTACGAGAAGGTCAAGACTGCTGTGCATTGTTCAGATAATCATGTTGGTACCTCTTTTGAAGAATGGTTGACACTTCCAGACATGGGATTGTTAATATCAACGGCCTTTAATGTCATTCTAGTAAACCTCTCGCATGGTAGTTGCTCGACATTTCTTCTTCTACGTAGTGTTCCACCGTCATCGTTACATAGTTGACTTATCATTACCATGATTAATGAAAGGAATATCCATTGGGTTAGGGTAAGTTTGTACAATTTTAGTGAATTGTTTTTTTTTTCACCTTCTGATCATATGATAATAGATTTTTTGTTCTACTTTGAATTTGACAGGTGAAGTTGATTGTGGATGCACCGCTGCCATCATTATATTCATCGTGGGAAAGGTATGTTGAAGAGTGCGCTAAAGGTTGGCGTGATGGATTCGTAATTCGAGAAATCGTGCTAGTTGTAACTTCTGAAGAAGGCACGCTTTCCGTGGTAGATTTAGATTCTCCGTAGTTTTAAACATGTATCAAAGGTAATTGTTGTAAATGTTTTTTACTTTGACAATGTAAAGTGGTTTTATTGATATGTTATGGTTTCTAATTGTGCAAAAATTACCTCTCGTCAAAGCCCGTCTGTCACCCACGTATAAGTTTCAGCATTTACCAACCGAAAACTATCGTAACTTCTCGGTATGACAATACCGAGAGAAGTGTTTTGCTATGTAATCTGTCACTTTACAGAAATGACTCGTTGACCCGTGCACGACCCGACTGGACCATTCTCGGTTCCACGAAACCGAAACTAAACGTTTAGTTTCGTTCATGAATGACCGAGACACTTTCGAGTTTATTAGCCTACTTGCGGTGAGTTATGGTCGATACCTTTCTGAGTCTACTTGGTCACCGCATGAAAGAGCCGAGAATTCACCATGGTGTCGGTAACCACATACCGAGAATAATATAATTCGTGCTATTAGGTCTCCTCACGGTATGCTGGAACCGATATTGTGGCATTATTTTCGTTAGACCACAACCGATCTGTGATGGATATTTTCGTTCGCATCTAACCGAGACATTACCTAATTTCGAGGTCTACATAACTCTCGGTTAGAAGTCAACGAGGCTCATTGGAAGCTCTCGGAGGGACATGTCCGAGAGGTATTGGAATGTGTCCGTTGTGCGGTTATTGATAATTTCCTTACGGTTTCGGCTCTGAAGAACCGAGACTCTTTTCCTGATCCAAAAATGAACATGTATGTAAACGAGAATTAATGAAAACATAACTCAATACCAACAATAGCACCAAAACTTTCGAAACAATCAAATATTAAATGAAAAAACCTCAAGTTCCATAATCCACCATTCAATAATATAAACATGAAAAACACAACATTCCACAAGTTCCTCAATCCAACAAAAACAAAAAACATGAAAAGTCCCATCATCCAAGAATAACTAAAACAGTTAATGCAGCTGAATCCAATACTAGTCCCCTCATTGCTTTGGCTTCTTCAAATTCTTTCTTTGGTATTCCTTGCCATGCATTCTCTTTGGAGGGTGAGCATCGACCGTTGCGGGTGGAGCATTAGCCGGGGTGGAATGTGTAGAAGTGTTATCGTGGTGGGACTGCCTAGGGCCTGCTTGGGTAGGGGCTGATGTGTCGGTTGTGCCGGTTGCGGTGGTGGGAGTGGTAGTGGTGGTGGTGGGACCGAAACTCCCCGAAAGGAAATTGACGACGTCACTCGCCATTTTCCTCGCAGACTCTAACGTACACAACTCCGGCGGCGAGTGCATCCATCTTAATGCCGCGTCCAACGCACGCCTATTACGCTGATGAAAAGAAAATTAAATCCGTTAATGTAATACATATCGGGTTTTCAAGAATTGGCAAATATTTCTACATAATACTTATAACACATTCAATACCTCCAATAGCTCATTGTCAGCGATGGTTATGGCAACCATGTCTTCATCAAAGTAGCTCGGGTTGGTGATCACTGGGTGAGACACTTTGAGGAACCAAGGTAGGTAGTCCGGTGTAGCCAAAAACTCGAACTCTGCCTTCTCACCGCGAACTTTGGGGGCCAACAAATGGTTGCGCCAACGTTCCCGATTGTCTTGTTGGAACCCATACTTGACCGAGTATTTGAGTGCGGGCCTCGATGTGCTTCTAATGGCCGGTACGGAGGATCTGGTATAGATTGCACGTGGCCAAACTGTCTCAGAATCCTTTCCGGATGGTAGGGCTCCACCACATCCATGTACTTCAGTGTGCCACTATAGAAGGCCATCGCGTGCATAACTCCATTATCCCTGTAATTAACATAAGGGTCTCAAGTGACCTAATCAAACATAGACAACCATAATTAGTAACCATAAACTAAATGCAACATTTACCAACAAGATTGGCTAAGTATCTCACCTCACTTGGGCGCAACCTGTCCAACGTTCTCCTAATGGACCCAACCTTGTCAATATTCATCACGGTCTCGTGCTTTTGAATCCATCTGCAGACACGAGGTTGCACCTAGTCCATGTATTTTGCATTGGGTGTGGCGAACCCAAGTTTGAAATGGTCGTACACCCATCCCTTCAAATACATACAACGTTAGTTAGTGGGAAAATGCAAAAATTAATACTAATTATTCAGAAAACAATGTAAGTCGATTTAATAATAAACCTCAAGTAATGTGAGGTAGTGGCAATAACGAGAAACTTGTACTCGGTGGCGGACCCCCAAGTAGGCTAATGCAAATTTGCATCCCATGCATACTTTCCGACGTCGTCCAAATCTTCTAGAAGCTTCAACAAAGCAATAGATGATGGGGCATGTGCCCTAGGTCAATCCATTAACTGTCTTTATGAATACTTTTAGTTAATAAAATAGAGGATTTCATTTGCTGTTTATTATAATTAATTTGCATGTTTACATTATAATAAGATCCATGGTATTTACATAAATATCCTAAATGTTCATAGTCGATCATTATCTTTGGGAACTATAATGAATTAAGACTAGTGTGAGTCTTGATTGATGATCATATGATGATTATACGTATAGGGATACGAATCAAGATCACAAGTACTTGTTAGGGAACAAAGTATTGACCGACCCGCTATGAGAACATCACATGGATTAAGTCATAGTTGTTTCTCATGATAGGTATATTTTTCGGTCATCGACTTGAGATTGCCGAGAGACTTCAACATTAGGAACACAATAATTTGACACAATCAAACGTTGTCTTTAACCTTAGGACGATTATAAAGGTTGTGATTGGTTACTTGTGTGAGCAATGTGATGAAGTTGTGTAATCGAGATAGAATTTGTCCCTCTCATATAAAGAGAGATATCTAGTGGATCCCTCGATGTGTTAGGTTGTTAAAAGGCCTAGTCTAAGTGAATTGATATTGATCAATGTCACTTGAATGTTTTTCAGATCTACCTAGAGATCGAGACTAGTACGATTGAACATGTTGGATGACAATTCCATGTCTTATGTTTGATCAAAAGGATATCGTGTGACAAAAGGATGTTATATACACTATTGATTAGGTTATATCGATTTGATATTCGTACAACTTGGGTAGTCATAATGTCTTGCTAGAGACTGCTTATGACTTGTATACCAAAATGTGTTTTGGTACACTGCCAACGTTGTATGAGCCTATTGGGTCGCACACTAAGAATGGTTTTGCGAGATTTTTAAGATGATTCAGAAAAAAATTTTATGTGATAAAATTCATGACATAAACGTCCTTGTGGTGTATTACACTTATACTTATTTAAGTAAGGGTATATGTGTAATTTACTTAACCGTCTATATACAAGGGTTGTATAAATAGACGCTTTAAGTTAGAACACGTATACTGAAAAAAAAAAGGGTGAAACTCTATTTTCGTTTTAGAAACGACTTAGGGTTTTTGGTATGCTCGGATCGTTTTGGAGAGAAACAAAAAGGTTTGGTATTCTCTTGAAGCTAGCACTTCAAATCTCGATCGCCGTTCGTGTGTGGATCGCGATAGAGGGCGTTCGTCGTTAGCGGCGCCTTAGAGATCGATTAACCTTTTAGAAAGGTATATTGCGATTGAGATGTATGATTAAGTTTTTCATGGTTTAAACGTTTTTAATGGAATTAGATTCGGATCTGTTGGGGTTTTTGTCAAAACTGTTTTGTAATCTCCGCTGCGTATGAACCCCAAAACCCAACAATAGATACCCGAGATCCACTCTTATCTGCAAAAAGGGTGCAAGAAATTAGGTACAACAAGTACGCCCGAGCTGTGCATTCTACATGAGGATAAGTTGTGTTCCTCGAACCAGCTTTGGGGCACCATCGACTCTTCAACCAACATTTTCACACTGTGAACCCCTTGCTTATGTTCACTTCATCCTCAGCATCTTCAATGCTAACCCCAAGTAGTTTGGACACCAGCTTAATCGCATCCGAGCGAAATTCCTCGGTGTACCTCGCAAAGTTCTCAACTGCCACCACTTTGCCCGTCACAGGAATCTTCGGGAGAATGCTCACATCCTCCAAGGAGATCGACATTTCACCGAATGGTAAGTGAAATGTGTTCGTCTCCGGCTGCCACCGCTCCACAAAGGCAGATATAACCTCCTTGTTAGCCTTGCGGTATGAGCAGTCTATCAGCGTATTCAACCCAGAGCGCTGAATAATCCTCTGAATGCCCTCGGTGTCAGGGTGGCACGACTGTAAGTCCCATTCTTGGATCTGAGCACCGTGATTGATACGCTTGAGTATCGGACGATCCTGCAACAACAAAAAACATTTCATCAGCTAAGTGAAAACCTTAAGTTTTTAAGTACTCCATTCAATGAAACTTTATATACCTCATTGCTCCAAATCGCTAATGCGACATGATCTTTAAAGCTCTTCAACAATGATCCATCTAAAGGACCACCGGGGAAAGGAGCACACATTTCCAAATGCCCTTGTGACTCTCCTTCATTATGGCCACCTCCACCACTAGTACTCCCACCCACATTACGATAAGTACTTGTGGTGTCCGCCAGTGCTGATAAGTCACTACTACTAGACTCTGTTGCATGAGCCTCATCTTCGCCTCGGGCAACTACAAGATCTTTTTGTCGCCGCGTGTCAATGTTGGAACCCTCATCGTGCAATTGTAAATTATTTGCACGATTTCCAGCAATCTTACCCTTTCCCTTCACATTTACCTTCTCTTTCTCTTTCTCTTTTCGATAAGATGCAGTCGGGGGTCTCCGGCCGCCTCGCCCACGGTTACCCCTCGACACCTCAACACCAACCTCCTCCCTAGTCCCCTGGGTTTTCGAACGAGCCATACCTGATAAGACTACAACATGTAAGCGTCTGGAGCAGAAGCAGAAGTACAATTCAAAAAATTAAGAACAATATCTTCCATTTCTATAGTCTCGGTCAAGCAGGTTTGAGAAAACAATTAGAATATCAGTGACGCGTGACCGATATAACATCATAAGTCTCGGTAATGGACAACCGAGAAAACTACTACATTCTCGATTGTACATCACCGACATTACATGAACTATACACTTCGAATTACTCTCGTGATGTGGTGACCAAGAGCAATCACAGCGTTACACTACCTAAAACAATAACACAATTAGAATTTCGGTGACGCTTGACCGAGATAACACAATTAGTCTCGCCCATTCTTTGCCGAGACTGTATAAACTATTCTTGCATGTCTGGCCGAGAACGACGAGTTCCCAAACCTTCCCCTATGTCTCGGCCATGCTTCGCCGAGACTGTACAAATTATTTCTGGCATGTGTGGCCGAGAACCACGAGTTTGCAATGAACGAACCATTGAATGCACCGCTACACAAACATAACAAATACTCTACCAAATGCAACTTAATTAGACTATCAACGTACCTTCAATCGATCGATTTCACGACTTGAGTGCGAGAACGAAAACCTAAACCCGAGCCCTAATGTGGAGACGAAATCCAACAAATCGGTGAGCCTCCAAACTCGAACGACACAACAACAACCGCCTATGACAGAGGAGAGAGACGGAGAGGATCGAAGACAAATCTGGGGTTCGTAGGTTGCTTACAATGGATCGAGCAAAAATAGTGGGTTCAAGAGCATGATGGTGGGGTGGTGGGGTGCCTCTATTTCGAATGAGGGGTATTTTGGGGATTTAGGACCTCAATTTTGGGTGCCCCTGGTAAATTACTTTGTGCCCTCAACAAGAGGGTGCCTTCATGAATTGGTGGGGTGCCCATAGCGGCCCTCCAATGAGTATTTGGGTTGAGAGATACTATACTTTGTATATTGTATTCGTTGTACGGGGTTTCCACATTCTAGCTTTCACACCTAGAACTCGTTGTGTGTTTAATTTATTTGTCATCGCATTTTCACCGCATTTAAATTCTGCTGCATATGATTTCATTTATATATATATATATATACACTATGTTGTGTGGACTATCAGGTACAGAAGACCGGTTTGTGAGGCTGACTAGGTCTTTATTAACTCCGAATTGGTTTACCGGAGGTTAATGAAGGCCTAGTGCCGGGCGGTACCCAATTTGTAGGGTTGGGGTCGTCACAGGATGTCCCAATCTCATGTGCTGCAAATTTATTGAAACATGATTTATTTGTGCTTGAATGAAGGAAGAAACAGAACCCCTATGCGGATTTTTATTGACTGAAAGCACGTACAAGCCTTGCACTTTATCACCATTGGCAATCTTCATTACGTTGCAGTCCTGTATAACAAAAGATGTTTGATAGAAGCTTACATTGACAAGAGAGTCATGAGTCAAGGTCAGACCAGATATAGATTGAAATAGAAATTGAGAGCAAATAAAACATATCAGAACATTATATTCATAGGCAGTGAGACATTTCTCATCATAGTGACAGGAATGTGATTCTCGTTAGGTAGCAACAAAGTAAATCCATAGACGGGTTGCAGCGGGCGAAAAAACGATACATCAAAACATATAAGGCGAGCTACGCCAGAATCAACGACCCATAAATGTTTAGGATGATTAATTGTGGAAGAACAAGCACCAACTTCAACTTTACCTGATGTGGTGGCGGTGTTGTCATCATTAGTGGTGTGCACGATAGCCACTAGATGTGAAGAAAACATGGACATGAGTTGCTGACATTGAATGTTATTCAAGTTTTTGAAGAAATCACCTGGGTCGGATCCTTGTGATTATCGGAATGAGCAGAGACGATTTGTAGAAGCACAGATAGTTCCCCTTGATTTTAATTTGTGTGGTTTGTAGCATTTGTCGATTGTATGCCTGAGCATGTTGCAATATTCGCAAATAGGTCATTCTATCTTTGAGTGGGATCAAAGGGTGGTAGAATTAGAACGGAAGCTTTTCTTAGATGCGTCGCTACGCACAAATAAAGCGATAAATTTCAAGGTACAATTGTCACCAGATTTTGTTATGGTCCTCTGTCGTTCTTCTAGAATAACGAGTGTGAAAACTTTGTTCACTTATGAAATGTATCCATTAGTAAGATTTGCACTCAAACTATAAAACTATCATCCAAGCCCATCAAAAAATTCATTACATATTCATGTTGAACATTAGTTGATAAATCTTGGATACCACCACATGTACACATCCCGCAAGAACACATTGGCCTTGAAATTGGCAAGTTCTTCCCATAAAGATTTAAGTTTTCTAAAATAAGCACTCATAGAAGTTTGGTTTTGATGAAGATTGAGCAAGTCACATCGCAGCTGCAAAATTCTCAAACTATTACTTTGCTGAAATCTTTCTCCCAAGTCAGACAAAATGTCAGTAGCAGACTGCAAAGATGATACTTGCTGAGATTTCCTTTGAAACAAAGTTTAAGATCCAGGATATAAGGCGTGCAACCCACAAATTCATATGGGCAAACCACAAGATGAGGGCACACCCAGTGAAGATGTGGGCACCCAAAAAAATTGACTACTTTCCTAAATTACCCCTGCGCACCCCACACACAAAAATCGAATCGAACTGGTCGAAATAGTGAAGAGGAGGGGAGGAAAAAGAGCAACTGGTTCAGCAGAGGACTTTTCATCTTCGCGTCATCTTGATCTTGACGCATTCTCGCGTTCCTCAGGTTGTCGACGTCGAGGTCTTCATTGTTGCAGAGGGTTTTCCTTTCTAGGGCTCGAAGTGTTATCGAATTTGGAAGGTGAGATTTCACATATTTGTTGAATTTGGATGTTGAATCGATGATTAATTGTTGTTATCTAAGAGTTCATTGTCGGTCGTACCCTGTTTAATGTGATTGAATTCGTTTATTCGAATGTGAGTTCAATGTCATTTGGTAGATTTAGGTATTTTTCGTATTTCGATGTGATTGGTAGGTTTATTTCGTTTCTGAGAACTTATAGTTGGTTTATATTTGTTGGTAACATAATAATCAATCGCATTTAGAGGTTTTAAATCGATTTTGATATGTATAGTCTCATTCGGACACACAGGACCGAACTAATTGTGTTTGATCGCTCACGTTGAACCGATTGAGATTTATTCAGTATTGTAAGACAGAGTGAATAAAATTCATTCGGTTGTAGAAGACCGAGTAAACTAAATTCCCTCGGTGGACTTAACTCGGCTAGTACTAGCTGTAGCACTTAGTTGATGAGTATTATCTTCTTTGTTTTATAATGAGTAATTGTTGTGTACTTATGTGTAAGGTCGTTAGGCTATTTGTTCGGTGAAACATCACCGATTGAGAGTCATTGGTTCGGTTGGCCTTGACCGATCAATAGTTTTTTGGTCTGTTTCTATCCATCAACTTGTTCATTTTAGTTTCGTCATTGTTAATCGAACCACCTGTTATGAAGAGCTATATTGTCTTTGTTTTTAAAATTGTTTGAGTAATTAGGTAATGTTGATTTTGACCTTCTATTTGTGTTATTGTTATAGATATGGCTCGCACGAAGAACACCGTCAGTCGGGAGGAGACTAGGGCCGAACAATTGAAGGGAGTGCGGGGTGGCCGTAAAGCTCAAACGGCTTCGTATAGAAAATCAAAGGAGTTAGGACGGGGTAAGGGAGCCAATGAAGTTGGTGATTTACCCAACGACAGCCTCGTAAGCGGCTGGCAAGGAGTTGGCCATACGTACGAGCCAAGTTAATGCAGCTCAACGACCAAAGATCGACTCAACTAAGGAGAGTAAGGAAGAAGCCACCCAACAAGGCGAACAAGAAAGAAGAAATCAATCTTTATCTGAGTCATCTGAAAAAGAAGGCGAACAAGTAAGTGGAGAAGAAAGCAAAGAAGAAAGCAGTGAAGATAAAGGGGAAAGTGGGGAAAAAATGGAGGAGAAGGTGATAATGGTGAGGAAAGTGATAGTGGTGAAAAACCAGAGGAGGAGGGTGGAGACGAAGGAGAAGGTGATTCAGGATCAAGTGGTGATGATGAAGAAAGTGGAGACGAAGGAGAAGAAAAGGAAGAAGAAGAAGAAGAAGAAGAAGAAGAAGAAGAAGAAGAAGAGGTAGTTGTGGTGAGGAAAATGGTTGTTGCAAAGGGTGGCAGCAAGGCGAAGCCGGGAACCCCCAAAGGCAAGAAGCCAACAGATGACACCTCTACACCGTTCCCTGGATGGCCTAAGAACCAGACGGTGCTGAAGAGTTTTAACAATCATGTCGCCGCTGCAACATGGAATGGTAAGGTATGTATGGGTTTAATTAAATTAATTTGAAATAGTAAGGAATAGCTGACAAATTGAATTAGAAACACTATGTTCAATTTGCACGAACCGAACTAATTCATTATGTTCGGTTGGTGCCAACCGAGTGAATATATCTCACTTGGTGACCTTAGACCGAACATATGGGTTTAGTTCGGTTGATTCGAACCAACAGAGTGTTTTCTCAATTGTTTTTTAACTTTGTTGACTTATTTTTTTTTTTTTTGGATATATATATTAGAAACACTCTGTTCGGGTTGCACAAACCGAATTAATTCATTCTCTTCGGTTGTTGCCAACCGAGTGAATATATTTCAATCGGTTACCTGGCACCGACCAGATGAGTTTAGTTCGGATGATTCAAACCGAATAGAGTGTTTCTCAATTGTTTCTTAACTTTGTAGACTTTTTATTTTTTTTGGATATATATTGCTCGTACTGACCCGGATATTTCTCTGGAACGACTCATAAGATGTATTGTATTAATCATGGCTCGCAGTTGGTACAATGGGATCTGGCGAAGTGTTGTCGAGACAGAGTTTGCCTTCAGAGCATTATTCAGGCATTCGGATTGAGTGCGCTGACCAAGTGCACATACGAGAAGGCACACAAGACCCTGATAGCAGCCTTCGTAGAGAGATGGCGACCAGAGACCAACACATTTCACCTACCGTTCGGTGAAATGTCAATCACGCTGGAGGATGTCAGCATGTTGTTGAAGATTCCCGTGATGGGAAAGGTTGTAGACTGTCCCTTGATGTCTAAGGATGAGTCGATTGAGTTGATGGTCAGGGCACTCCAAGTGTCAGAGGAGGAAGGCAAAAAATAGTTGAACAAATACCTTAAGGTTTTGAAGTCCTGGCTGAAGTCAAAATGGGAACATTTGCCAAAGCCTTCAAAGAAAGGTAACGAGAAAAGGTAAGTGTTTCCTGCGGTTGAGTGCATGGCCCGAGCATACTTGTGGTACCTATTGGGGTGCACTCTGTTTGTTGACAAGACATCCACGTTGGTCCCAGTTGAACTTCTAGCCTTGGTGGAGAATTTAGAAGAGGTCCATACATATGCTTGGGGTGCAGCCGCTCTAGCGTACTTGTATCGACAACTGGGATCGACAACCCGGGTGAAAGTATGTCAGATTGCTGGGTATCTGACATTGTTAGAGGTGCGTTCACCATAAGATGTTGAATGTTTTATTTTTTTATTTTAGTTTGACTGACTTACTTTGTTTTCTCTTTTGCAGGGATGGGTACACGACCACTTTGATGTGGTTCTGCATGAAGCACGCTCGAACCCAACTTATGTTGGGAACCTTCCCCGTGTGTCAAGGTGGATCGTGAAGTCTGAGCAAGGCCTGAACTTAGATCATGTACACCGACTTCGCATAACACTTGATAGTACTTGGTCAAACAAGGTGTGTGCACTCACGTTACCTTTTACTTTTGTGCACAAATTCGTAATTATTTTGGTATGATTTACGTATTGGCTTACTTGTGTGATCCTTGTTTTTCCCATTTTGTCTATCAGGTTACTTGGGACCCGTACTCGAGTTTGAGGACAGATGAGGATATTACGGAGCTGGCTTTCTACACAGGGACCATAAAGTTTTTAGGCATTGTCGAGCCTTATCACCCGGAAAGATTTTTGCAGCAGTTGGGTCACGTACAGAGGATCCCCTCTTCACCATACAGTCATACTCGAGCGCAGAGAGGGAAGGTAGCTGCAAGCTATGTGGTGAAGTACGGTTTCCAAGCCGAGCTGTGGGAGAGATGGTAAGATCATGTACCGTCCGCACGATAAAGGGGACAACGGGTGTCTGTCCTATGGGCTGCGAACGAGGACAAGATTTGAAAATCCGTCAAGGAGCAAGGCTGGGATGGAAGACGACGATGACATATATGATGTGAGTTACACAAGACATTCCACCATTCCTATTAATTTATTAATTAATTTGATTCACGCTTACTATTTGTAGTGATTTGTTATTTGTGTAGCGAGTAAGACGGGTTGTGGAGGTTGTCACGGCTTGGAAGGCCTTGCCGCCTGGAGTTGGAGATACGACTTTCGCGTTGAAGATGACGGACGAGGTGTTAAAGCACCTCATTGTAGTTAGTTCGAGTGTGACGTCGGGTTCGACGACATCTGCTGCAACTCCTTCCCAACCTCCAACGTCTAAGGTGAAGGCAACCGCAGCAGAAATGAGAGTAGGACCTTCGAGGAGCCAAGCCAATAAGAGCAGGACTTGAAACCCTTCTTCTAGGATTTCTTTGTCAACCACTGACTGAATTTTATGTACTATTTTGCATATTAAAATTGACATGCCTGATTTTTAAATTCAATTGTGAATGACTTTTGTTGTGCTATTACGAGTATTTTAAATGAGAATGTATTTCCGCTTGCTGTGAATTTGGTTTCTTTTGCATTGGTAAAGTACAGGCAACTAATCAAATTTAAAATGTGTCCTTTCATGGTCTGTTCGGTGAGTTGCCACCGAGTATTGTTGTCACGATCGGTCGAGCACGACCGATCCAACATTCGAGCACGTCGTTTTGATATTGTTCGGTCATTGTAAACCGAATTAACGTGTATGATTCAGTTCCTTCGTATGCCGAGCAGTTGAAAACAAATCGGTTATATATTGCCTAACAAAAATTGAAGTACTTATTATGACTTTGTTCGGTCTTTCAAAATCGACTTGAACGTCATAGTTTGGTGTAACATAACCGATCAATGAACTATTCATCGTCAGAGTCTAACCGAACAAACAACTATGCACAAGTAAACATTTTGTTCGGTCAACAACAAATAACGAGCATCACTTTAATCGGTCGTTGTTGACCGAACAGATCATAAAAAAAATGAAAAATCACAAAACCTATAACTCCATCCTTTCAAAAACATCATATACATTCATGTATCAGAGTATACAAAAAATTAATAAACAACACCTAACTATACTTCATGTACCGGATGCGCACAAAATTATTGCAAGTCCGATACGATGGCATCATCTAAACATTAATATATGATGTGTTGTGCAAATAATGTACACCTAATCAAGGTGTGCCCAAGTCTATTGTGATGGGAGTCCCATCTTGAGAATTTAGCACTTGCAGTGGGGGTTTGATGTTCAAGTTTTCACTCCATCTTATCGACTCCGGTTGTATATTTTTCGCCATCCCGGATACAATTGTGGGAAAGGGGAATCGGCCTTGAATAACACATGCGTAAGTGCGGTAGTTCGGTCTTATGTCAAATAGTGATTAATCAAGTAAATAGGTAACACAAGAAAAATTAGTGCAACTTACCCTCATAAAGTGGTTGCCATTAACGTGCGTCATCCCACTTACGACTCTGTCATTGGCGAAGATGGTGGTGCACCCCGGAGTGGCAGGAAGGTCATGCTACCACTCGATGATATGAACAATACAACGGCATTATAACACGTAGCAATGACAAGTCCCATATCGGGCATTGAAATCCACTTTTGAAATGGAGCGTTCGCGGTGTCGTCGTAGTGCTGCACGACTTGTATAGTCCTGTCATAGTGATCTCCCCCGAGGATTCCGCGCCATAGATCTTGATAGCCATGAAGCTCCCAATACATATCATTGCGAATTTGCTTCCATGCATCATCTTCATTATGTCCAAGGCCTTGTGCAACTACTCGGTAACCACAATTGTCATCTCCCCTAACATCGTCAACCCTTTCAATATGATCCAACCATTCTTTAGGGGCAACACCGCGAAAACCATATCTACGCACATTATGCTAACATGTGCGAGTTCTATGAACTTTGGGGGGCACGTCACGACTACCCTTAATGGGTACCAATCCTGGATGAAGGACATATTCGTGATGGCTTGGATCTCTCTTGGTAGATATGTCACCCTCGTCTTTTTTCATGACCTTCCTCCTTTTACCCTCATGTGACACTTTTCCCTGCCCCGTTTGTGAGGTCTTTCTCCCACTTGTCTTTAATTTTTCAATTGGAACCACCAATGACGCCGATGACGGACAACTAATCTCTCGAAGTTGCTGCACAATACGCATGCGCAAATCCTCGGTGTGGACACTTTCAAACCTCTCAATAACCCTTTGTATTTCAGCTTTGAAATTGTATTCAATACAATTGACCGCTTGCTCGTGGTTCATGCTCAATTTCTGCCAATGTACATGAACATCGTTTAGAGGTATAGGTGAGCCTGACAGTTGGTATGTGGCAATTTAGTGGGCACATGGAAGGCCAAATGTCTTGCGCAATGCACATCCACACCTAATTGGATCAGTACCAACATTTTCAACACGTTCCACCTCATTGCAAATTTTCTCTAACGCATACTGCGACACAAATCCTCGCAACATACGGTACAACGTATCGCCAAACCCATGTTGCATAACATTCAAACTCGTCTCAAAAGAAGCCTCGATCTGCGTATGTTCGCCTTCTACCGTACTATGGATAACCCGCCACAAATCCTCAAAGTTCCCTTGCGAGTGTCCAAGACGTTTTTTCAAAGTATTGTGCGCACTTTCAACTCTACCGGGCGTATCATGTCCAAAATGTAATGTCTTGTCTGTCCACGCTTTTACAAAGCGTTCTTAGTAACCTCTAACCCATGTCTCCATCAAATATTCAAGCAACCCGGGTACAGAACAATAATCGGCGGCCAAATTAGTCATTCTTGTATTGAAGGAAACTTCAGTTGTGGCACTTGTCAAGGCATTCCACCTACTCAAAAAAGGTTGAAGTCCTCATTACGTGCAAAATATTTCTTTGTGTTTCCTGCCACGCCCCGATTAATGTGCCAATTACATAGAAGGTGAGTCGAAATGGGGAATACCGACTCAATTGCATTCATCAATCCCAACTCCCTGTCAGTAAGTATCACATTAGGTTTACCCCACCCATCCATGAGATTATTGAGATTCTCCAAAGCCCAAATGTAGTTATCTTTTTTCTCTGCGCATATAAACGCAAAACCCACGGCGAAAGATAACCCAGTCGACGTCACACCAATAATCTCAAGTAAAGGCATGCGATATCTGTTGGTCTTGTACGTGCAATCCATAAATAAAACTAGCGGGAAACATCGCAATAACTTGATGGAGTCGGGATGAGCCCAAAACAAGTTTGTAACAACTTATGTTTCCTCATTTTTTCTATGCCACGACAGGTAACCATATGTGTCAAGCAAATGCATGACTTGTTGCATTTGTGATCTCCCACCGGCCTCTTCCAACCTGCGTTTTTGTCTGGCATTGTATATCGTGCGCAATGTCGATGAATTAGTTGCGTCCCTCTTCTTTAAAGTGTCCAAAATTTCACGCGGCTTAATATTTCCTTCCATCATTTGTACCAACACAACGTGCTCTTCCCAATTTAACGACCAGCGTATGAGCGACCCTCTATATAAGATCTTATATCGTGGTTATGGCGCCCACAAGTCACTGTGCCACGCCATAAGCGATCCACATGTTCCTTGATATTTATTTCAAATGGGCGACCACATTTTTTGGTGCCACATTTCCCTCTATTTGTCCCCCTCAATACCTCCCCTGTCTCATCCATCAGAATCTTTTCCTTAACCACAGCGTTACTCGCTTTCATTTTTCTAACTCGTCATGTGTCACCCCTATAAGAACCAGACCTCTCACACGTCATCTTTACCCGTCCCCGACGACGCCCATCACCCCCTGCATCAGAGCTCTTGGTCACTATTACAAACCCGATACTAGTGCCTCGACTTTGAACTCATTTAACCGCCTCCGCCCTACTTCCAAATGGGATGTTGGAAGTGAACTCCAATGTGTGGTCAACATATGAAGTATAACACGAATCTCCCTGCAAAATGGTTAATAAAACCATTAAAATAGACCCTTAATCATAAACCACAGAAAAAATCAAACAAACTAAAAATGTATGCTTGGTCGGTAAGAATGTATTGATTGAACAACATCTGTTCGAATGCAATTAACCGAACATAAGTATATTGATCGGTAAGTGTTAACCGAGCTAAATCTACATAATCGGTTTTTTTCGACTGAACAAATGCTTTCCAATCGGTCCCGCAAGGCCAAACGGCACTGCGATTTCTGGGCACCAACGTGTACCCGAAACATTAAAAAGGTCAAAAAACATGAATCAATACCTCTCCATCTTGCACGTTCGTCACTTCCACACGTCCTTGCTCCATTACTTATGCTTAAAATCCACCAAAGAAAGCAACACAACAATGCCCTAACAACCCAAATCCAAAATTTCATGAACCATTAACTGCATAACAAAACATTGCAAATCCACGTTTTCAAAGAATAACAACGAAGAAATCGACTCTTACGATGTTCATGGCGAGCGAAAGCACAACTTCGTGTCGTCGGTCGTCAGAATATTCGTCAGGGTCAAAGTGTGGAAACTAGTGTGGGGTGCACAAGGTAGGAAGAAGATGAGGGTATGTAGGTCATTTTGGAATTTGTAAAGGGTAAAAGTGTCATTTGAATTAAGGGCATTTTGGGAAATGAAGAGAAAAAATTAAGTGGTTTGCTCAAATCAATTTGTGGGGTGCACATAGCCGCACCGAGGATATAATAACATTGTTATTTCGGCTCCAAGCACTCAAATATGTTTGATCTCTCTTTGTTTTAGAAATTGATCCATCGATGAAGACAACTTTGTTTTTTTAATATATAATACATCTAGGAGATATGCATGTGGAACACTTAGGTATTTCATGATTTTTACATATGCATTGATTAATTAAGTGGTCATATACTTGCTTTTACAGTTTATTAATTAATTAAGTGGTCATATACTCTATTTCAATAATGCATGATAATTCTAATATTATGTATTTATAAATCATTGCATGTCTAAAGGGATGATCATGCACGAAACAAATAACTTCTCTTATAGATATTGAGGTTGTTTAGCAAAACCTCTGATTAAACATATTCATTATAAGATCATGATAACCAAGTTATCGACTTTGGTTTATGGACATGTGGTCCTACATGCATCATCTATAATTAATTTAATGCTTACTGTATATCATACGTGTACCCATTTACAACTCATTTTAATTAGGTGGACAACTAAAATATCTCACACTTGAGAATTCTCGATTTTAAAGTATATATTCCTATATCACCTCCTAGTAAAATTGAAATGATTCCACAACAAAAACTTTAGATTATGTTAGTTTCCATCAATTGCAATATCAATTGCAATATACCTTGAGTCCCTAACATGGGATTTATTTATTACAAGTTTTGTTGATGTCACTTTAATTTAGTGAAGCAGTTTTTCCATCATTAGGGGGAAATCTAACCCAGTTCAAAAGGAATGACGTGAAATTGCTTAATGTGCATCAAATTTGTTGCATTATGAACTTGAAGTTCAAATGATCATTTATTAGCAACAAGTTATATATCAATTACTTGATGCAATTATTGATATAAAAAAGTAACAAAATCATATGTTCCAGCATTAAAAGTTCGTATATGAAATGATGTTTCTATGCAACAAAATGCACAAGAACAGAAAAAACGCTTAAAGCGTAAAAGACTAGTTGGTTCAAATGATGGCATGAGTAAAAATAAATAAGATACTCATGATGAAATAAAAGAATCATTTGGTATAGATTCAAAGTATATGTACTTCCAAAGTATCCTTTAAGTTTATGAAAACAATGACCCATAACTATAAATAGTAGTTGAATGTCAAAGAAGACACAATTGTCAAAAGAGGTTATCCAAACAGAGCTAAACTCATTAAGAAAATAAGAATTTCTTCGACTAATAGTCCAAAAGATTTATGGCACCATAAAGACTGTTGAATTTATACAATTTAATCAGATGAACATACCAATGTCTCATTGATTATTTACTTAGAAAATGAAATGTAAGTATATCCATGTCTTTATTATAATATCATCATATGTTGATGATTTGAGTATTATGAGAAACCATGACGACATCGTTATAATATTCGAATATCTTAAAATGAATTCAAGAGATGAAAAATTTTGGAAAAATAAATTTTGTCTCGGATTGGAAATCGAGCATTTTTCAAGTGTAATACTTGCCAACAATCAAATTACCATGGAAAAGAATCTTGATAAAGTTTTTACAGATTAGGCACCTCCATTGAACACTTCAATGATTAATTGTTACATCACTTGAAGTAAATAATGATCCATTTTGAATTAATGAAAGTGATGAATAACTACTTAATGTGACGGCCCCGCACCTCAAGGCAAATCGGGCACCACCACATCGGTGGACTCATCACCATGTTCGTCATGTCACTTTGCGCTTATCGATGACGGCCCTCAACTTAATTATTTACTTGCACATTCTTCTATAATTAAACTTAACCATTTATTTATTAGTGCATTATTTAGTTAAGTTATTCAGGTGGTAGTTTATTAGATAATTACCAAGATTTGAACAATTATATATATTAAGCGAAAGACTTACAATAAACAAATGCCGACAATAAAATAAAAGTTTTCATCTATATCAACCTACGGGGTGGAAACCCGGTGTATCGATACCATGCATATATAAGGGGACAAAATATCCATAAGAGACAAAATATAGATGTATTAGTGTTCTAATAGTCCCCGACCTCAGCAAAATAAATACAATATATAACAAAACACCTACGAGTATGAAAAACGGCTATCCGAGCTCAAAGGTAGTTGCCGAGAATCCCCTTGCCCTTACTCATAGAAGGATCTGCAATTTATTACCAAGACAGTAACAAATTCTAGTGAGTAAATCCCAGAGAAAATCACACAATATCCAAGAAAATCACTATAAATAGGTAAAACAGTGTCTACATATCACGCAAGTAACGAAAATAAATAAATACAGGCGAGGCATGATATGAGACACAACAGTTGCAATAAACACATTAAATAAAGCAATGATAATGAACAACCCCAATTGTCAGGGAATACGTTAAACGCATATCCATGCTGAAGCCATTCCCTTACAACATTAATCGATAAAACAAGACCCGTGCGTAATAAAAACCAACCGACGATTATAGACCAAGTTCAATCACCGGAAGACAAGTCAAACGCGTGCCCGCGTTGAAGCTGTCTCCTTATATCCTCTTGACGATTTTTTTATTATGACCGCAAACCATTAACATGTGCAATACCGTCCGATACGAGGTGGCAACCCTCGGATCGGGCTCGTGCACGTGCTCGAGTTTAAGTCGTCAAACCTATACGCACGTGTGCAATGCAATGACAAACTCGAGATAGCATGTAATATAAATTTAATTTAAAAAATCGTGAATTCTTTGGAGTTTCCTCGTGGGTTTACTTACCTTGCACACGTCAAAGTCGAGCTCTGAAATGCCCCCGATGCACCTGAAACTCGCGCCCAACTCTTGTCTACGAATCCCTAATCCCGGGTTGTCCTAGTCAGTTCAAATTGAATAGGTTATAGGTCATTTAAGTGTGTTTTAAGTTTTAAAATCAATTTCAGTCCAAACCCCAAGAATTATTAAATTCCTATTTTCACTGCTTAATTCTTTAAAATGACACAAAAACCTTTAAAACGTAAAATCCGCGTGTTAAAAGTGGGTCTTTGCTATTTAGGTTGTTAACACATTTTTCTTGAATTTTCAGTACCATTGTTAGCGCACTAACGGGGCCAAAATTTTTCACTTTGAAAATTTTGATTTTTTCTACCCCGTGGTTCTCTCCAATGTCGTCGACCTTACCCTCTATTCGTAGAGGATTCACAAACACTAAAAGATAGTAGAGGCATCATCAATTCATAAGATTTACATCAATTTATATGAATTCAACATGCATTAAAGAAGAAAACTCAAAAACAAATATTTTCTTAAAATCAGTTTGAAAAGCCAAATAAACTTGAAATCTAAGGTTCTCACTTATGCTTTGGAGAGCCTAAAACAATAGGAATTCATCTTTAAAACCTTGAAAATCTTTTGGAATAGGAAGTCCCAATTTGGTATACATTAAACTCATTTTTGACGAATTGAAGCTTGAAGATGAAGAAGAAATCATTACCTAACTTGAAAGCCTCTTGATTTTCACTCAAGCTTCAATCTCTAGCAAGAATTTTGCTCCAAATGCCATAGTTCTCCCAAAATCTTGAATTTCTCTTACATAAAACAAGCCAAGTGTGGCTTATATAGCCTATACAAAAATTACATCTTGACCTCTCATCAACTTTATGTCCTAAATCTCTATGTGCAACAAGGGACATCATTCATACAATCCATGCGCCCTTGAGACCCACTCGCTTAGACTAGGTTCTATTAATACTCCATCATCACAAGGTCCATCTAGGGCTCTTGTTTTTGCTAAATTTTGGACTTAAGGCTTAGTTTAATTAATTTAAATAACTTAGCCCAAATTTTTCTACCATGACACATTAGAATTAAGTAGTCAAATCTTATGGGTTTCATTAGTTCATTTCATAAGACCCAATTAGGTCCTTGGCTAACCGGCATCTCGGCGCCTCACGTCTACACTCATCTCGAGGTGTGTCCATAGTCCTTATTTCTTATTTATTTTTGCAACTTAGGCTAGATATACATATATTTTACCATAGCATAGAGTTTATTAGTTATATTATTCTTTTTTTTTTTGAAAATCAACTAAGCTTTCCTAGTAAGCCTAGTAAGCCCATATGCCCACCTACCAAATGCCCGCGTCAACAAGCATACCAAGGCAGTATACCCGTTGCACTAACACCTGCGACACAAGGAAAACAACACGCATGCGATGTATTTTAATAATTAACATAAAACATCATAATTAACCAAGCATCAAGCACAAATAACATTTTAATCCTCGGGTCTCACACTGGAGCTTGACCGATTTGAACACGTCAAATTCAAATTACGAGTCGTTAATCCCCATATTTAGAGCTTAATCCCTTTTAATTAATTTGGACCGTCACACTTAAGGCTTGCGTTGACTCAAGGACATTGCAAGCAAAGAAACATAACAAATTTCACTCATGTCGACTTGAAGAGTTATTGATTAGTGTATTGTACTCTTTTTCCCTTAGCTATGGTTTTATCTCATAAGATTTTCCTAGCAAAGTTTTCAATAAGGCAATTATAACAATATTATACTCCATATAAAACTTAAAGAGCGACTATTAGCCCCCCATTTAATTTAATACATTTTTAAACTAAAATGTATTTAGGTAAAATTACATAAATAACCCCTCTAAATCATGAACCTGTTTCATTTCATTTTCCCTTCTATCCGCTCTCTACACCCCTCCTCAACTTTTCTTTTCACTCTCTATACCCCTTCCTAAATGAAACCTTAAACTCATCTACAACTCCTATCTCACTCCCTACTCTCACCTTCTCCTCTTCTACTTAATTTTCACTTTATATACAAAATAAACCATAAACTAATCTCATTTTATGTTCTACTTTCTAATATCTATACCCTCTTCTCATCTCTTTGTCCATACACTTAACAATTTACCACCAAATGCAACATCTTGATTATAATATTTGGTTGAGATTTGATTTATATTCTTGAATGGTTAAAACATTTATTTGTTTTGAATCTTAGCTTTTAAGGATCAAAGAATCAATCTTGAAATGCATATGAAGTAAGGGGGGGAAAAAGATTATGTGCAACAAGGGTTGGAGGTAGAGGATCGCAAAGATGAAAATATGGCTTTCTTTGGGGAGAGACGAGGTAAATATAAACTAAGGGTACATTGAAGAGTTTATTAACAATTAGGGAGGGAGGGCGAAGGGGTGCTTAGAGCATGAACTAACTTATTTGGGCCCACTAGATGCCCAAAATAGGTTACTCTAGCATCTCCTTAACATTAAATTAAATGAGAGGCTGATATAAGGTATATAAGCGCTAATAGTCACTCCCAAAGTTTATGAGAGCATTGTACTATTTTTTCTTTATTAGATTTTTCCTACTGCATTTTTGTAGTAGAGGATTTAACGAAGCAAAATATATTCAATCAAAGCGTATCAATATGTTGTCCCTTTTTTCCTTAGCTATGGTTTTATCCCATTGTGTTTTCCTAGCAAGCTTTTTAATGAAGCAATCAACAAATATTGTACTACAAATCAATATTGAAGATAACAATGCATGCACTCATTTTTCTATACTAGATTTTTTCCACAAGATTTTTTCTAATAAAGGTTTTGACGAGGCATATTATCTTAGCAAGTGTCATTATGAGTGTTCTAATATGGATTATCACTTTGATCAAGCACGTAGATGATCACATTGAATTGTAACATCAAGCATAACTCTTACATGAATGTAACTTGTATTCATTTCTAACGTTTGTCTATGTATTGTCATGTAACTTGTAATCTTGAATGACAAGTAACTTTGGTGTAGCTTGCACACTTTGTGCAAGTATTCATTCTCATCATGACTAAGAGCCTATATAAAAGGGCGTCTTCACTTATAAGAAACACAACAAGTTGAATGAAGAACTTTTCATTCCATCTCTCTCATTTCTCTCTTCTCTATTTGTTCTTGTAGTTCTTAGTTCCTACTTTCTTTGCTTTAGTTCTACTAGTTCTAGCTAAGTTACAATTTAGTTTATAACAACTATCATCTCTTGCTTTAGAACTGGTGAAATTTATTTGGGGTTAATTTCTCAAAACTGCGGTGCATTGAGTTTCATAGCAAGAAATAGTTACTAAATGAAAAAAGTTAAGTTGAGATTGCTTTCACATAATATTCGCAACTGGGAGGCCCTTCTTTCGAACAAAGGAGCCATTAAAATATCAAAAATGTTGAGAACCCCAAAGGAGCGTTGTGATTACCTCTTGTGGGTCATCAAATGTACCTCGAAACATGTGTTTTTGAGTGTTTTGAGTACATATAGGCCTAGAAAATGCCACTACTGTTTTCTTAGAGTGAGGTTTTAAAAGAGTAAACAAGTAACTGCACGGAGGATTGCATTGGCTAGCAAACAGAAATGCAAATCCAACAAAATTTCGTTTGGAAAAGTTTAGATACTGTACAATGATAGGGTGACATACTTTTGATACATGCAAATAGTTGAGATTTCTTAGTAAAACAACACTGCTGCAAATGTTTGTATCAAAAGTATGTCACCCAATCATTTTGATTTAGAAACCAATGGAAGAATCGGTTTTCCGCTCAAGAATTAAGGTTGTGCGAGGCCTTGTCCGTCTATTGTTTTTGCCCACTCTTTTTATGTACTTTTTACAATCTAACTTCACTGAAATCTCAAAACCTCGTATGTATTTTGACATTGTGACGAGGAAAAAAAAAAAAAACCAAAGTAGCTTACAGCTCACCTTTCTCCGCAAGTGTAGCTACATCACCAATTTCAAGGTTTTAGTAATCGGTCTCCTCTGTTCATTTACAAGACGGTCTAGCTGTAACTCGGCCTTTCACCAGAGCACTTTTAGGCTTGAAGCTACTACATTTGAGCATCACTCACACCAGAACCTACAAGCAGCCATGTTAAAAGAAAGTATGCCCTTGAAATTGTCTAGCTAGCATCACGTAAACAACACATTATGCAAGAGTCATGAGAGAGTCTGACAGATTTACAAACAAGTGTGAAGTGACAGTACTGAAAAAGAGATTAACAAGTGGCACTACCTGAATAATTATCCTGAAGAATCCCTCCTAAGGATCCCACATTGACAAGATGACAAGTTGGGCATGCACACTGCTTTTGTAACTCCTCACTCAGTGACGTGCAAGTCTCTTCCTGTTCAGTAGTCTGCTTGTTCACTGTCAAGGAAAGACTTCTAAATGGGTTCAGGAAGTTCCCATGTTCTAAACAACGCTCACTATATCTCAGGAATGAATTGCACAATTAAGAATAAGTATTGCCAATGAAACTTATCTCAATTAGCCCCATATAAAAAAAGTTAGCCTCCAAAGGAATGAGCAATATTAAATGGTGGATTGAGTAATCCAATAGGAATAT
Organism: Stephania cephalantha; assembly: GCA_039657325.1. Taxonomy (NCBI): domain Eukaryota; kingdom Viridiplantae; phylum Streptophyta; class Magnoliopsida; order Ranunculales; family Menispermaceae; genus Stephania; species Stephania cephalantha. The sequence continues at coordinate 28,920,154 of CM077577.1, forward strand.
AATGTTAAACATACTATCCTTTAGCAAAAAGGATATCTAGTCAGTTCCTGCAACTCTTTCATCACCTTCACCATCTCATTCAAGAGAGAGTTTCTCCTTTTCAAATTAAGGAGCTTCTGTTGGACCTGCAGAAATATTTATTGCAAAAACATAAGCTTCCTCGACTCTCAAGGAGAATACCTTTGTCATGTTGTAAATTTTAGCATTCTTCGAATATAATACTTTTGGAATTGGATTCTACAAAAGGCAGATTCTCCTGAAATAATAATAAGGGCTAACAATATCTCTTATGCTTTTCTTACAGATTCTCAGTGACCATATACCTCTCTTAAGGCTGATTGAACAGTTAGTTAGAACACAATGAGTTCAAAAAACATGCATATATATATATATATATATATATATATATATATATATATATATATAGGCTAGAAAGGCTTCTTTCTTCTAAAGTTAAAACTAAGTCCTCTTCTACTAATATTTACAAAATAGCTACTGTTTCTCCTCGTCCTTAGATAGTTGGAGTTAAAACCCAACAATCAAGTTCCTGATTAAAGCAGCTCTTCAGAAGAGAATTCAATAAAAGAACCATGATGGGCAGCCTGTTTAAGTAACTCATCAAGTGAATAACCAGAATTGAGTTGCTTCTTTTTATCTCGCGTGATTTTCGATCATTTCCACCATTCCCTAGTACAATTATCTTAGATCAAAGAAATAAGAGGTTCTTTCTACCACAATAATAACAGAGCAGAGTGACCGATGCATATGAAGCAAGAATATTGTTGGAGAGCATGAGAAATGGCTTGTCCTAGTCTTACTTGCTGGTTAGTAATGCACTCTTTCTGGACCTCCATACCCAGAAAGGCCACTTGCAATGGACAATATAAATTGTGGTGCTTGCTTGCTAGTGTTTTAATGCATCTTCTCCTCTATGCTTGCCTTTTCTTTTCTTTTTTCTTTTTTTTTTTCTTTTAGCATAACATTAAGTACATGGGGATGCTTGCCTCAAATTGTTAAGGTCAGAAAAGGCAATTCAATGTGAGCGATAACATATTAATAATGACACTTTATAGCAATCCAGTTTCAAATTTAAAAGGTTAATGCAGAAGGCAGGTTTGAGAACAATTGATATTTGTCTACATGCAGATTGGAATGTTACCTAGCACTAGCAGCAATTTGCAGCAAACCACATCCCCACAGACTTCACAAAACATCATCTACAATGAAGAATTGGGAAGACTAGTAGAACTCTAGTGATAATGAAAGACCAACTACTGACCTCATTGTAAAACTTCATTTTCTCTTGATATTCGCATTGTGCTTCATCTGTTTGAGAAACCAGATGTTTGAGCTTATCTTTCATATCCATTACAATTGTTTGCAGATCATTTGCAGCTAGTTCACCCTCAACTTTTGTACCTGCTTTATTATGGACATTAGAGCTCACTTGGGTTTTGCGAAGTAATACGGAACAAAGAACTTAATAAAAAAAAACATGAAAGGAGTTCGAACCAAGCCACTTACACAAACATGGGAGCTGAGGTAAATAAATATTGGTTCTAATAATCAAACACTAGATAACTCAGACATAAACTGTTACAGGCTTTTCAATTTAGTAGTTAAGGCCTTTTATAGTCTATATGCGGGGCTGATAAGGGACTACATTTGAGTTTCAGCAATAAATGTCATGATGCTATGGTGCTAGGCTCCTGGTTATCCAGTGGTGAGTTTGTTTAGCTGTAAAAGTGCTGCTGATATAATGCAATAGTATAAGTATTTGAATTAAAAAAAAAAGTAGACAACTAAGAACCTAGTCAGCCTGAACTTTCCTTCTTTTTTTTTCAGCATACTCAGCCTTAACTACCAAATCAACTTTTTTGCACGGACTAGGTTAACGTTATCAGCTGTGAAAATACTAATGGTGTGTTCGGTTGGGATGACTAAAAGATTAATCCTAGGATTAACTTTTAGTCCAATGTTCGCTTAGGCGGACTAGGTAGTGAAACGGATTACATAGTCCTGTATCCATGGGACTAAATAAAGTGAACCTCAACCTACTCAATAACTAATCCAACCAACAAGAAAACGTTATTTCCCATTTTGCCCTCACTTTTTTTAAAACACTTCACACAATATACTTCATCAATATTTTCGGCCTCCCCACCTAAAAATCGAAATCGATCTCTCAAAATTGAAAATGTTGAGCATCTCCTCCTCTCTCGTTCGGCTCTATTTCATCCTTTTCCTTTATGGTTCTCTCTTTATATGTTTTGAGGCCAAAGCCATATGTACTTGCACGCATCATATCTTATTATGTTTTTAGAGAATGGGTATTCATTGAGGCGAAAGGCAACTCTTGTACCTCCATGTGCTTTCTTTTGTGGTGTGGTTGTTGCAGGAACAGGTGTAGGGTGGGAGGACGCGGATGGTCTGCGGCTCACGTGTGTTGAAAAGCTGAAGATGAGAGCCTACGCTCTTTGTTGAGGTTTTGTTTCACATTCACGTTGATCGATCTCGATCAAGCAATTGTTTTTGTCCCCATAGACTTATGGGTTTTTGAATGGAGATGAGGCTCCATCCTGCGGCTGTGGCTACATTTTTTATTGATTTCCTAACTCTTCGACAGAAAACACGAATGCTTACAACGCTCCGCGATGATCAGTTAGGCGGTTTAGCACAAATTCTTGATTATTAAACTCTTTTTTAGGGGTTTGAGATCGCAAGTGAGGTAAGTTCGGTTGTGTTGGGGTATTTTTATGGGGAGGGGTAGAAACGTCATTTGGGCTAAACCACTTAAACTCCAATCAACCCAACCGAACAAGTCCCCAAATTTGGATTACCCTTAATCCATAGCCAACTAATCCCATGCAACTTAGTCCAACTCTATCAAGACAAGCCTATCAACCCAACCGAACACACCATAAGCAGTATCAGTAATAGTAATTTATAAGATTTTCTAATACAGGCAGAATGCTTATAGGCGTCAGCGTCAAAATAATAGTTAAAGGCATTTGAAGGAAGCTGCTCTTTAAACAAGTGGGACCAACATTAACAACAAGATAAATTCCAAAGACACAACCAAAGTGGTTCTTGATTGATTTTCCCATATATTAGCAACAACATATAAAATTTACCAATGTCAAGAGAATACTTGTAGAAAACAAAAACTGTAACACCTCCTAGATAACAGAAACCAGAGAACTGTAGTACTAATAAGTAATAACGTTACACCTCCTTATAATAAGTGCTCAAAATTAAAGATGCAATCTATCGCACACTTCTACAATGTCATTCACAAACAAATTAATACTAGGCAGACTGGTTAAGGATCATTTTAATCAGGTATATCATAGGCTACCGACCTTGACTCGAGATTTCAAAATAATTGGAACTTGGAAAGGAACAAGTACGCATGCTGATAAAAAAACTTCAAGGAAACAAAAAAAAAAAATCTATTAAAACGCACAAAATGCTGGATGTATATATGAGCAACTAGATAGGAAAAACAAATTTATTCTCGAAGACAAAGCCCAACAACTTTTTAACCACTAATCAGCTAATAAGTCCTAAAAGTCCTAAAACTTATATCTTTTTGGTATGGCATACTAGAGGTAGGAGCAGCATTAAGTTCCCATGTAAAAGTTGTTTCCTCCAGCTTCTTTTTACATAATCTATGCCCATCATTATCTAATCCAATCGAATCTTCACATATGGGAATCAATTCACAAAAAGGACCACTCATGTCATAGGTGAAATTTGATTGAAAGATAACTCAAAAAACAACAAAAATCTCTACGAAAACAAAATTAATTGGATTGTCCATAGAATCTGTTAAGGTAAGATTTTAGATTGTCATTGCACACCCTTGATATGGTAAGTAAGTGGATATGATGTGATCAACTATACCTTGTGGGTTTAATATGTAGAATTGTACTTTAGTGTTGTGCCCACAAAGATATTGTCTGTAGGCACAACCTCAATCTTTGACAAATATGCAGAATATTTGACAGATGTGAGAATATTCTCCAACAGACAGAATATACAACTTGATATCTTCGAATATATTCTATAGTAATCTTCACTATAACTAGGGCTAACTTTGGCTTTCAACCCACAAGACAAGGCAATCTTTCCTTGCGCGAATTGAAGAAAGAAGGAAATGGAAGATTTGCCAATAGGAGATTGAAGACGAAAATGGAAACAAATTCAAATCTTGTAATGTTTGTTTTCTTTTTATTTACTTCATCACGACCAGAACTTCATCTCTTTTGTTGAGACTGAATTCTGATCATTGAGATAGATGGAACACTAGTTCGGTCTCTTGTTTTTGTTCAAACCTGTCAAGGGGACTTGACTTGTAATTGCTAAGGGGATCTTGGCACCAAGGGGATCTTAGGTGATAGTGTAGGATCATTGTAAGGGAAGTGAGGAGTGCGTCAAAGCTTGGTGAAGGATCACTAGCTAAATGAGGGATCACGAGTTAGGAGCTTTGGCCCCGCGGATGTAAGACGTGAGGTCCGAACTGCGTGAACAAGATCTTGCATTGTGGTTTTTTTCGGTCATTTTCAGTTTTGCATTACTTGTTAAGGCATCAATCATATCAGCATCCGTCATTACATCTTCTTGAACAAGTGAAAACAAAAGCAAACTTATTTTTTCACACATCCCCACTCAGGTTCATGAAAGAGTAGTACTTACAGATACCTACCTGAAAGGAAACTCATATGTGTTTTAGATAAAAGATAACTAAGAATGATTATGCATACCATCATCATCTGTTGAAACTTTGGTAATTTTGTCTTCACCAACTGTTTGGTCCACTGGTTTTTGGGAATTTCTGCCAGAACAGTTGAAATGTAATTAGGTCATTGTTCTTATACCAGATGTTTAAATCAGTTCCCAAGCTATTCATTGTAACAAAATGCATTTTCAACAAACCAAAACAAATAAATCTTGTTCCTAAAAGATGCCAACCTTATCCTTTCTCTGAGCTCAAGCATTTCCCTAATAAACTCATCTCTGCATACAACAAATTCAACGCTTAGACTCATTATGCGTCCCAACTCACGAGAATATCTATATTTTCTGAAATATGTTTTTCATTTTGTAGTTTGTACATAAAAACGATGAAGAAGCTCGTACCGTTCAGCATTCTCTTCATACTTTTAACAACCCAAACGCAATGATTGATGAACATAAACAAAATTTAGAGATACATTAGGGCTCAATCTTTTCATAAAGAAATCAAGCACAAAACAAAAACTACTTCAATGAAAATCAGTAAATCAAAATGATGAACATGAACAAGATTTTGAGATACATTAGGGCTCGATCATCACTCCTTACCTTAAGAACTCCAATTTCAGATCCGATTTTGGCCAACTGACCTTGATACTCAGAGATCCTCTTCTGCAAGTAAACCAAAATAAAATTAGTAAAAATTGGATCTCAAACCCTAAAATCTCACTGAAACAGAACAATTCCACCTCCAGAGATTTTATCGAAGCTTCGGTTAGAGCCAATTCAACTTTGCTTCTCATGAGCTCCTGCTCGGCGACTTCCTTGGCGTATTTGACTTTCTCCTTCGCTGAATTCGCAGATTCCAACTCCGATCTGAGCTCTTCGACTCTCTTCTTCAGATTGGCGACTCTGCGTTCTTGATCAACCAAGGATTCAATAATCGAATGAGAAATTTCATCAGAGAAGATGAATTAGAGACAGGAATTAAAAGCATCTTCTTACCTCCTTCATGTTTCTCTGCCGCGACATCCCTAAGTATGCACAAGAGATCTTTCTGGAACTCTGCGTCCGCCATTAATGGACCTTGGAGTTGGAGGTTCTCTTTTCCCGCGCTTTCGACTTCTCTTTCCTCTCGAATGGAGTTGAAGACGGACGAGACGAATGAGTGAAGTGACAAGGAACCTCCAGAAGCTGGGCTTGCTGAACAACAATTTTCACACCGAAGCCCAACTATTCAAGGCTCAAGACCATCTCCAATGGTAACATGAATTTAGACCATGAATTGGTGTCACATCATCGATGTGAAGATGATGCCTATCATATGTAGCACTAGATAGACATTCACCTCTTAAAATGATCTACAATGATAATGTGGATTTTGATCATAGATTGATGAGTTGACACTTATATTTTCAACTTTCATAATAATAATAAAGGCTTGAAAAAAAAATAAAAACTTTAAAAGAATTAATAATGCTGATGTAACAGTCTACCACAATGTTTAGAAGTAGACATTGTAGTAGATACCCTTCACTTTGATTTCATACCACATAGGATGAATATTATAAATCCATGGTCCCATTGGAGAGCAATTTTTGGGTCGGATGTGGATTGTATCTTAAGTGGATCAATTTCCACCCCAATTTATAGTCTCATTAGAGATGCTCTAAAGAACTCACTCCAGTTCATGTGTAATTAAATGGCTAGTTTTCTTGACCCAAAAAGGGCTATTTTTTTTTTTTTTTGGTCAGAAAAAATGGCTAGTTTAGTACGCAATTTTTATTGAGGGCCGCTAAGGGCACCCCACATTTTCATGAAGGCACCCAAATTATTTGTAAAAATTCCAGCAAAACTGAAAAAGACCATTTTGCCCATGTATATATAATGATTCAAACCCCACAAATCATTTTGACAAAGAAAAAGGGCAAGCTTGAACCACAAAGCCACATTGCGTTTGGCGGCGTTTATCGATTCTTGCGGATTGACATCATCCGATAGCGATGTAACAATGTTTGACAACCATATGATGGTTTCTTAGAAGCTGTTTAGTTGGGTAAAAGCTGTGAAAATGATGATTTGTTTGTCAACGTAGGGTTTGGTAATTTCCTCAAATCCGAACTTGTTTCCACTATATAATGGAGGATTGTCTTGCTACGGTGCAAGAGGAGGTTGAACTTGAGGTAATTTTGCGAATTTATTGTGTTTTTTATGAGGTTATCCGAAGTTTACGTCGATGTGCGCGATTGTTTCGGCCTCGCAGACCGAGATATATTGAAATGTCTCGGTCATAGAGGACCGAGCCTACTCTAACCCTCTCGCCGTGTACAACCGAGAGAGTAGGAGAAAATTCTCGGTTGTACACCACCGACGCCACATTACCTATCACTAATTGTAGCTCTCGTCATGTCTCGCCGAGATAAGCGAAGTATTCTCGGCCATGCGTAACCGAGACACGTGAACTCTTCCGCCTTCGTGGCCGAGACTGCGAGTTCCCAAAAATTTAGCTTCTGTCTCGGCCATGCTTGGCCGAGACAGTTAACATAGTCTCTGGCCTGTGTGGCCGAGAACCGCGATTTCCCAATTTTTTAACCATTCTACAAACCGCCACACACACATTACAACTACTCTACCAAATGTAACTTAATTATACTATAAACGTAACTTCAAACAATCGATTTCGCGCAAAATCTGTGTGTTCGACGATCTTCAACCGAGCCCTAATTTGGAGACGAAATCGGCTCACACCACGACCCTACGAACTGCAAAAAAGTCGTAAACCGAAGGAGAAACACAAGGCGAGACACGGGAGACACGATTTCGGAGATTCCTCTCACTGGTCGATTCAAACCAAATGGGTTCTTCGAGTCAAGATCGGTGAAGGTGGTCTTTGGGGGTGGTGGGGTGCGGCATGGATTTCCACGAGGGTATTTTCGGTATTTCGGGTCTAATTTTTGGGTGCCCCAGGTAAATCGGTTTGTGCCCACATTAAGTGGGTGCCCTCATTAAACGGTGGGGTGCCCTTAGCGGCCCTCTTTTTATTAAGCCGGATGAGGCATGGCCCAAGCCCACTCACTGCCAAGGCCTGGCCCAGGCCTGCTCACCGCCAAGGCCCGAGCCATAAACAAATCTATCTAATTATCTATAGGTTGTTTGGCCCGCCTCCGCCTCTATCCATTGGTCTATTAATCTTGCTAATATTGATAGGCTCAGCTATATGCACCCCACAAATGTTATGTGCAAGCCACTAAAAATTTTCCACACCCTTTCCAGATTTGCCCCCAATGAAAATGACCTACTTACCCCCTCTCAACTCCCCAAATGACTCACATGTCCTTCACCTCTTTCACGTTTATGCACCCCACAAGAACCAACGATCGTTTATGATCGTCCCTCTAACCATCAGCAAGCACAACCAATGCGAAGTTGCATTTTGGTGGCTAATACCATCGTAAGAGTCGTTAACTTCAAGCTTTTTTTATGGAAGTTGATGATTTTAAAGTGTTGTTGATTTGTTTTAATGGGGTTTGTACAAATTTTTTTTGTGTTGTAGTGCATTGTTCGTTGTTGTTTGGTGTTTCTTGACCTTACAAAATGGAGGATGAATGTCAAAGGGATTCGAATGTGCAAGACGAAGAAGTATCTCTTTATTTTTCCTTCGTTTGAGTAAATTTTGTATTTTTAGTTTTCATGTTGCCTGTCATATGGCTCGGTCACACAGGACCGAGCTAACACATATTGTTCACTCTCGACCGACCGAGCAGATGATTGTAATTCGGTGACATGTAACCGAACAAGAACGTTTAGTTTGTTTGGATCTGACCGAATCATACAATTTCCATTTTTGTGATTATTAATTGAAGGTCGATTGTGATGATGTGATTTACTGTTTTGTAGAGAATGTTGTATTCTTCTGACTTTGTGGACTACACTAATGACTTCATCCCCAATGCCTCATTGCTAAGTAGGGATGAGTCGGTCAAATGGGTTCAAATTCGGGGATTAAGTAAAAATTTCGTTATTGTCACGAAGAATTTTGATGCAGGGGGTGATGGTCGTCGTCGGGGAATGTTCAACATGGCGTGCGAGAGGTTTGGTACTTATAGCCCAAGGAGTTGAAAAATGAAATCTAGTAAAGAAGAGATAATTGTTAAGAAAAAAATTGTGATAGATGACAAATGGGAGGTTTTGAAGGGGACATCAAGGAAAAAAAACCTGGTACTAAAAAATGTGGTTGTCCATTTACTATAAACATAAAAGAACATGAAGACCATTTATGGCACGTGACAATGGTGTGTGGGCGGCATAATTGCGAAATTGGTCGTTATAAGGACGATAATTTATACGCTGGCCGATTAGTTCAGGAAGAATACATTGTGGTCGTACACATGATGCAAGGAAACATCAAGCCACGGGAGATTTTGGACACGTTAGAAAAAATGGATGAAGATAACTCATCAACCTTACGCACGATATACAACGGAAGGCAAAAATCAAGGGTGGCCGAGGCTGGAGAGAGATCATAAATGCAACAACTCATACATTTATTGGACACACATGGTTATCTCTCATGGTGTAGGAAAGACGCAGAAATTGATGTTGTAACAGACTTGTTTTGGTCTCATCCCGACTCCATCAACTTATTATGATGTTTCTCTTTGGTTTTGATTATGGATTGCGCGTACAAGACCAATAGGTATCGCATGCCATTGTTTGTGTACATCGTCTTCTTCTTCTTCTTCTTCTTCTTCTTCTTCTTCTTCTTCTTCTTTCATTTCCTCTTCCTCTTCTTCTTCTTGCTCTTTACTTTCACCTTCCTTCTTTCCTTCACTTTCACCTTCTTCCTCTCCATCTTATGATGCATTCTCCTCTTCACTTTCTTGTTCAGTGGAATTTTCTTTCTCAGCAGCTTGTTCCCTATCTTATTCACTTGAATCCGATAAAGAAGATTCCACCTAAGGAATAGGGGTCTTGTGAACTGTCAGTTCTCTCCTTGTACATCCGAGGCCGGTGTCGTGGATCCCTTGTTAAGGTCATTAATTAGATTTCTGTCCCAACTCCTTTAATTTTCTATAAGAAGCCATCTGAGCTCTCTGGTCAAGAATGTCGCCTATCAAGAAATTGGTATCCTCTCCACTGCTAGTCGTTTTAGTATGAGCCATACCTATAAAAAAGTTACACAAATATGACCCCAAATCAATAGCCAATGATTCATTAAACTATATAGAATCACATAACAATTTTTAGCTAAATAATGGTTTGTTCAGTGGATACTTACCAAGTCGAGTGATACTGTTTAGTCGTTAGTGACCGAACTAACCTATACAGTTCGATGGTTAATGACCGAGCTAAACAGATACCTACGATTGGGCATGACCGAACAAAGTCTATAACATATCTACACTATAAATTACCCAAACTAATTGGTGGGATATGACCGAATGAGTAACCAAACTAGAGTCGATAAAATCTCGAGCATAAACAGATAATCAAGTTTGACCACAAACAACAACAAAGGCATACACAATAACCAAAATTCATCGAGTGGTGTATAATTATTCGGTCACCTGCAACCAAGCTAATATATTATGCTCGGTCATGTGTAACTGAACTAAAGGCGGGCCTCAGAATGGCACCAAACACCCTCACACTTCCCTCCAAAACAAAAACAAACGCATACAAACCACAAAATTCATGAGTAACATTAAAAAACACAAAAAATCTCACCTTATAAATAGAACTTTGATGAATACCCAAATCGGAACCACCACGACCGCACAAACAACCTAGGTGCTCATCCACTCATCCACGAAACTGACTTACAGGGCTCGTGCTCTCATGCTCCACCGCCTCTTTCCCGTCCACGGATCAGCTGGAACCAACAACCTATGGCTCGTGCTCGTTCTCCCTCTCTTCAAAATTCAGTTTTTTCGAATTTTGTGTTGTGGGGTGCTCTTCCAAACACACAAGGGCATTCTAGGAAACAAGATTTTTTTTGTTGGTGCTCTTAACAATCGATGGGGTGCACTCATCCTGTGGCTTGCCCATAACGTTTTATTGGGCGCACATAGTCGGGCCCATATTGATATTGTCCCTCCACCCTTAGCCACCTTTCAACTCACGAGTGAGGGGTTTTACTACAAAATGCATCGATACTATTTGAGGAAAGACCCACACTACTGTCACTGACAGACATGCCTTGTCCTAACTGAACCATCGTCACAAATTTATCATTATTTTAGTCAATCCGATTGACCAAAATAACTCCTCATATTAGTTAAATTAATTAAAGTTTTTTTAATTAAATTGGCCCCACGTCTGACAAAATATCTTATCCTGATTCAATTATAATTTAAGACATTTAAAAATCTTAACTTATCTCAACTACGATTGAACCTATCCAATAGAATTCTTATCAATTTCAAATTTGTCATATATATATCCTATCTTATAGGAATTACAAGTATTATCTGAATAGATGTATATCTCCTATCTAATAGGAATATAAAAATAGAATAAATATTAACAGATAAATACAATGAGATATATCATCAAAAATTAAGTTTGGTTCTTATCCATATCAATACAAAATATGTATTTGAATCATGAATCACGACTCTTATCGAACCTAATAATATTAGTTTCGAATTTGTCTTCAGAATCACATAATTTAAAAAACTTTAAAATAATTTAACATAAACATTTATACTAAAAATATAGATTTTATCCGCGGAATCAATATACAAAATGTAAAGTTTCTAACTAATGGTAGCATGGATCATAGAACACAAAATTAAATAAAAAGGATATATGATAATCAAATTAAAATAAACATGATCGCTAGCATGGCAACAACCCTATTTGCACACAGATCATGTATATACGTATCTTATACATTGTTCATGAACATGCCAATAATCACCACAGAATCATGTATATCACATACACATATACTAACAACATGCTTTCATCGATATATCTTAAATATAACCCAAAAAAACATGCACCAGATCTAATGGAAACGAACATGGCTCTAATACTACTATTGGGTTTTGGGGGTTCAAAACGCAGTGAAAATTTTAAATTTTTATTTCGAAATCCAACATGATCAAATCGATTAAACTGATTAATAAAAGTAAATCGTACCTTAATCGCTAATTTGTTTATCTGTGTTGATCGATGTTTAAGATGTTGTCAGAGACAAACGTCCTCTATTAAAAATCTATACACGAACAGTGGCGAGAATCCAAGTGCTAGCCCGAAATGAAAATATTTTTTTGTTCTTCCTACCAACTCTAGAACGACCAAGAAATCTAACTCGTTATCTAAAAATGAAAATTAAATTTTACCTAATTTCTCCCGTAGTGTGAATTTACTTAACACACCTATTTATACAACCCTTATATTATTTCATCTATGATAGTCTTCTGTTGTAAAACATCCGTCTCAATTCTTGCCATGTTTACTTGATATTTTCTGCAAAAATCCGTGATCATCAAAGGAAATGGCAATCTGTCATTCTTCTTTCTTGTGATGGCATTCCTTATCGATTCATAGATAATCTTGCCAGCATCTAGATATCCCAATCCCATCACAATGTAGTAAAGCAGAGCGACTCTGTAGTTTATGATCTCGTAATATTGCAAACTTGGCTATAAGTTGGTGTTGATGAAATAACACCATGCTTTCGTGATCTTCCTAAAAAATTTGATAATGATGTGTTTCAAATACCCCTCTATGTCTAAAATGAATCCATTACCATGGATTGCCTCTAATCCTCCCCTAACTCCCTCAGTAGGGTAATGGTACTTAATTGAATGTTCAGGCTTTGGGTACTCATCATCTTTTTTTTGGTGAATTTTCTATAGACCAAAATACCAGTTTATTCTTACAACAAAATAATCCACTGTTCTTCCTCTAACTCGTGACTCTGTCTTGCTGTCACTTCAGTAGGCATTCGCATAAAACTCTCTCATTAAAATGTCACATCCTTTCTTAGTAGGAACACCCTCAAGGTCTAAATGATGATAGTCCCTAGTCAATAATTCTCAGTTTCTTGCATCAATGATATCTAGGATCTTAGGCCTATATTTTAATTCATTTTTCACATTGAATCCTCTCTCCAAGATCAACTTTTTTTCTCTCACTGTATCATTCTTAATCTTGGCAAAGGCCTTATCATTGATAAAATTTTTCTTCCTGAAAACATACATTTTCGCTCCCATCAGTATCTCTTCTTCTAATTCCTCATCTTCATCCACATATTCTTCCTCAGAATTATTGTTAAATGATAAATATGGAGTAGGCCCTCTCTATGGTCTAATCCTAGGTGTATTTCAAGATGTTCTTGTGGGTCTAATTGGTGAAACTTTGGATTTATCCTCGACTTTCTCTACTAAATTCCCATTTTCTTTCTCCTCCCTTGAATTTCTACCTCTTCTACTTTCGACCATTTCAATAAATACAAGTGAAAGAATAAGCCTGTAAAACCATTTAAAACCAAATTGTCGAAAAAAATGTTCGGTAAATTTCTACTTATCTATCTAATAAGGAGAAATTCATCAGAAAAAATAGTTTATAAATCGAGAGTTTGAAATTCATAAGAAATTTTTTGATAAAATATCATTGATAGAAACAAACATTCGTAAGTTATTCAAGTCATGCGATAAACAAACACAAAAATACCAAAACTCATTTGAAACTTAGTCTCAAATTAGTTTGCATATAAAATTCAATCATTCGGAGTATACTAAAAATAGTTCAAAAATTTGATATCAATAAGCAAATTATCACACCACTCTCATACTAGTATTATAATTGAAAACGTTCGATATCAAAACAAATTTAGAGTAAAAATCTAGAAATTTAGCTTCTAACCCAAATAAAAATCTCAAAATCCATGAAAAAACCGAAAATATAATCAATAAAAGGCCAGGGTTCCCATTGATTACCTTCTTGAAAGTGAATCTTTCAAGATTTGAACTCTAAAACTCCTCTGGAATGCTCTTCCAAGCTCCAATTTGAATTCTCCTTTCTCAAGCCTTAGTTGGCTATACATTCTCAAAACTTACCAATTTTTGGGTTGAATATGTGAAGATTGGGGTGAGAATCACTTAAATACACTAAAATTATGCTTTGGAAGGTTGAATCTAGTAGAAAATTTGGACTCTAGATCGAAAAGTTGCAATAATTTATGAGTGTTAAATGATTAAATGTGGCGATTTTGAGATTCTATTTTTAAAAATGTGTATTCGTTCTTAACGAATCAGGGTTTAAATAGATTTGCTGAGAAATCGCTGCCTAAATCTCTAAAAATGAACCTCGGTGGTTCAGCGATTAGTTCAACGAATCTTAGTTATAACTGCAAATCACTGACAAATTGCTGACCTGAAATTATAATAAATATTTTGCAAACTAGTACCAATTTTCTCAACAAATTCTAGTACAAACTAGAATCGTTGGGAAATTGCTGGCTTATTTTAACTGTTTTTTCAATTTAATTGATTTTTCCATATATTTATCACATCTATGTCTAATAAAAAAGTATTGTTATTCAAAATTATCATAATTTGACTATTATTTGTACTAAACAATAATTTCATTACTATAAATAACCCACTAACATAAAAACTAATAGATAAATATAATATAATACGGAAAGAAATTGGTTGGATCAACTCCCCTTATATAAGATTATTTTAGAATTAAATTCCTAAAATATCCCCATTATAAGAGTCTAAAGTTGAGAAAATATAAAAAAACAACTAACTAATCCTAATACTAAAACTGAAAGTAAATATAGAGTATAGGTTGCCTCCCACATAGTGCTTTGCTTTATTGTTGTTAGCTCAACTGAACCACTTAGTTCTAAATTGGTTCTATAAACTTAAATGTAGGATTGTCCACTCTAGTGCCATTTCAGAAAGTGATTGCTTGGCCGTGCACCCTAAAAGTGATTATTTTGTTCAGAGTATCATGACAGCTTGCGAAATGGCTAAGAAAGGTCGCCTTAAGATTAATGGATCATCTTCATTGGTGAAGTGTAGCATAATCAAAAAGTCTATGGGAATAATGTAATTTTAAATCTGAACAGGTACGTTAGTAACCACTCATATTGGTTTTACTGAATAACCGTTTAGTAGAATAACTTTTTAAGAAGCAAGTACATCCAACTCCAGTTAAGTATGCAAAAGAAGTGAATTGACATTTAGTTTGCTCTAGAACTTGTATCACACATATCTTTAAAATACCAAGCCCATTTGACTTTTATGTTTATGCATATATCTCCTGGATCATCAAGCTTGACAATTGCTAGATTCTTCTTTTTCTTCTTCATATTATTCGTAGCTTTAAACTCATCCATTTTAAGATCATTCTCAACATTTTTGTTGCTTAACCCTCCATTCTTGATTTATTATCTTTTGATTTGAAGTATCTTCAACTCGCTCATTCTTTTTCATAACATTTTCATCTTTCGTTGTTACTGCATTAATAACATATACTTCAGCTTTTAAATTATGATGATTTAATTCTAATGATTCATTATCATTAGTTTGTTCATTATTAGATTCATCAGAATTATCATATACATCTTCATCATTAAAATGAAAAGTGACAATTTTGTTTTCAAATTCCATAAACATTGTTCATTCAAAGCTATATAACTTTGTTTTAGCTGTTTTAAGAAATGGTCTTTGACACATGTCGCAAGTATAACGACTTGCTTGTGGTAATAGTGCAATCAACTTACGTTGATTACGGATATCATCCTCAGGGAAAGATTTTTGCACTAGTTGTTTACTTATTTAACTTTGAACTATTGCTAAGGAAATCCCTTTTTTAATTGGTTTTATGTTAAACTAAACTAATCTAACAAATCAATTCAAACTTTACTTTAACTCTTATAGTAAGGATATCTTAGTTCACAACTTCACCTAGGTAATTTAATATTATGCTATTCAACCACTTTTACATCTTAATATGTTGTTTGCAATGCCTAATTATAATAGACATATCTCATTCAAATCCATTTTAACCCACTATCGTGGTGGAAAAGATTCTAATATGCAAACAAGAACTCTACCTATTAGTGTGAATAAAATAAGCTCTACATTGCTTTAATTCCCAAATTTTTCGATTCATAACTAACTTAGTTTACTATCCTTGCCTCCCTAATCAACAACTATCTATCGGTGTTTTGTATTTTACAGTTGCATCGTTCATGTTCGGATTAAAAGCTCCAATAGTCATAATAACTTCTAAAAACTAAATTCATTAAACACGTGATCAAGATGTCTAAAGCATTATGCTTATAATCAATACAAATTCTAACCATTACACTTTTTATAATCCCCTTTTACTCATATTCAAAGCATAGCATTCATACCATAGAATCTATTGATCCCTAAGATAAATAGACTACTCACATTTCATTGAAACACACACATTACAATTCATAATTGAAATCATTGCAAATTAGAGATGAATAAAAGTATTACCTTCAATTAAACTAATGAAATCAAACTTGAATTGCAACAATGAAGTCTTCAATGTTTTCTCTACAAAAAACTCCTTAATACTCAAACTCAAAGTAAGACTATGCTAACTTACTCTAATAGTGGCTAATAGTTGATATATTGCTAGTATACCATGTTCTAATACTTAATTATACTTCCTAATAAGAATTAGAAACTCTACTTTACAATTTAGCGCGAAATAAAACTCCAACTTTCTATTTTCTTCACGAATGGCGCTGTCACTAATGCCTCAGCGTCGTGGCTTATAAGGCATGGCGCTGCCACTGCATGCGCTTCTCTTGAGCTCCTAGGACCTCAGTCTGTCACCTCTTGTCTCGGCATTGTCCATTATGTTCCACAGCGCCACCACCGCGTCGGACCTCCAGACTTTATTTCTTCACTTTCTTTGCTCTCCCACACTACGTCTTTCCTTCTCACGCTGTGCCTTAATACTCCACAGCGCCACCATGTGTAGCCATGGCGCCAACCATACTTTTGTGGGTTTTTTGCTCTGTTTCTTCTCTTTTTTCTTATTTCCTTCATTTACACCTTATTTACCTGAAAATGCAATAACACCATGAATTAGAGCTCATTTAGGGATATTTATATTAAATATACTACTAAACTAACCCTATATAAGTATAAATAATCACTTATCAAATACCCCAAACTTAGAATTTTGCGCATCCCGAGCAAAAATGTATTTTAATAAGTTTCATAATAACTAATTTTCATTCAATTTATATTGTTCATGGAGTATCCTTTAATTCACTAAGTTTCAAGTTAATAATCCACTCAAGAATTTTCCTTTGCAAAAACTTATATTTTTAAGACATGTAGTTTTAACAACACATAAGACTTCACTTTCGAAACACCAAAGTAGATCACAACCAAAAAACATCACTACTCATAAGTTTGTTTCATCCCAACACTCAAGTAGTAAGTATGCAATCTCATGATTTCTTATTAAGCTCAAGAATTCACAAATAAGCATAAATCATACTCAATTTTAGTAGACTTTAGCACTTTAAGAGTCTATAAGACTTCATATAATTGGAATGGAAACTTAACTCAATTAGTTACTCGTACTCGAGCTAAATCTTTTATTTGAAGAGCTTTATTTTACTTCTACCTTCTTTTCTTTATTTAATTTCTCTCTCATTCTTTTTTTCTTCTTATTTATCTTCTTCTTCTTATTTTCATTTTTATTTTAACAATCCGTACTCCTTTTCCTATAGACTCTATTTTTTCACTTTTTCCAACTGTCATATTCTTTGCTCCATTTCCTGTAGAACTTGTGGGATTATCTCATCATTTTTTAATTTATAAAACTCTTGTTAGCATTTCTCACTTTCACTAAATCAAGTAAGTTAACTCTAATTTTTAATTTACAATGCATATTTCTTCCCCTTTTGCACTAAGTATTTATTTGCTTTGTATTATCAACTAAGATTCATACTTATTATAGATTCCTTAAAGATCTAACTTTTTCCAAAAGAAGTGTTATAATTTCTTGCTTTTGTTTCAAGTTCAAGGTCGACTTCCCTAACTCTAGGTTTCTAATCATGAAACCTCACCGTAATTTGCTACATTTCATTATTTCTTCTTCAAACATTTAAAATACTCTTTTGAGTTTCATATCAACAAGATACTTGTAATCTATTCATCCTCAATTAAAGGCATGAACATGCAAATGAGCTACTTATTCATTACATATTACTATGTATAATCTAATTTATACTACTTAAACATTCAAATACTAAATAAAATGAA
This sequence comes from Stephania cephalantha, assembly GCA_039657325.1. NCBI lineage: Eukaryota > Viridiplantae > Streptophyta > Magnoliopsida > Ranunculales > Menispermaceae > Stephania > Stephania cephalantha. The sequence goes on from CM077577.1 coordinate 28,938,180, forward strand.
AAATTTATACATTGCCATACTTTCCTCCTTAACTATTTCAAATTAAAATTTTAAACGATCATAATGTAGTGTTTATCCTTATTTTTCTGCCTATCTTACCACTTCTCATAGTGTATTTTAGTGTCAATGCCCTTGAACTTAAGCCAAACATTGTCCTCAAGATTTAAAAATAAGCCTCAAACATGAAAACACTAAAACACACAAACATATATAATAACACAAATTATAATAAGCATAAACTAAACGTAAAATTTAAACAAGTAAATAGTTAACTAAATATCCCAAATGTAAAAATGAATGGTATCAATTTCACTCTTATCTCTCCAGGTCTAAAGGAATCCTAATACAATGATTTTAGGACATGGCGTCGTCATCATCATCATCATCATCATCATCATCATCATCATCATCAACTGCATCATCAACTCTAGCATAGGATGGTGTTAAAGGATGCTCCACCTTCATGGTTTGCACCAAATCATGATCAAATAAGTAGTTCAGTGCTGCTGAAAAACCTAATGACCTATCAATAGGTCTCATCTATCAAATCCTATCATACCTAGCTATGGCCCTATGATGATCGACAAACAGTATGAAATTACCCTGTCCATTCCATCGGTGTTTCTCTCTCCTTTTCATATCTTGCTCATATCATAACACGGATGCCTGGTAATACACCTTGTCCTCTTTTGTACTATCTCCGCATCTCGTCTATCTATAGCCTCTGCTACCGTGGAGTCAAGTCATCTGGTGGTACTGGTGCATGTGGTGGAGGAGGTGGTGGAAAGACCTCAGGACCATCAAAGTCCTGCTCTCCAATCTATGGATCTACAAATTCATAGCCCTTAACAAATCCCTGCTGTTCTTGCTCCTCCTTTTCTTAATATTCTTCATCTTCTAGCTTTAGGGCTAGTTCTGTTGTTGTTCTGTTGCTAATGTTGCTTGATCTTCTTATCGTTTGGCCAACAACTCGACCTCAAGTCTCACTCCGTCGGCCCTCTCTCTCCTCCTCGGAGTCTTGATAACCAGGTGGTGATTTCAACGTGTACATGAAAGCTTCATTCATGGTTGGTTGGGCCTCTATATCGAATTCTTCATCATTTCTCAACCTCACTCCGGCCTTTAAGCACATCTGAGTAATCAAGATAAGAAACAACAATTTCTTGTCTCTTTCTGACATGATTGACTCCCTCTAATTATTGTAGATGATTTCATCAATGTCGATCTCCCGTTCTTTGTAATCTCATATAGACAAGCTATTTTCGGCTTGTTAATCTCACCTACTGAGAAGTGGGGTATACCGATGCAACAAGGAAATGTTGCCATATTCTGTAAACTTTTCTAACACTCACCTTCTTTATGTGCTTCGGTACATTCTCAGCTCCTATAACTGAACCTTGTTGTTCTAGGATAACCAATGCACCCTCTGTAGCTCTAAAAGGGTATAGGTTATAGGGCCTCTCATATAACTTATTCGAAAAACTCGGTTCGGCTCCAAACAAACTTAAGTGCTCCAACCCATAGATAATATTGATCTCATGTCTATTAAAGGAAACAAAAATCCTTCTCACCTTCATTGGCTCATCCTTAGTTGTGAACTTCGCGTTAGCATAAAACTCCAACACTAACCCACTTACTCCTTAAACTTCATTATTTCTATAGTCTTGAGTGAGTTGCTCCCAATTTTGTTGCCTGATGAAATTATTCACTCTATTATCATACTTGGTCGGCAAATTAATCTTCTTTCACAAATGAACTTCATATGTAGGATTTTCTCTTATCGGTCCTTAACATATCTACTAATGAAAATTTTGAATTTAAAAGGTATATGCTCTTCTTCATTGGAATTTTTTGAGGTATTGCTCTAGTTTGGCTAACTTGTTGCCTTGTTCTTGTCATTTCTTCAAATTTCAAACAACTACACAACAATGAAATGCAACTCGGGTCTTCAAATCACCTAAAAATCAAAATTCAGATCATGCACATGCCAAATAATGCAAATATATCAATTAAGTGTCCATGGGTAACATTAATGCTCACATTCACATAATCTTGCAAAACCTATCCTACAACATCAAATTCGCTATTCAAACAAGATCATCAAAAATTTTCAAAATTCAAAGCATACCTAGATGAAATTGTAAATTTACCTCAATGCCAAATTTATTTCCGATGTAGAACACTCCTCCAAGTCTTTATCAATCCAAGCCCTTTCACTTTTCTCACCAACTAAAACCCTAGCTCACCTTGAACTCAAAATCCAAAAATCAAAGCCCTAGCTCTCCAACTTGTGCAAATCCATAATGTGCTTGTCTCTTTCACACTCAATCACTAGGAACTCTCTAATCTCATTTATAAATGATCAAACTCTGGCTGTAGGGGATGTATGCTTGGTGGTTGTGGTGGGGTTTTAATGCAAGTGTGAAGAATGAATGAAAATGTGGGCCTAAACCCCTTACATCTTGGCACGACGCCATGACAGCGCCCCCACTGCGTCGTTGACGCAATGGGGTTTTTTTTCTCATTGTGTCTGCTGTCATCTCGGGGTCGTGGCCAATCCCTATGGTGCCGTGGGTAATACCCACGACATCAAGATATCTGCCAACGTACCTCGCGTATATTTTTTGTTAATTCTTTTCCGACGCTCCTTCAACTTTATGTATCACTCACACAAGATGTCGTGACCGCATGAAATCCATGTTAATATAAAAATTAATAAATTTTACCTTTGATTCGCCCATGCACCTTACCTTCATCGCTTTGAGCTCTTTCGCTCTTTAATGAGTTAGCAAGACATTTTTATTCTGATGAATCATCACCCAGTGAATGGTCTTTCTTGCACATTCGATACAAATTTTTGAAACTTAGAACTAAAATGTGTTAATTGTAATTATTAAACTAAATAACTAACTATTAATTGAAATTTAAAATCTCGAAACTTCAAAACCCTCGGGGCGTCTCCAGTAGCGCTTAATTTAACGTCATTAGCCCGACGTATGCACCACGGCTCTTAAATGATCACTACGTGTGCCAAAGTTACTTCAATAATGTATCCCCGCGAAGTTCCCCATATCCTCTAATCCTTTTATGGCATGCTATCTTATCCTTCATAAACTTTGTGTAATTTAGCTTGCTTTGCCATTCTTTGATAAAAGGAATTGTCTTTGTAAATTTTTTAAATATCATTGCACAAACTCCAATTGTCTCAACAATCCATTGCTCTTGCAATGGTTGCTGAAACAGTAATGGTGATACAACAAAATTTATCATCCCTTGCTCAAACTCCATACTGTGTGATCTTAAGTTTTTACTGCTTTTGTTACTTATTATTGTTTCAAACTTCTCTAGATCAACTCCATTATCATGTTGTTTTACAACCTTGATATGATTATCCTCTCTAACATGGTCAAGTGAATCACCTGGCCCTTAAGCATCAACAATGTCGTAATCCCCTTGATTAGGCTTCGCTACCATTTCGTATGCTTCATGACATGTTTCCTCAATCGTTAAAAACTCCTCGACTTGGTTCTCTTTGGACTCAACCATAACCTTTTGTCTTAAATTTATAAATTTTGCAATTTCCTCTTTATTCTTTTCCAAATTCAAGAAAGTCTGATTTTCCTCTTCCTTCTTCATAGTAAATGATTGCGCAGTAATCTCTAATCTTTCCTTATGCTTCTTGAGATCATGCTCACTCTACTCAGCTATTTTTCTTAATAATTTCTCTAAAGATGTAAGAGACAATTGTTCATCCATCTCTTGATCTTGTCGTGATTGCCAGTTGTCGTGAGAACTCCATGATGGTTGATAGATATTTTGAATGTGAGGGTTGTCAAAGCTTTGATAATTATGCCATGATTCCTTTCCTTGTATGTAGTTGCAATGCCCTTGACTTCCATAAATCTTGAAAAGTTATACGGGTTATAATATGGTTGATGATATCTCGTTCATGTCAAACCACTCGCGATTGGTTGTGCTTGTTATGTGATATTATCTTGAACAACTTCACTTTGATAGACCAACCTAGAGATTCGATCAATGATTTCACTATTTGATTCCTTAACATAATAACTATACATTTTTTATATCCCTGAAACACTAAAGACAAAAGAAAGTAGATCATGGGCAATATGGTCAATCAAATTTAAATTTCTTTTGTTTTGTTTTTATAAACTTGAAAGTAAAGTACTTAAAGTTAAATTTAGCAAATTTTCAAACTAACTACGTAATACTAAGTGGCTACCTATCCCTGGCAACGACGCCAAAAACTTGACACGCGCTGCAAGTATAATGGCTCGCTTGTAGTAATAGTGCAATCAACTTAGATTGATTACGGATATCGTCCTCAGGGAAAGGTTTTTTTACTAGTTGTTAACCTATTTAACTTTGAACTATTGCTAAGGATATCCATTTTTTAATTGGGTTTATACTAAACTAAACTAATCTAACAAATCAATTCAAACTTTACTTTAATTCTTATATTAAGGATATCTTAGTTCACAATTTCACCAAGGTAATTTAATATTATGCTTTTCAACCACTTTTACATCTTAATATGTTATGTGCAATGCCTAATTATAATAGACAGATTTCCTTCAAATCCACTTTAACCTACTGTCTTGATGGAAAAGATTCTAATGTGTAAACTAGAACTCCACCTATTATTGTGAATAACGTAAGTTCCACATTGCTTTAAGTCTTAAATCTTTGGATTCATAACCAACTAAGTTTACTATCCGTGCCTCCCTAAACAACAACTATCTATCAATGTTGTGTATTTTATAGTTGTACCATTCATGTCTGGATTAAAAGCTTCAATGGCTGTGATAACTTCTAAAACCTAAATTCATTAAACGCGTGAACAAGATGTCTAAAACACCACGCTCAGAATCAAAATAAATTTTAACCATTGCACTTTTATAGTCACATTTTACTTATATTCAAAGCATAGCATTCATACCATAGGATCCATTGATCCGTAAGATAAATAGACTACTCAAACTTCAGTGAAACACACACATTACAATTCACAATTGAAATCATTGCAAATTAGATATGAATATAAATTTTACCTTCAATCAAACCAATGAAACCAAACTTGAATTGCAACAATGGAGTCATTAGTGTTTTCTCCATACAAAACTCCTTAATACTCAAACTAAGTAAACCTATGCTAAATTACTCTAATGGTGGCTAATAGTTGATATGTTGTTAGTTTACCACGTCTTAATACCTATTTATACTTCCTAATATCAATTAGAAACCCTACTTTACAATTTAACTCGAAATAAAACTTCAACTTTCTATTTTCTTCCTGATTGGCGTTGTCACTAATGCCCTGGTGTCATGCCTTATAAGCCATAGCACTGCCACTGCGTGCACTTCTTCTAAGCTCCTGTGACCTCAGCGTTGTCACCTTCTGTCTCGGTGCTGCCCTTTACGTTCCTCATCGCCGCCACTGCGCTGGACCTCCATACTTGATTTTTTCACTTTCTTTGCTCTCCCACACCGTGTCTTTCCTTCCCATGTTGTGCCTTAATGCTCCATAGCGCCACCATATGTAGCCACAATGCTAACCATGCTTTCATGGGTTTTTTTCTCCATATCTTCTCATTTTTTATCATTTCCTTCCTTTACACCTTATTTTCCTAAAAACGCAATAACACCATAAATTAGTGCTTATTTAGGGATATTTATACTAAATATACCATTTAACTAACTTTATATATAAGTATAAATAATTACTTATCAGTCTTCCTAAAAGTATAGGCAGAGATTTAGATAATATTGAGTTTCCCATTTCCATGAAATATAAATCAATTGGAAATACTAAGTTATTTACTTTTATTAAGACATCTTCTAGTAAACCGTAAGGTTTAATAGCTGTGTTGTCAGGTATTGAAGATTAATAGGTGTATCAATCAATAACCTATTTTCAATGACTCATATAGTTTAAGTGACATAATCTTAATTGATGCTCCAAGATCACGCATAGGAAAATCTATAAAAGAAGTTCCTAATGTAATAGGTATTCTCAACATTTCTAAATCAGAACATTTCTCATGTATTTTCTTTTTAGTTAAAGCAGACACCTTTTGTACTAAGTTTTCTTTAGATTCTTCTAAAAATTTGTCCTTAGATTCAGAGAATTCTTTCAAAACTTCATCATAATTAGAAAACTGCATGATTGATTTCATCAATGGTTTATTAATTTTTATTTTCCTAAATGCTTCAGGAGTTTCCTCATTGTTTTCTTCCTCCCTAGCATCAGTTGATCATTGTGGAATGGTAGAATATTAATACATATCTTCATTCAAATTATGAAAAATCTTATCATTTTCATCCTTATCAATTATTTTAGAATTTTTTAAAGATTCTTCATATGCTTCAATTCTAGCTAAATACCACGGGTATAGCCTTTCAGGAAAATGTGTATATTTCAATTGTTCGGCCGTCCATTCTCTAATAGGAATGACATTAGCCATCATTTCTTCTTCTTTTTCTTCAATAGTTTTATGTGTTTTCTGTATTACCTTGTTTAAGTATTTTCCCAGTTATAGGTGTGTCTTTCTTGTCATTGAATAAAGCATTAACTTGTGCTTGACTAGTAGGAGCAACGACAGCTTGAGTAGGTGCTTTAGCTTGATTACTCTATTGAGTACTTAACCTATTTTTTTAAATTCATTTGACTTAACTGATTTTGCAGTTCATTAATAGTAGTATCAGTCTTAATCTGATTTTGAGAAATCTGTGTAAAGTTTTAATGACCTTGGTTCATAAAATTATGAAAGATTTGCTCTAAATTTGGATTCATAGATTGAGCATTTTGTTGAGGTTGCTAATTAGGTGTAGATTGCATTATCTTGGTCTATAAGTACTGCAATTTTGATTTTGAAGACCATAACTAAGATTTGGATGTTGTCTTCCAGGATAATAAGTATTGTTATTATATTGATTTCTTTAAGGACTAGAAAAATTTGTACATCATTGCATTAAACTCTTCAGTATTCTCTTCATGTAGAGTAGGACACACATCCGTAAAATGTGTAACCTCATTACAGAATATATAAGCTTTAACTTGATAGATCTATTTTTAATTAACAGCTTAACTATATTAGATAATTCATCAATTTTATCATTAGACATATTATTTCTTCTATCATCCACTTCATAAAGTTTCTTTCTTGAGGATTCAATCTTTTCACTATATTACTTAGATTGTTTAGCCATTTTATTAATTGTTTCTTTTACTAAAGTATATGTTGTTTCAAATAAAGATCCACCAGATATTGTGTCTGATAAATTTTGTTCAAAGTGATCAAGTCCTTCATAGGAATATTCTAATAAAGCTAATTGAGTATATCCATGTTGTGGATAAGAAAAAATTAATCTTTGGAATCTATCCCATAACTCATTAAAATTTTCATCATCTTTCATCTTTGCGACTTTGATTTTCTTTCTATAGGATCTAATTTCTCTAGCAAGCTTATATTCATCTAGGAAAGCTTCTAACATTTGAGTCCATGTAATTATTGAATCTTAGGGAGATAGAAAAATCAATCTTGTGCTTGATCTTTTAATGCAAAAGGAAAAGTTTTAAGTTTGACTTGTTCTAGAGTACTTTCTTTCGGTTTCATCCCGTTAACCTTATGTTGATACTCTCTTATGAATTTATGTGGGTCTTCATTGTCTTTACCATAGAAGTTAGGGAATGCACTAATAAATCAAGATCTAAGTTCAAATTCAGGAAATTCATTGAGGTATGCTATGCATATAAGCTCATATGTTGTAACATTTTGATTTGCTAGTTTAAAAGTAAGTTCTCTATTAATGTTGTTATTATTATTATTATTATTGATAACTCTATTATTATTATTATTATTATTATTATTATTATTATTATTATTATTATTATTATTATTATTATTATTATTATTGTTGTTGTTGTTGTTGTTGTTGTTGTCCTCCATCCTACTAGCTAAATTTCCCCTAAGTTGTTGTTGCCTTAAACTTTGATTAAAAGTTATATCTATTTCATGATCAAACGAACGTAATGATCTTGTAGAATTAGAGCGATGAAGTATGATGACCATATAAAGTTTAAACTCCTAAGAAATTATTTAAAAATCCCCGGCAACGGTGCAAAAAATTTACACGTGTCGAGCATGCACAATAATTTCTTGTATTTTCTTATTATTTATAGTAGTGGTAAATGTGATATCGTCTCCACATGAATTTTGCAAACTTCTAAGTATTTCTATTTTGTTTTATTTTTCTTAATTTAGTTTATCTAATTAAACGTGATTTAAAATACTAAACAACTAAAAACTATGACTACTAACTTAATCAACTAAACTAACTAAATTAATTCAAACAATTCAATGCAACCTTAATTAAACAAAATTCAAATTCAATATAATATAAATATCTAAACAAACGCCCACTGAATAATGTAATATACTAGGATTGCATTCAAACAGTAGAACATAACAATACTTCATAACCTAGTTATAATTATATCACATAGAATCTTGGAATCATTAAATCCCAATTCATAATAGGTTGATAGCCTTAAGCAAACCATTGATTTTCCTATATTCAATGGAAAATAAGCCACATCTATATCCTTATAAATCTACATATTGGATAAAATGTAATAAAATAGAAATATGATAGCATTAACACTTGATGAAAATCTTGTCTAATTTAAACCGAATATTAATCAAAATATGCTAATTAAAAATAACTTAGAACACAATCACCTAGAACATCAACTCGGGTAATATGGCTCCATAGATTAATCATAGTTACTACTTCTATAATTGTTGTCAATATACATAGATTTAGAATTAAAATATCATTATACATATTTGCAACTATGCATATAATATCTATCTTCATTAGTTGTAATATGCAAAAATAATTTATTAAAACTGTGATTGTTGTGTATGATTAGATTTAAAGCATTAACTACATAATTCCTTAATTATAATGGTATAGCAATCCAAAGTATATACATGTATGGAGTTTGTTTAGATTAATACACTACTCACTCATGTTGGAAATAAACAATGCAATAATATAATTAAAATACATAATTAAATAAATACATCTTAATGAAATAAACAAAGCACCAATGTCATTTCAAACATAAACTCAATAAAAACTAACTTCTAGATCTCACAAATTTTGTTAAAAGAAAAGAGGGCTCTTAATTTCGAAGCCCTAGGGTCCTATTTATAGTTTCCTAAGCTATACAAATTATTAATAAACTTAAATTCTTCATAATAATATAAAAAAAAACGCAACCGACCTCAGCGATTCCAATATTGTACATAAATCGTTAAGTTAGTCACTGAAATTTGGTCTCTGTGCTCCACCGATTCATCCAGCGATTCCTAGTGTAAACTCCAATTCGCTGATGATTCGCAGTATCTTCTCTATTGTCGATTTAGACAACGATTTTTGTGTGATCTCATATTGATGGCTAATCAGTGGCTTTGTTCTCGGTTGACTATTTTGCTTTTCTTCCTCTTGTTCTTCCGTTTCTTTAATTTTCCTAATTAAATCCTAAAATGACAAAAACAAGAGAATACCTAGTGTAATATAATCATTTATATCTAAAATCAACATAAATTATACTATAAAATATGTATAATTATTTACTTGTCAATCTATTGAATCTTCGTGTTTATAAATGAGAATCAAGTCATCAAAGTGCATGAATATCCATTTCTGACTTATAACGGCCCGATATTTATTGACGCCATTATCTCGTTTAATTTCATACTCGAGCGTCAGCTCATGCCCATATGGACGCCCGAATAGGCTAGGACACGCCTGACTAGGCATAAATCATTATTTTTGTCTGTTGGTTGCATAATTGCGATGTTAATTATTTTGTATTTCATAACGCATCGCATGTGTGTATTTATATTGCCATGCTGTGTGAGAATGTGTGATAGGTAAATGCCTCATAAAACGTGTCGACTCGTGTATTGGGTAGGCCTAGTAAAGGTAAACTAAGTCTTATAATGCTAACTTAAATAAAATGACTAGAACAAAGGTGAATATGTCATAAAATAGATAATCAAACTTTAGGCTGAGTCATAATAATCGGGTGCATTAAGGATTTGTGCACCTTGGGATGTGTGTCGAAAGGCGGGACACTAGGTGCCGAATAATTGGGTGCTATGGGAAATGGTAGTACACCAATTTAATACCCTAAATAGCCTACATATGTATAAAAGTGCCTAAGTTAAATTAATTAAATCAATTGATTACAAATGCCTATAGTTGGATGAAAAAATTGATGTCATAGATTTGCCTCGAGATTTGCAATAGAATGGAATCCTAAGAGATTTGAGTTGGGAATTGGTGTCAACAAGATGGAAGTTAGTGGAGTAGGAGTTAACAAGGACCATTAGATTGACCGAACACAATCCATTTGAAAAATTCTCATATTGGAAAGCTTACTTAGAGACGAACAACTTCTGACTCCAGCATATGCCTATCCTCTGTAATTGGATGAAAAAATTGAATCAATTGATTATAAATGCTATCCTCTATGATTTGAGCATATCTCTCTCATATAAACTCTAAATGAGGCAGATCATATGTTTTTGGAAAGCTTACTTATAGACGAACAACTTTTGTGTCCAGTATATTTTCAAAATTCAAACTCTTTCAAGCTCAAAAACGCTCCGCAATCAGGCAGTTAAAATGCTATTACTGGATTTTTATAAATGAACTTTGACAAGGAACTAATTTCGCAATTCTTATCGCATTGAGCTCATCTTTTAGTATGTTTCTGTTGGGTATGTTAGCTGCCTTGTGACTGAAAATTACAATTTTTTGAACTATAAATTAGAAGAAATGCTTTTTACAAGATTGTTGGTCGGACTTGATTCCAATTTGAGCTGTTTTTTGTTGAAGTTTGATATCTCTTTCGTTTTAAATCAGAATTTTGCAAACCAAAATTTTTCAAAAAGTAAAGACATAGAGCAAAAATGTTCCTGTTAAGTGTCTTCAATGATTTGGAATTTATAATGGTCTAATTTGCGCTGCAACATATGATCCCAAATTGAAAGTTGAAACTTTATTTAGTCTTTTAGGGGTTGTTTTGGGAAATAGAACTTTAAACTTAATTTAAACAAATTAAGTCACTCTAAAACACTTGAGATGGATCCCAGGGGACTCGGGGGCTATGTTACGGTAGTCGAGAACATATCGGGTCGGACCGAGGTGTTTTCGAGGCTTAGGAGTATGATTTGAGATGCGTAAATCTCTTAAGAAACACATCTTGAGTATTTAAGTGTTTCAATTGTGCTATCTAATATTCTTTGTTATTCATTTTTCATATTCTATCACTGTTTGGTTTGGTACAATGGTCAGTAGTTTTGTTCACCGCTGGGGTTTAATCAGATATTGTGTTGTATGGGCTCTAGTACGTTAGCCCATAGCATATATCACTCGCGCCCTCGGTGAATAGAAACCTGAGCTGCTAACCTCATCAGTGCACGTTTTTGGTAGGTTGTGATACAAACTAGTCCTCCATTAGTAGTCCGGATGTGAGCCAGTGTGGAAGGACCCATCTGGGATCATCCAGATTGACGAAGTATGGTTTAGTCTGCTACGCATGACACAGCTGTTTGGTTTCATTAATGTTAGTTACGCATGCGATTATCTTATAGTTGCTTATTTATTTTCGCATGTTTATTTAACATTATTATTGGCTTCTTTATTATTAAATGCTCGGTGGTTTTCTTTTGGGATCTTACTCACTGGACTCATCATATATTTTGTTGTGATAACTGAGTGCAGATCCTAATACCAGTAAGGGTAAAGAGGTCTTAGGCGACTATCTCTGATTGCCTACAATTCGGGACTTACTAGTATGTGTTCATTTTGATATTTTGTTATACTTTTGGGGCATGGGAGACTTGATAGACACCGTACATGTATATATTTACTTATCACAGTATGATGATGCCTGATATATAATGTAATTTATTTCGAGTTTTCCACAGTAGGAGTGATGCTTGATATGGCTTGAAAGTTATTAAAAATCTATGATTTTGCTATGATAAGACTTCCTCTGTAAATTACTGGTTACCTATTTGCATCTCCATAAAAATACAAGTCATACTTGTAACTTAATGAATATCTTGAACAACTAGCAAATAATATAGAGAATATGATGAATAGCACGCACATCGAGGAACATTGATGTGGCAACAAACGTCAGCAGGGCTACGAGACTCACGTAGCAGCACATCCAGCGGCCTCAAGGCGCAAGGCCACCACAGTTGGTATTAGAGCGAAGTTGATGGAGCCTCGGGAAAAGTTAAGAGAAATTGGATAAACTTAATAAACAAATCTTAAATGTGGAAACCTGACGTACTTGCCTTAGAACTATAGTAGGGAAATGATTGTGAGGCAGGTACAGTTAGGGTCTATATACGTGTTATATCTTTGATTGTATTATGCAATACACTTATTACAAAGATGATCTAGTGATTTCAAGTTACTGTGGATGAGAGAGAGATTAGCGTCCCGTGCGGAAAAAGTGAGTCCCAGACCTAAGAGTCCAAAGACACATGACTTTTAGAAGACACAATAAGGAAGAGAGTGACAATTGACATTAATGGATAAATGGCTATTCTCCATTAGGTAATTTATATGAGGTGTAAGAACTTACTATGTATACATTGTATAAAGGCAGGATGAGATCATACGTGACTTATACATGAGCGAGAATTACTCATGATGGCCATAGTCACATTATCATCAAATCATATTTTACTGCCTAGTTATAGTCAGGTGCTCTGTAAAGCACTACAAAAGTACCATCGTTGTGTTATGGTATGGGTTCAGGTAGAATTAGTGAAAGCATAACTGGAACAGTCGGTGTTGGAGGTCTGACAATGAGCACGAATATAGCCGAGTAGGTTTGGGGATGTGACTCACCTTCAGGCAAGGTTGAGTGCTAAAAGACGGGAAGCAAGATATTCCATTCTCGAAAATGTCGGTATTGAACTAAAGTTTTGGCATCGAAATGTTATAGTCTAGTATGTTTAAGAGTGAGATTTGGCATCGTTACACTACAAGAAAAATGATATTTAGAAACGGAATTAGCAACGGAATTAAGTTTCGTTGCTAAGAAAAAGTGGTTAGAGACGGAATTGAGACGGACTAATTCAGAGACGGAATAGAAAGAGATCAGAGACGGAAATAGAGACGGAATTAGAGACGGAATTAAATTCCGTCTCTAAATAATGGCGCCAACATTCCCACCAAAACTTTTTTTTTTATAACCGTTCATCAAATCTCGAGATTCGTGCGTGCTTCGATCTAGGCCCCCCCCAAAAATCGATCGTCCAAATAAAAAAAAAAAAAAACCGTCTCTCTCAACTCTCTTTCTCTCTTCTCTGCTTGCGCTCTGGTCTCTCTCTCTCAACATCGACCTCTCCATCCCCTGCGTCGCCTCTCCGATGGACACCGTCTCGGAGTCCTCCATGGCCGTGTCCATGGACGCCCTCGGAGGCATCGCCATCGTCCACTACAACAACACCCCGTCCGACTAGTACTCCATCATCCGCTCCGCCAAGTCCCGCCGCATCCCCTTCGCATCCGACCCCATCTTCAAATCCCCTCGGATTTCATCGATTCCGGCGACGATTTCACCTCCTCCCCCTGCGTTTTCGTCACCCGGAACGGGGACTCCAAGTCCGAGCTTCTAGGGCTTGTTTCGAGGTCGAATTGGGGTTAGGGTTGGGGATTGTATGGAGGCGGCGGCGGCGGGGTCTTCGCGGTACGATTTCGATCAAGCGGCGAGCTTTCTGGCGCGAAACGCGGTGGATTGGGCGCCGTTGGTGGGCGGGGAGGATGGGGAGGTGGTGGATGTGTTCAGTGCGGAGGATGTGGAGAGGATTCGGGGGTTTCCGAAGCTGGGGCTGCCGTCGTTGGGGGCCGATGGGCTGCCGTCGTTGGGGGCCGATGGGCGACGTTTCCCAGCTCTCTCTCTCTCACCGCTCTCTCTCACCGAAATCTCTCTCCCAAACCCTAAATCGCTCTCTGCTCGTTAATAGAGGTAAGTTTGTTGTTTCCCATCTTGCAATTCTTGCCAACTTCATAGCAAAAACATACTCGAAAAGTTATATGTATACGAGTTTTCTTTTGCTCAAGCAACTCAATGTTGGATTAGTTCAGTGAAAGACCTTGTAAGTATTTCATGAAAAAAGAGATGGAAAAATTTGACCTTCAACATCAGTTTCCTAGCTAGTCCAATCAGACTTCAATTTGAGATTGAGCGGGTTCTCAAAAATGCCAATACTAATTTAATTGTTTGGGCTTGATCATCATCAACCACCCCCCACAATGTTCCAATTAATCATTATCGATGTGTCCATTACAACTAAGATGTTTGGTAGAGCCGTATATGATGAAGTTAATTTGGGATTTTGTTGGTGTTGTGGTTACCCAGGTGGTTAATGTGGTGTCATTAGGCCTCTCCTTTCTTTCATTGATTTGTATTATTTTCCATTTTTCACTTTCTGAATACCTATTTGGGGGCTCGTATTTAATCAAATGTTAGGATATTTAGTTGGCTTGTTGCTCTTAGTTCACAAACTTGCATGCTAGATGTGGTGCAGAGAAGGAAAACTGCCTGTTGCCGTCTCCTTATTTTAGAGGTATTTTTTTTCTAAAATGCATTCTAGATGTGGAGGTATTTTTTTTCTTATTTATCTTGACAAGGTGAATATTATTTTTTTGATAGGAAAGTTACAATTGACTGTTTAAAGATTTGAACTTCAATTGGCTTTGAATGATTGGACTAAGAGGTATGTTAGTATTGGCTTCAGTTTTGCATCCGTAAAGAATAAAACTCATTACCACAGTTTTTATTTCCATCCATGTAGCCGCCAAATGGAATATGTGTAGGGAATACATTGGGTGATGAATGATATGGTCTTGTTGTTCTGTCTTTGTTTGATAGTTTATGATAGTTTATTTGTTTGCAGTTATGTATTGATTAAACCTTCCGTTTCTTTTAGAGAATATTGCATTTTGGTTTTGTTGCTTTTCGTAGCTTTTCAATTCATTCTTAAACGATGGATACATTTACTGATTATTGCAAAGCTCTGGTTCTTCTTTGTGGACACGATGTTTCATTTAATATTAATATTGATCTCGCTGGTTGTTTTTGTTTTGTTGGATACCTTTTTCAGCTGTCATCTCCTATTTTTCAATATCAGATAGGTGATGTTGTATCTTATTTCATCGATCATTCAGGTTCACAAGCTGGATATAAAATGCTTCTTGTACTTGGATTTTGCTTTTAGAGTGCTCCTTATTTCCTATAGTAATTTTTGTGACAAATAGAAGGATACCTAGAGGGAAATTTATAATTTTCTTTCAGATATAATAAGATTTTCAGATATAATAAAATTCTTATGGTAGGTCAGTAATCTGTCTTTTTACTTGTCAATTTCATTACTGGGATTCATGAAATTGACGAGGGAAATTTGGCCTACCTAGAGGTAATTGGGCAATAAGCATCTCTAAGCTCTGATTGCATTTTATGGTTGCCCGATTAATTACGTCTTGAGTTTTTGTTTCCTTTGTTTTCTCCATCTGGCAGAATATTCCATCTGGCAGAATATGCATTTTGTCATTATAGTTGCGCTGCTTGTAATTGCTATATAACCTTTTTTTTGAAGTAGCTAGCCTTTATTTTGGTGATAAGAAATAGGCTTTTATGTTACTAAAACTATTTTAAATAGGGGCATGTTGTTGTCTTAATTGTAATTGGGAACTCTTTGAGTTTAGGCTGAGAGAGTTTCAAGACTTTTCTCTGGGGTTACTTTTGTGTTCTTGTCTTGTAATCATTGTTGAATTCTCAAATCAATCGATCAATATTGGTATTCTATCAAAAACTTCATTTGGAAAGTTCTATTTCTCTTTATCCATAAAGAACATATCACAGCTAGGACTCTCAACATTCCAAGCAACTTTAAAGACTGTTTTAAGAATGTTAAATGGCTGTTTGGAAAGTTCTATTTCTCTTTATCCATAAAGAACATATCACAGCTAGGGCTTTAACATTCCAAGCAACTTTAAAGACGAATATGCACGCCTAATTAGCTTGGTGGGTCTCTCTTTCTTTCTTTGTTATCTTTCTCTAAGCTTCAGTTTTTATATGTTCTAAATGTTGAGATAAGCTATTAACCTAACACTTGTTGCTTATGCTTCAAAAAAGAAGAAACTTGTTGATTAGGAACAACTAAGATTTTTGTCTGCTAATCGAGTTGTGCAGACGAGCTATTTTGGTAAATATTCTATCATATTGTTGCAGTAGCTTTAAGATTTGGCTTTGATGTTCTACATGTAATTTCAACACCTCCATTGCATCTTTTATGAAGAAAAAAATTATTTCTTTATGAATCAGATTCCAGTCCCATCTTTGAGAAATGGAGAGGCTGGAGATTGGATTGGAACCTTTGAAGGGCATAAGGGTGCGATGCTGGAGTTGTTGCTTGGATACAAATGCATTACGTGCTGCCTCAGGCTCTGCTGAATTTTTAGCGTAAGTCAGCTATTTCGTTCTGTATTTTTACTGTAAAAATGCAATTGTGTTGTAATTCTTTGCTTTCCACTTTATGCACTATATCCTTTTCTCTAACTTCCCAGTACTAGACACATATAAGCTATTAACTTATAATTGTTGTTAGCTTATATACACATATAAGCTATTAGCTTATATACACATATAAGCTATTAACTTATATTAGGTCATAAATAGTTTATGTTAAACTCCTTATTGTAGTTTTATGGATTTGATGAATTTGTGAATAATGTTTACGCCTTTTCTGGCTTTTAACATGTTTTATGAATTCTATTAATTTCCAGGAAGCTATGGGATGCTTTAACTGGTGATGAACTGCACTCTTTTGAACACAAACACATTGTTCGGGCTTGTGCTTTTTCAGTGGTAATTGCTTCAAATAGTTGGTAGATTGTTGT
Source organism: Stephania cephalantha (assembly GCA_039657325.1). NCBI lineage: Eukaryota > Viridiplantae > Streptophyta > Magnoliopsida > Ranunculales > Menispermaceae > Stephania > Stephania cephalantha. The sequence continues at coordinate 28,955,205 of CM077577.1, forward strand.
AGCATTAACACAACTCAATTGAATGGGGCAGTTGGAATCATTTGCTGACAGAATCGTTTTCATTTTCTTCTCAACTTTCTATTCATTTCATTGTGAGCTTGTTGGAGTGAGGCTTTCAATAAAGCAATGCTTAAGTTTCTAGATGAATTGGGAGCTCAAGAACTGCTGCAATGGAGACCAGAAGACCTTTCTCATCACAGTTGGTATCTACACAGTTGTGATCTTTGCTGTAAGTACTTCATCTTTACTCATCTATTTCAAATACCCTAAATTTTTCTCCAATTTTGTTGCTTCTCAGACCCCCTATAGTTGTTGTTCTTGATGATTACAAGGTTGATTTGTTCAAATTACATTTTGGGTTTTTTAGGGTTTCAAAGATTTGGTACAAAACTTTGGTTGTGAAATTGGTTCATGGAGGAAATATGTGTTGTAGGGTTGCTTGTGATTAGGTTGGAAAGATCCAATGTTTGTATAATGTTGATTTTGATTGATTCGCATTCTATTTTGGATTTGAATGTGGTAATGGTCTGATGTAAACATAGCATGTAAACATAGCATAATGTTAAAGGACTTGTAACTTTGTCAATTTTCCTTTCTATGGAATCTGGCCCTAATTGGTTTATGGCTCATTATGCATGAAAATTTCCATACATCAGTTCTCCTTTGCAAAGAAGAATAGAATCTGGGTAGTTATAACTGAGGCGCTTAAGCATTGTGAAAATGGCTAGTACTGTTTTGGGAGTTCTAGGTGACCATTGTCTAGCCATTTTGGCAGTCTGCTTAGTTCTCATGTGATTGAAGGTTTTCCATATAAAATAGTTTCAGTGGCATATGGGGTGATTGTACTTCCTTTTTTTTAATATGTTTCAACTTTCATGTAACCAGGATCTATGTAGCCAACCCGAAATTGCATCATCAACTGTATTCAATTGATCTGATGACTTTCTAAATTGGACAAAGTTGTACAAATTTGTTTTGCTTCAAATTTTTGTTCCACAATTGCATGTTTGGCATTTTTATTCTATTATTTTTTTTGACTATACAGAAGAAATATAGCTTCGCATTTGTTGTTGGTGAGAAAGGAAGCAATGAACATGATTGTTTATTATTTTATTTTTCCATGTTTTGAGTTATTTTTAAGGTTCATATTTATTATATTTATTTTCTAGTTTTATTGATGTAGTTAGTTCAGGGTTTCCTTTCACCATAGGATTCTTTGACTACTAGAAGTCGAGGATTCGATGTTTTGAGAGAATCGTATTGAATAAATACAAGTATACAACAGTATATTGTTGAGATTTGGCAAATAGTATCACTTGGTCCCTTTCGCGTTTCTCTTAATTTGGTCGTTAAACTTTCATAGGTTCACTTTGGGTCCCTGAACTTTCATTTCCCTCTATTTTTTATCCTTTTTTGCTATATTGGTGAGTAACGATCGCATTTGAAAAATTGGTTCACAAGCGGTTAACGATTTGGTTTGATGAATCGGTTGTGAATTGTTCATGAACCACTTAAGTCGGCAACCGTTACTTTCCAACTTAACAAAAGGACCAAAAGTAGAGGGAAATGAAAGTTCAGGGTCCAAAAGTGAATTGATGAAAGTTTGATGACCAAATCAAGAAAAACGTGAAAGTTCAGGGACCAAATGATACTTTTTGCCTTGAGATTTTGTCTCCGACGATTGTTCTATATCTGTTTGCATCTTTCACAACTTTCCACCGCATTATGCGATGACTTGAATTTTATGATACTTGTAAGGAAACTCACATGGAATTTGTAGAACAGATTCGAGAGGCATTCTTGAAGATGTTATGCAAAATATAACTCATTGACTTATGATAGTTATGCAAAATCAGTCTGGATGGCAAATTAAAATCCAGATTAGGCCTAGCCAGAACATCCAATTTCGGCTTATCCTTAGTTTGCATGTTGGTTATGTAGTTCAGCTCATTTTTAATTTTATTCAATAACAACTTAATCAGCGATTAGCCGAAATTACTATGGATGTGTTGACTCGCATCGCTTCATCGATGTTAGAGCCTTGAATTTTACTTTTATACCTTTTACTTCTTTCTTGTATAATGCATTCTTCAGAGGTTCAATGTCGTTGTTGCATAGCTATCTTGATTCTTATTAATCTGTTTGCTCTTGCTTTTTGGCGATGATGTCTCATTGTCGGTGGCTTGCGGGGTCAAATACAGGGATTTAATACAAGTGGGTAAAATCATTCCTTTTCCATGAATTCTTAAAAGTGCTTATGATATGATGTCGTGATTAGAGTTTATTCCCCTTTGCATTTCTTCTCAGGGGAGGTAGCTTATGTTTGTGGAGTGCTTTTTGGTATTTTTTTTTTGGTTTATCTCTTTGCCTCTCAGACATAGATATAACCTTGACTACCTAGGCTGTCTTCTCGGTCCATGTCTTTTGGATCATTGGATGATAAGTTAAATGTGCATCTTTTAATGATTCAACAACGCCATCAAGAGTCAAATGATTTAGTTGGTTGCCTTGTGACATTATGTGTCATTCTATGAAAAGGCAACAACTGCAATGAGTAGTATGAGATTACTATTAGTCATCTAATAAGTAGTATGCGTTTGCAGATGTCAATTATCGATCTAAAGATTCTAAACTAATATCTCAATGTTTGATGCATGAGCAATGGTAGTATGAGATTACTATTAGATTACTATTAGTCATCTAATAAGTAGTATGCGTTTTCAGCTCATGAAAAACCCCTAAGGAAGACTTGTACATATATGCATATATGAGGCCTGTCAGCCAATGCACTTTACAAGTTCAGCTGTTGCATGTTGTGTGTACTCCTGGTTTTATCTTTATCTTGTTTTTTGAAGAAAATTATCTTATCTTAAAAACTGTGATAAGATGTTAATGACAAGAAAAAATAGTTGCCAGACAACTGTTGCACTTTACATTTTAGTTGAATCTACTGCTGATCTTTTTGACTATTGCTCCACAAGCTCATTTTCATCACTATCAGGGCTTGGTTGATTCTCTAACTTCAGTTGCAGATTCCAATTGGTACATGGATTCAGGAGCCTCTAGTCACATGACTTCTGATTCATCCTCTCTAATGAATAAAGTTGATTTCAATTCAGTAAGTTTCAATTCAGTAATTGTTGGAATTTATGCAAGTAAAGACCTTAGTTGAATATGTGCTTATGCATTATCTTCTTGGATTCTTAGCTAAATGATATCTATGACTGTCTTCCTTAGTCAATTTTCTTCATTTTAAGATTAATTTGTCTCTGTTTTTAACTTTTTTTGTGGTTGTCCACTTTATAACTCGTCGAAATTTTTCATCTGCAATGTTTGAAGGAAACTACTTGATAAATTATCTTGCAACAAGGGGACCGAGCTTGACCTTTTGTACATGGTTTATCCAAGGTACCACATGCTCTATCTTTTACCTTTTTCTTGTTTACTTCTAATCAGGCAACTTCAGATCACTATGCCATTGGATTGAAGATATTAAATCAGCTTGTGTCTGAGATGAATCAGGTCAGTCCTGCTGAAGGTTCATTGTAAATCTACTCACATGGGGTTTATGATTGCTTCTTCCAAATCTGAACAAAAACATGTGTCTCAGATGATTTTTCCTACTTGAAATAGATTATCATGTATGTTTAAAATTGATTTTGCAAAAGCAGTTAGCTTAAATAGTTCTGAATCTCTTCTATACATGGTTGGTTCATTCTAATACCTCTTTTTCCCTTTTTTGTTTGGTAAGTGGTGGGGTACAAGCCCGTGATTTGTGTAGAACTTTGAATACCCTGGTGGGCCATTTTCTTTTTGTTAGTCAGATATACAAGTCTCTACATTTTTTTAAGGAATGGAGTTATTATCTGTTTGTATGATTTTTCAAGTTCTATTATCATTCTCCTTCGTTCTATCTATCGCATATTCACATTGCTTTATTTATTGTTAATAAATTTATGATAACATCTTAACGCAATATTTTTCTCTTAGGTCCATATAACATGCAATTGATGTCATTTACTTCTATTCATCAGTTCTGTTGATGAGGATGCAAAGGAAAAGCTAGCACCATATTCAAACTTTTGTGCGGTGATGAGAGCTATTCTAACGGGGACCTTGAAAAGGTTGGTTAAGTTTATGCCCCATTTTTCTTATTTATAGCTATTTATGCGGCGTTGCGCCATTTATTCTTGGATATCGTGTATCAACGAGATGTCCCAACAAGTCGCAAAACACTTGTACACCGAAAAGGTGCAACCAACAACTTTCTTTGCCAAAGCAAGTAGGAAATATGTACACAACATCATTATATGCGCATTTGCATCACTTATTCACGAAAAACATAGCGCACTGATAATGTACTCGTGTACCTCTAGAGGTTAGTGTATGGCTTGCTTTTCACCAACTCTTGTTTAATTTTCGGTGACCATCTGTTTGTTGTGCTATGGAGTTCCATGATACAATAAATTTTGATGTTTGTAAATGGCTGGAATATAGAGTTTAGTAAATGTATTATTGTGTTGGTGTCAGTCACTGCTCTGATATTTGGGGAGGAGTTGCAGTTACATTAGTAAATGTCTTTTTTGGTTTGATTGTATCGTTTTGTTTATCTTTAGTGTTATGATACCGATGATGTTGTTGTTTGGTTCTTCTATTGGATTTTGTTTTGATTAGATTGGTACGATTTGGTCTTTGCAAGTGCTATCCATGTTTCTAGTTTCGTGTCACTAGTGTTATGATTTTGATGTCGATAGATGATGTTGTTGTTTGGTCCTATTTTCCATAAAATTGATTTTTATCTCTTGTATGTTGTTTAAAAAAATGTCAAAGGTACATGACACTCTCTTACATTTGATTAAATGGTTTTCAGGTTGCTTGAATTGATTGGTTTCAGAGATGTATGCATTCATGCTTAGAGTACTTAGAGGCTGTCCCTTGGGTTGGAGATGAGGAGGAAGAGAAAGTGCTTTTATGGTTGTTGTAAAACAATGGGAATTGTAGTTTTTTTTTATGGATACTTAGGTATATTAAACATTTATTATACTTGACTACGTTTCGTGAATATATAAATCTTTTTTAATATCGAATTTTATGTTTTTTCTCATTTGAATATTTGTTGTTGATATATATTGTTGATTTGTGAATGTATGTCAAATTCTGCTTTTTTGGGGGATGTTAGCACCCCCAAGGAGGTGTTGGAGGGGGTGCAGGCGATGGAGTAGGTCTTATGGTTGTATTTTCAGGTTTAGATGTTATGGAGAACCAATTGGATTTAAGCTTAAGTTGAAAAACTTAACAAAGCGGAATTGAGACGGATTAGCAACGGAATTCAAATATTCCGTTGCTATTCCGTCTCTAATTTTCGAGGCAAACCTACATAAATCAGCAACGGATCAGAGACGAAATCATTGTATTCCGTCTCTGATCCGTTGCTAATCAAAGACGGAACAGAGACGGAATACGATAATTCCGTCTCTGGTCCGTTTCTAATCAGAGACGGATCAGAGACGAAATTATTGTAATCCGTCTCGTTCGTCTCTGATTAGCAACGGATCAGAGACGGAATTATTGTATTCCGTCTCTGATCCGTTGCTAATCAGAGACGCAACAGAGACGGAATCTAATAATTCCGTCTCTGATCCGTTGCTAATCAGAGACGGAACAGAGACGAAATTAATGCATTCCGTCTCTGATCCGTCTCTGATTAGCAACGGATGAGAGACGGAATGCAATTACAATTGTACCATTTAGAAAAATTTCTATTTCTGTTCCGTCTCTGTTCCGTTTCTAAATTTCGTCTCTAATCCGTCTCTAATCAGAAACGGAAACACATTTTCGTTGCTGATTGAATCAGCGTCGACGATTTTAGAGACGGAATAAATTCCGTCTCTGTTCCGTTGCAGAATTGAATTAGAGACTGAATTTATGCAAATCAGAGACGGAAATTTCCGTTTCTGATCTGCTGTTTTTTTGTAGTGTTAGTTGATTTTTCCACATCATCCTCCCCAAGAAGATAACAAACAGAAAATCGTAAGTGAGTGGCGTCGCCAGTTGTCTCGCCACAAATTCACCCTCCAAACAAAGAGATGAATTGAGGATCATGACAGAGCGAAGTTGTTTATTTTTTCATCACATCTTCCTCTACATGAAGAGACAAAAGTGACGTCGTCTATGTTGTTCCGTCACATCTTTCTTTCCATGAAGAGACAAGGTAGCATCGTCTGTAGTTTCATCACATCTTCCTCTTTGTGAAACGACAAACATTAGTTGTGTCATCTGTACGTAGTTCCATCGTAGCTTACTTTCTATAAAGAGACTAGCAGTGGTATCGTCGAGTGTTCTGCACCTGTTGAGTTGCAAGATAGATGAGATAGTTCCATTTGAGATTCAAGAAGAAGAAAAATCTAGTACCAAGTTCATTTAGGCAGTTATATTACCCTAATAGCCCCATGACATGAGATATCATTTACCTTAAATTTCGAGACGAAATTTCCCTTAGTTAGGAAGAATTGAAATGGCCCAATATTTATTGATGTCGTTATTTCGTTTAATTTCATATTCTAACGTCAATTCAGGCCCACGTGGAAGCTTCAAATAGGCTAGGACACGTCTGAATAGGCATAAATCATTATTTTTGTCTATTGGTTGCATAATTGTATAACGCATTGCATGTATGTATTTATACTGTCATATTGTGCGAGATTGTGTGACGAGTAAATTCCTCGTAAAATGTGTTGACGCATGTATTAGATAAGTGTAGTACGGGTACACTAATTCTTATAATGCTAACTTAAATAAAATGACTTGAACAAATATTAATATGGCATAAAATAGATAATCAAACTTTAGGCTATGACATAATAATCAGGTACATCAAAGATTTGAGCGCCTCGGGATGCATACCGAAATGCGGGACATTGGGTGTCGGGAAATTGGGTACTAGGGGAAGTGGTAGTACACCAATTTAAGACCCTAAATAGCCTACATATGTATAGAAGTGTGTAAGTTAATTTAATTGAATCAATTAATTGCAAATGCCTGTAATTAGATAAAAAATTGATTTTAAAGATTTAACTCGAGATTTGCACTAGAATGGAATCCTAGGAGATTTGAGTTGGGAATTGGTGTCAACAAGATGGAAGTTAGTGGAGTATGAGTTAACAAGGAACATTAGATTGACCTCGAGATACGTGAACACAATTGATTGTAACATAACCTATATATAGCTAAGTTAGTAGGAAATCTTTTCATGCAACAATAACAAAGTTTGTTCTTGGGCCGAAGTGCTAGAAAATTCAACAAGAACTAGGAGGAATGAAGGTCATCTACTAGAGGAATTAAGCTAGGAAGATCAAAACCAAGGTAATCATTTTCTCCATCTCTTTTCCATGAAAATAAGCCTCAAATTTTGGGTTTTGATTCAAAAATGAGTTTCTAAATTTGCTAACTAATTTTTTGAGTTTCTTTATGAATGGTGAGTTCATTATGTTCACTAATTTAAGGATTCGAAACTGATTTTTCAAATGGATTGTGTTCTTGAAGTTTCTTGATGCATTTATGTTAAGTTTTTTTACCTATCCTCTATAATTTGAGTCTAACTCTCTTATACAAACTCTAAGTGAGGCAAATCATATGCCATTGGAAAGCTTACTCAGGGACAAACAACTTTTGACTTCAGCATATTTTTAAAATTCAAACTCTTTCAAGCTCAAAAATGTTATGCAATCAGGCAGTTGAAATGCTATTACGAGATTTTTATAAATGAGTCTTAACAAGGTATTACTCTCTCAAATCTTATCGGATTAAGTTCATCTTTTAGTATGTTGTTATTGGGTATGTGAACTGCATTGTGACCGAAAATCACAATTTTTAGAACTATAAATTGGGAGAAATAATTTTTACAAGATTGATGGTCGGATTTGATTTCAATTAGAGCTGTTTTTATTAGAGGTTTGATATCCCTTTCGTTTTAAATTAGGATTTTGCAAACCAAACCTTTTCGAAAAGCTAAGACATAGAGCAAAAACATTCCTATTAAGTGTCTTTTATGATTTGGAACTTATAATGGTCTAATTTGCGCTGCAACATATGATCCCAAATTGAAAGTTGAAACTTTATTTAGTCTTTAAGGGGCTATGTTGGGAAATAGAACTTTAAACTTAATTAAAATACCTTAAGTCACTCTAAAACACTGAAAATGAATCCCAAGGGACTCGGGGTCTATGTTACAGTAGTCGGGAGCGTAACGAGGTCAAACTGGGGTATTTCCGGGGCTTCGGAGTATGATTTGATATGCGTAAATCCCTTAAGAAACACATCTTGAGTATTTAATTGATTCAATTGTGCTATCTAGTATTCTTTGCTATTCATTTTCCATATTCTATCACTGCTTGGTTTGGTATAGCGGTCGGTAGTATTGTTCGCCGCTAGGGTTTATTTGGATGTACTGTTGTACGAGCTCTCGCACGCTAGACTATAGCACGTGTCACTCGCTCCCTCAGTGAGTGGCAACCCGAGTTGCTGACCTTATTGGTGCATGTGTTCGTTGGATTATGATATGAACCGATCCTCCACGAGTAGTCCGAATGTGAACCAGCGTAGAAGGGCCACAAGGATTATCCAGATAGACGAAATATGGATTTGTCTACTACGCATGACACAATTGTTTGGTTTCACTAGTGTTAGTTACGCATGCGACTATCTTACAATTGCCTATTTATTTCTGCATGTTTATTTCACAATATTCTTGGCTTATTTATCATTTAATGTTTAGTGGCTTTTTTTTTGGATCTTACTCACCGGACTCATCATCTGTTTGTTGTGATGACTGAGTGCAGATCCTAGTACCAGTAAAGGAAAGGAGGTCCTAGGCGACTATCTCGAATGCCTACAGTCCAGGACTTACTAGTACGTGCTCATTTTGATATTTTGTTTTACTTTTGAGGCATGGAAGACTTGATAGACACTGTACATGCATATATTTACTTATCACAGTATGATGGTGCCTGATATATAATGTACTTTATTCTGGGTTTTCCACAATAGGACTGATGCTCTATATGAATTAAAAGTTATTAAAAATCTATGGTTACCCTACGACAAGACTTCCACTGGTTACTTATTTGCAGCTCTGAAAAAACACAAGCCATACTTGTAACTTAATGAATATCTTGAATAATTAGCAAATAATATAGAGAATTTGACGATTTGCACGCACATCAAGGATCATTGACGTGGAAATGGATGTCGGCAGGGCTGCAGGACCCGCGTAGCAGCACACCCGGCGGCCTCAGGGTGCGCGGCTGCCACATTACACTAGGCCTCCAAGCGCGGGGCCGCCACATAACTGGCTAGAACATTCCCCAATACATCCGTATCCCTTCAATGACTACTTCACTGGTCCATCACCTGATAGCTCTAGACCATATTTTGGTACGTCAGGATCTATCCATTGACTGCTCTACTGGTTCATCACCCGATAGCCATCCTATGATCTATTTGTTACTCAACCTTGCCTGAAGGTGAGTTATGTCCACAAACATAGTCAACAATGTTCATGCTCATTGTCAGGCCTCAAATACCGACTGTTCTAGTCGTGCTTTCATTAACTTCACGTGGATCCATACCATCACAACCATGGTATTTATGTATTACTTCATAGAGCACATGACTCTATCTAGGCAGTAAAATATGATATGATGACATTCTGACTATGGCCATCATGAGTAACTCTTGGTCATGTATAAGTCACATATTTTCTTATCATAAAACTCTATAGTGTATACATAGTAAAGTTATACATATTTTATATAATCTAATGGACTGTAATTGCTCATCCATTAGTGTCAGTCAATACCTTTTCATTCTCGTGCCTTTTAAAAGTTTTGTGTCTTTAGATCCTTAAATCTACAAATAACCCATTTCCTTTGTCGTTCTATCGTGATGTGTTTGATGTCTTCTGTTACATTTGTTGTATCTAATTTAGCTTGTAATTCTGATTTTTCCTCTTTATAGATGAGATGGCGGCGTGAGCCCCTACCGATCTCACTATCTGAGAACAATCATAAAACTTCAGTGGAATTACTAGGATTTTCATGATTGCAAGACTAACTCCAGTGCACTGGCCGGAGCTAAAGGTGTCTGACATTGCTTTCGGACATTTCGAGTTATCTCAACAGTATCAGTTGTCCATATGGTCTTCTAGCTATCCTTATAAGACTTTACCTACGATATTTCGACTACCTTTCGCTACTTGTCCACTTCTGAAGTTCTTTCTTCTAACTCTTGTCCTTATCGTCTATGTATTGGCCTTCCAATCAACAACATCTTCAACCTACAACTCATGGCCTGCATGAATTCTTCATCATACCTCTCATATTCTATCGATATCTAAGCTAGGTATGTCATACCGTATGGGTTGGGAAATATCCCGTCCTCAACAATTGTGTCGTGATCTCCAATACACATAGTCTCTAACCGCAACCATCATTATCCCCTTTAGCAAGAACTTAATACATATAACTAATCACAATCATAATTATCTTCTTTAGAATGAAACTTATACACATAATGCAGCAAAAACATCAAGTTATGATTAAACTATACAAAATAACCTAGTATTCTAAATCCTTACCCTCAGTATACTGCCCAGACATAATTTGAGCCCGGGGCTCTAACCCGTAATGGCACTGACATTTGAAATGATGATTTCTCTCCACTCCGTAATATACTCGAGGGCGCTCCTATCCTAATGATGTAAACTCGTCACTCTACAAATCTGTGTAAATGCCCTAAAAATATTTTATATTTGCTGATGGCGTGTATTATATATCTATATTCATCATGCAATTTTATAAATTTATTGTCGATCGAGCGAGCTAGAGTTGCATCGAGATGTGCGCACGCGAGCATTCTAGTAAGGTCGATGTATTAATGAGACTTAAGCGTAATTCATGACTTAGTTGTTGGCCCTAATAATACAAATGTCTAAGTTATGAAGTGGCTTTGTTTAGAAAATATAGCTTAAGTAGACTAAATGAATATAAATGTAACTTAGATAAAAGTTATTTTACTAACCTAAGTTGATTGATAGATTAGATTAATATTATAGCCTATGGTTATAGAAATATAACCATGTTGATGTGCATTAATATATGTAGTTTTGGTGAATCATTTAGACTTGAAAATATGATCTAGCATAGGCTTTTAATTTAAAAAGCTTAAGTATGGAATTATGAACAAATCTCATAGAGCTTTAATGGGACTTAAGTAGAGACCATTATTTTGGCCCATTGATGCACCTAGGGATCGATTTATTGAACTCTAGAGAAAATAAAATGCATTCAAGGGTGTGTATGTCTCATTAAATAAGAAGAGTAGATCTTCCTAGTGATACAAATGATGGGGTAGATGCAAGGTGGATCTAAAAGTTCTAATGCAAAGTCCCAAACTATAAAAGTGAGCCTTAACCATTCTTGCTAGTGTGAAAAAAAAAAATCAGTACTATATGAAAGGAAGAACACCAAAGAAGTTGCTGGAGATTAGGAAATTAAAGAAGGATTGGAGCTAAGGATTAAAGAGGAGTGAAGTGCAAGCTAAGGTACCAAGCTCACCTCTTTTTTCTTACTTTTTGTTGTGGAATAAGGATTTTTCTTGAACAAATGTGTGCTAATTTTTTTTAAAAAAAAATATTTTCTACTCTTTTGTAGAGAGTTTGATTTGAAGTTGAACAAATTTGAAGTCCTTTAGAAGACCTAATTGATTGTGTGCAAATTTTAGGAGAAAAATCATGGTTTGATGTTCAAGAACTATAGATTTTGGGTTTTAGGTTCATGAAAGGTTACAAGACTGAATTCTTGTTGAGAATGGATTCAAACTTTATTTTTAATGATCATGAATCATGGTTTTAAGTTTCCTTTACTTCCGAACAAAATTGCATGCTAGACTTCATGTTTTGGGTTCATGAATTGGGATTTTTTAGTTCAATATATGCATGAATTTAGTTTGAATGATTATGGAATGTTGAGAACTTGAGTTTTCACTCAAAAAATGAAAAGTATTGATGGATTCCATGCGTGGACAAAATTGAAATAGATTGAATGAATGTCAATGGTTTTTATTGTTGTTCAAGTGCTTGAATGATATATGTTTGATGAAATGCCACAATCAAAAGTTGCAAAAGTATAAGTAGAATATGAATTCCTTGACTTATTTGGATTCATTTGAATTCTTTACAAGTGAGTTTTGATGGGGAAAAATAAGTTATGTTAATGTCATAACATGTTGGTAATGTTTTGATTCAAAAAATGCATTGTATTGTGGATTAATAATATGAATTGGTGGGAAGTGTTAGAAATTCATTGGTTCTTTTTTTTTAAGTTATTTTAGTTGTTTAAAGGGATCATTAGGATAGGAGTAGAGTAGAAAAATGGATCGAATCGTTGTCATAAATGCTTAAAAAAATAAAATGAGTTGAATGGATGATTTAATGTCTTCAATGGACTAATACTTCTTATTGAAGTTGGCAGAAATTTTTATATGATATTTTGGATGTTTGGAAGAGCTTTCCACTAAAAAATGTGATTTTTAGATATGTGGTTTAAGAGTTATGAATTTCTAATATTGTTGGTCTTAAACTTTATTAAATTGAGCTATTTTGGTATTTTGGGCATAACTCTCTCAAATTTAATCGGATTTGAGCGTACTTTACATCTTTGGAAAGATAAAATGAAGAACAACATAGAATCATTAGTTTTCAAAGATTATACCATCTTCTTTGTCAGAAATGGACTAAAACTAGAGTTTATGTGTAGGATAGTTCTTTTAGAATCATTTGGAGTGACTTTGCTTTGTGGCCTTTTAGAGGGTCTCTAATGGCCCAAATAAGACCATATTCTCTAGAATACATCAAAATACTATAAAATTGATGTCTAAGGAGTTTCGAGTCAATCCGAGTTTTCTAAATTAATTTTTTGACGCGTTTTTTGAATCATGAAAATGAGACAAATAGTAAAATGAACTGAGATAATCAAAACTTAAACAAGCTCTAACACATACCAACTGACCTCTAATAGGTACCAGGGGCCTAGAGCATCAGTTTCGGGTATCAGGAGTGTAGTAGGACGTGTAGGAGCAGCGTTTATCTCGGATATTATTGCATTTTGAGGTAAGTAAACCAGTAAGAGCATCAACATGATTTCTTTTCAACTTCTTATTGTTAATATCTTGAAAAGGATGTCATACTTGTATTCCATTCTTGTTTAGTGGCCAAGGGTCTAGGTAATCCACCAGTTATGTTATTTCACATGTTAAGCATCCGGAGTCACCATGGCTTCTCAGTGAGGACTATGAAAGGGATAAAGCATTTAGTGTCGTTGTGGCATACCTTGATAGTTTAAAAGGGGCTGTTGGAAGTGACTTGAGGATTCTATAGTACCTAAGAATTCATTTTGGAGTAGTTGGAGGTGGCGTTAGGCCTGCTATGTCGACTTCAACCGAATTACCTATTCGCCTACATTTTGCTTTCGTGCCACTTGCTTTTCATTGCTTACTTGATTAGTCTTTTATCATGCACTTTGTCATTTTATTTAAAAATTTCTTTACATACCCACATGAGTTAGAGACTATCATAATTTATTACTCAAAAATATTGTTGAATCTTTTTTTGCTTTACTTACTGGAATTGTCTCGGTTGTTGGCGAAAAATGCAGGTCCCTCGAGTAGTAAGGAGAAGGAGCCTATACTTGGTGATTTCCTTTGAGCTACCCTCAGAGTCAGCTCTATTACTCTTACTTCGTACGTTCTTTTGTCATTTTGTTATATATATAACTATGTGTTCATGATGTTTTGATGCTTTTGGGTACTTTTGGGATGTGAGATACGCTTGATGATACATGTATATGGGTATTGTACTCTTTATCAGTAGTTATATGCATGATATCACACCATTTGCAGGATCTCTAAGCATATATTATCCCAAATTTAATTCTAACTATCAACAATGTTGTTTAAATTGTTTTAAATTGCTTCAGTTGTTGTAATCGACATTAAAGTTATCATCATGTACTTCATAACCCTAATAAGGACAATAAAGAAAATTAATTCGAAATAAAAGCTGACTAGGCATGCGTTGACTCGACGGAAGTTAACTGGGGGTCCACATAGATCTAGTGCTAGGTGGGGCCCAATTTGTAGCGACTTGGGCCGTCACAATCTGGCTCTGGTGTAGGTGACGTTGCAGTAGTTGTCGCTAGTCTCCACGAACACTCTTTCCTATCATGTCCTTGTTGGCCATATCGAAAATATCTACGTCTTTATCTTGCCTTTCCCCGCTGTCTCCTTGAACTCTGGCTCGGATTACTCCCATAATGTGCTGGAGGTGTGGGTATTCGATCACGCTCCCTATCTGCATGATGACCTACAAATGTCGGCATGTACTCCTCATGTGTCATCTGCCCGATAATTCTATAGTCATCACCAGTGCTACGCTTAGTCGACACTGTCTCTGGCTGTTGTGCGGGTGCCGCATAAGCCTCAAACGTCGATGCATCCATCTCCAGCCACCCTGCGTGTCCAATTGATCAGCCTCACCATATATACGTGTTATCTTAGAAACATAACACATATATAACTCCTAACTCTACCCGTCTCACAATCACTTCCCAACTAGGGTTTTAAGGTAAGTACATCATGTTTCTCCATCTAAGATTTGTTTATTAATTTTTACCCTCCTGTCTTAACTCCCTAGGTTCCTCGAACCATGGCTCTGACACCAACTGTAGCGGCTCCAAATCTCGAGAAAACCCTGGGCACCGCCATGTCACATCAAACATCACCAAGCCTTGCCATATCTTGGCCTGCTTATATATGACGCTCTGCCACTTAACTGGTTGTTTACACGTTTCCAAGTAACACTAACTTAGACAATTATTCTTCATATAACTACTAATGAGTTTTTTTAGCTAGTTAGTTAACCTATCAGGTTTCATTATCATTTTACAAGGGAAGTCTTCAAATATATGAGTATTTTATGCATAGTGGAAAACACGGAAATAAAGTACCATGTATAAAGCAACAAGATATAAAAAATAGGTATATACACTAATAGTGTCTCTTATAGACCCCCGATACCATTAGTATAGCAAAATATATCAAGCTATAAACACCTACAAGCATGTCCAAGACTTTCAGTAGAAGGATTTGCACTCGGTCACCTCATAAATACAGTGACGAGTCCAACGGGTAAAATCTCAAAAGAACTCCACACAATATTTAGCAAAAAATCAAATAAAACTTTAAGACATTCAAGTATGCTATATGGCAACATAAATACATACTCCCATGAATGTAGGGCAATGCAAAACTAAAGCAGCAGGTAAATAATCAAAAAATAGAACAATAGTTATATAAGTAAGCATAAATGTAAACACAGAAAGCCTCGGTGAACCACTCAATCGGTTAATCACTCACTCATATACTATGTCTTCTAAAGCCCCAGTAAACCACTCAACTAGTAAATCATTTTGTCCCATATAACAACACAACATAACCCCAGTGAACCAACTCGAACGGTCTTCAAACAAAATGCACGCTTAAAGCATAGTTATTCAACATTAACAAACAAAAATAAATCATGATAACACCAAAGTAAACACAGTTCGACAACCGTAAAATACATAAGAAATATGAACTGAATTCTGTAAAGCACTCTTGTGGGTTTTACGCACCTTAAAATACATAAGAAAATAATATGACTCGCTCTCGACTATCATACCACTGAGTCCCTTAACCGCCGGATACATTTATAAGTGTTTTAAAGCACTCTTGTGGGTTTTACGCACCTTAAAAATACATTGCGATGCCTCGAAAATACCTCGGTCGGACCCTGACTCGCTCCCGACTATCATACCACAGTCCCTTAACCCCTTCGGATCATTTATAAGTGTTTTAGGTTGAGTCATATGTTTTTGAATGGGTTTAATATCTTAAGTCCCAAAATAGTCCCTTGTGTTTTATAGAAAAAATACTAAGGTTTTTATTTATACTCTGGCCTTTCATCAAATACGTACACATATCTCGAGGACCATCCTAAAGCTCTCATTTAAGCGGTCTACATTCTTAGTGACCCACACTTTAACTCGATCTATCCTAGTTAAACTTAACTAGGATCATCTAGATGCATATCTAAGGTCCACATTCAATCAACCTAACTATAGGCCTTATATTATTTGATCCAATTTAATTAGCTTATGCCTATTCAATAATATAATTAGTGTTTTTAGTCACATAATTGACACATTCGTGGTCTTATTAACCCTCGACTACCTGGCATCCGGTTCCCCGCATCCCGACATGCATCTCAAGGTGCGCCCTAGTTCGCATTATCGAATGAACTAGCTTAGGCTATAGTTCAATTAGACACCATGTACTATAGTTAGCCTAGTCTAATATCCTCGGGTAACTCTTAGTCCTACCTGATACCTGCTTCGACACGCTTCCCAATGTAACTACCTGTCACACCAACTCGCCCGACAGCAATGTACATGCATGCGATGATTTTAAACACCGCAAATAAACAATCATCATCCATAAATAACATATTTTGTCTAGTCCGATGTGTCCTAGCCCTATCCATAGTGTCTACGCGGATCTGGGCTGGCATCCTAGTCCAAAATTCTTGAATAAACACGATTAATAAATATTAGGTCGTTACATAATAGGTGCATAATAAAATTCTTTTGAGTCTATTAGGTACGGAAATAAAATAAAAAGTCTTACAAAAGTTAAAAAACTAGGCTATGGTCTACCCATGATAAAATCCCACTGTTTATTTCATAAAATGTTTCAAAACTGAATAAATATAAATAATCGACCTTACAAATTAGAAAAGAGCTTTTATGCTATGACCTTGCTCTTTCCTCTGTCCCGAGCAGCAATTGAGGTCTAGAGGAGGAAAAGTAGTGGGGAGATAAATTATCTAAAGGGCTCTGTAAAGTAGAAGCTTGCTTTACCCTCAATCATCTAAGTAATACCTAATGCGTAATAACTAGCATGAACAAGGTTATTGACCAATTCTACTATCATTCCGAGCATGAAAGGATACTATAAACAAGCATAATATAAAATGCAAGATACAACAAAGCAAAGCCAAAGCAAGATAGTCAACAAGATAACAATGATAACATGAATGCGATAGAGTCAACGAAGTGGAAACCAGATATCAACTGTATGATGTGAAAACCAACTAGCTTCAAGGTTTCAAATATGATCATGCCTCATAGATTGGTGTCATTTAATAGCGAAAGGAGTTGATCGGCGGTCGCCGGCTCTCCAATCGAGGTACCATTTACAATTATTCATTCCAAGTATATCAGTTCCACATGCATTCATAAATAGAAAGCTTAAAGGACAAGATAAAATGAAATAACAAGATATATTAATATAATTTGGTTCTAAGCAAGATATCAATCGTTCACTGTCATGAATTCTAGCATAACTAATAGCATGACATTATTGAAGATAAAGAAAACCTCACTTACCTCGAAGCGTTATTATCCTATCAAATCCTAACTTGGAAGCATCTATCCATTTCTCCTCATGTCTACATTGGTATAGGTTCATGTATCTATTATTAAATATTTTGTTTGAGGTAAGTTTACTCAATTCGCATTAATATCTTAAAAACGATATAAAAGCCTTTTTTTAATCAATGTCACGCCTTCGCTACGACGACAAAGGTTTTTGGGGTTACCACTCCCTCGATCCTTGTCCTGGTGATATATCTTGATAAGACTTGTTAATTTTGGATAACAGTGAGATCCAATTTAATTCTATAAAAATGCTCAACGCCTTCCTAGTGCCTTGTATTTACCCACAAGGCGGTGGGATGAGATCCTTAGCTTCAAGTTAAAAGAACAATGAATTGATCACAGCGATTTGTCAGCATCGTATGTTACACGCAACGACGCTGGGAATCGCTGGATGGACTTCTATAATTACCCAGGCAGCGTCGTAGCCAGCCCCATCCCGCTTGTGAGCGAGGCGTTGGGACGACACTTGACATGAATTTGGAATTCCAGGACCGAACCCAATTTTTAAATTCTCCAGCGAATCACACCGAACCCCCAAGGGTCCAAATCCGATCAAAATAGTAATAAAACAACTCACTTGAAACCACAAGATTATTCTCATGCTATCAAATAATGTATCCGAACTACAAATCCACCATTAAAACATAGATTTTGCAGATCCATTTAAACAAACCAAAGAAAATGAGATGGAGATAACTCAAATCACAAATCAAGGCATAGGGATTTATCTTCTATCTTAAAACTCTAAGAGAACTCATGATTTCATTCAAAATCAACTATATGAACCAAATAAAGAAAATTAGAGAAGATGAGACGAGTTATTATTTTGCTTTATGAGATCTTGATAAAAGTTCTCTCTCCTCCACCAAATTCAACAAGCAAGTGTTCTAGGGTTCCCTCATCAATTTCTCTATGTAGTTAATTCAAGCAAAGGTAGCTTGAAGCCCTAATTGTTGTTTAAATACTTACTTAATGAGCTTAGGGTTTTGTTGACTAATCACAACCCCACATCTCATCTTAGTCTCTTTAAGTAGTAGGATGATCATAAAGTCCATATTAAGTCCATCCTTTATTGTATTTTACATAAATACCCTTATGTGTGTTTATTCACCAATTTTTCTATTATTCTTTGTTTGATTTATTTAACCTTTTATCCAAGTATATTTCCTTAACTTAGGCTTAATTTTGCACCTAAGTCAACTAAATAGTATATAGTTCACACATTGTTCACACCATTACACGCATACCATGTGTATCTACCAAATTAACCTTGATAAATAAACAACTTATTCAAATAGAAATTTGGAGCATTACACAGTTTAACTTTGAAATACAGTCGCTTAGATTGATTTGTTAGTTTTTGAACTTCTCAATGTCATGACGTATATGTGTGTTGTCTATGCTTGGTATAAATAAATGAAATTATAGTTTGATTTGGTTCGTGGCATTCATTCTATTTGGATTCACATCATGATTTGAATTCTTTATTGTTGTTGAACTCTGGACTTGTTGAGTGTGATATAGCATGCTATTGTATTCTATTGTGTTATCATCAGGTGTTGCTCACCTATTTGTTCATATGTTTGTGTGTTGGTCTTATTTGGGTTCATGTTATAGGATTGTGAATAATGTTTGTGAGGTAGTCCACATGTTTGGGTTCCCTGATCTTATGAGTTAGCACGCCACATGAGGTAGAGTCCCTGGGGATGTTAGCACTTCTCATAGCTGATGTGACATAGCTCACGGCTCACTAATGGAGACTCTTATTAGCTGATGTGATGTAGCTCACGACCAAATATATAAGTTGATGTGACGAAGCTCACAGCTGATCGAACCTCGATTTGTGTGACTATCTGGTCTGTTCCTTTTGGTGTACTTGGTACATGCTTGCATACATTCCTTCAAGCCTTTCTTTTTTAGCTATCGTATGTTTTCAATTACCGTTCTTTGTATGTTTGAAAATGTGAATGAATAGTCGCATGATTTACTCACATGAACTATCATCTTTGGTGATAATTGTAGATCTGTCGAGTAGCAGACTGCTCTGAGCCTTCATCGACTATCTGTTACCATATTTCGTAGGTTTCATTTGTTTATATTTATTACATATGTCTTTTATACATTTTGGGTTGTAAATTGGGTTGAGAGACTAAGCTCCCCGACTGATGCATGATGTTACACTGTTTATCGCCACTTTTGATATATATATATATGTGATATATTCCCTAGTTTCTACATATATATATGTTATGGTTACTTCCGCAATAGTATTAAGACTTCCGCTAAATTATTAAAAAAATAAAAACTTAATTTACTCTAAAAATTACGAATAACGAGAAATACTTATTCTAAACACGAGTTACGAGAAAATAAGACGAAAAAGCTGACTAATACATTGTTTAGTCCTACGTGGCTAGGATTAGAGCTTAATGATGGGATTAGGCTGGGTAGTACTCTTATTAGAGGTTCAGGGCGTCACATATATCATATCCTTTTATCGTACAATATCCTTTGATTAAACATAAGGCACGAAAAAAGTCACCCTTAATGTTCAATCGTACTAAGTCTCTATCTCTACATAGACTGAAAAAATCTAAGTGACATTGATCATATCAATTCACTTGTACTTGACCATTTTTAGTCTAACATATCGATGGATAACTGATATCTCTGTCTAAACGAGAGGGACATATTTTTTTCTCTATTACACACCTTCACACATTATTCACATAGTAACCAATCACAATATTTATAATCGTTCGATTAAAAACTACATTTAATTATATCAAATCACTATGATCTTAATGTTAAAGTCTTTAGTAATCTCAAGTCAGATGACTAAATGATATACATATCATGATTAACACCTATGACTCAATCTATGTGTAATCATAACGGGTCGGTCCATTACGTTGTTCCATAACAGGTACTCATGGTCTTGATTCGTATCTTTATTATACGCATGATCATCACATGACTATCAATCAAGACTTACACTAGTCTTAATTCATTATAGTTTACAGTATAATGACTGTCTAAGGATATTTACGATATTTCAGTAAACATTCATGGCTCCTATTATAATTTAAACATGCAAACCAATTATAATAATGAACAACAAATGAAATCATCTATTTTATTAACTAAAATAGTAATAGAAATCATGTTCATAAGATTAACCTATCGCACATGCCCCAACAATCTCATCCTAGAATGTGAATTGAGAGATAACTTACAGGAAAGTTAGGCAGAGATAACTTGCAAGGAAGTTAGGCAACCAAACAATATTAGTTTCAGTTCTCATGCAGGTTATTTTCGGAAAGTTAACTTCACCGCTAACCAAACAAGGAATGAGTTTAGGAAATTTGTGAGGTAGCACCACATGCACAGGGCCGGTCCTGTCATTTTGGAGGCCTGGTGCAAAATTTTAAAAATGGGCCTCCTATATAGTTTTTTTTTAATTTCAATCAAAGATTATGAGATTTTTTTTCCTCCACTTTTCTCTTAATTTGGAGCTAGTAATGAAAAGTATATCACTTGTCATTGATGGAAGTTAAAAAGGAGCTAGTAACAAAAAAGACATGAATTAATTAACAAAAATTAGCAAAATAATTAAAATGAAATCGGTAACTAACGAAAACAAGAATTAACATAAATAAATATATTATAGCATAAAAAACAATTAAATAAGTTCAAGTTTTAGTACATTATTGTAAAATTACCCTATACATGCATTACATTATTTTTGGATAATTGAAGTTATAATCAATTTTTTTGTAATCTCTACATAATTGATATTTGATTATAATCTTCTTTATGTATAGCTTGGATAATTTATTCAATATTTTTTTTATAATCAATATTTGACAATAAGTCGGTCGATTTATTATTTATTCAATATATATCATGTATATTGTTAAAGGGATAAAAGTAATAGTTAAATTTAGCACTAGTGCACAATTCAAGTCTTTTTTTTTTCGAAATCTAAGTTAGAACATTGCAAGATTTTAAATGTGAGAAGTGAGTAATAGTTTTAATTTGTGTGCAAGGATAATAGTTAATTGTAACAAAAAAGAATAATAGTTTTGAAAAGTTTAATAATTTATTTTGTGATGTTGGTGTTTCGGTGGTGTATTTGTTTGCGGTGTTGTTGTTTGGTGTGTGTAAGAGAGAGAGAAAGAGAGTTAATGTGAAGCGGTGAGGCCAGATTTGCTGAGCTTTTTTTTGGGGTTGAGGGAAAACAAATAAAATTACACATATACTCGTACCATGCTTTTTAACCATTTTGTGGGCCTTTTCTAATTTGGGGCCTGGTGCGATGGCCCACTGGCCCGCCCCAAATCCGGGCTTCACATGCACTCATGTTTTTAGTGCGGATGCCCTTAGCATTTGGTGCCAGTCAATCATTCAATCCCAGTAAAGCAACTTCATGGTTTTTCTTTGGTGGACCATTCTGTTGTTAACCTTGTGGTCTCTCCACTTTCGCAAACTACAGTAGTACTGACAGTAGTCGCCGACTATGTGTCACCGTCCCTTGTCCACTATCACCAACGCCTTTTTTCGGCAGTCAAACTTTTCAACTTCGAATCCGATCGATCATGTCGTTTATTCCTCCCACCCGCATCCTCCTTTCGGGCTTTTTGTCTTGCATTATATATAGTCCTCATTGTCGATGCGTTACCAACGTCTCTTTGCTTCAACGTATTTAGGATGTCCCTTGGCTTCACATTCCCCTTTGTCATTTGCACCACAACTTCCTGCTCCGCCTTATCCAATCTCCCGGCAAAAGAATGGCCGTCCAAGTGTTTTGCGGGGTCGTGATTGTGCCTCCCACATATAACAGTGATATACCACAACGAGTCAGCATTTTCCTTCACGTTGATAAGGAAAGGGCATCCACATTTCTTCGTACCTGTTTGAGTCCTCCCCGTTTCGTCTTCTTCTTCATTTCTTGGTTTCGAAGCTATTTTTTCCGCTTTACCCTTACCAACTCTTTGTGACATTCCCCTGTAAGTCCCTGACCTCTCACAGGCAATTTTCACCCTACCCCTGCGCTTAATGCCAGGCGTCGAGTGCTTTGTCACTAGCACGAACATGTTCTCACGGCCTATCATTTGAAGCCATGAAACTGCTGCTTCTCTACTTGGAAATGGCCTACAAGGTGTAAACGTGTCCGTGTAGTCTGGAAATAAGGCAGAAACCGGCATTACCTGCAATACAAACAGTGTAACATTA
Source organism: Stephania cephalantha (assembly GCA_039657325.1). Classification (NCBI taxonomy): domain Eukaryota; kingdom Viridiplantae; phylum Streptophyta; class Magnoliopsida; order Ranunculales; family Menispermaceae; genus Stephania; species Stephania cephalantha. The sequence goes on from CM077577.1 coordinate 28,978,028, forward strand.
TAATCAACCGAAATGTACAGCACAATCACACTAACATCCAAAAAAACATGTTTTCGGTCGTACATGGCCGCAACTAGCTTAGTGGTATCGCTCACGTACGACCGAGCGTCAACGAATACTATCGGGTTTAATGGTTCCGTCAGATACGCGAAACATTCGGTCCTCTACGACCGAGAGATTACATTACATCTCGGTCTGCGAGGCCGAAACAATCGCGCACCACCTGCACAGAACCTTCTGTTAACCGCAACGAATACACAAAACATTTTCAAAAATACCTCAAGTACGACCTCCTCTCGGCAGCCATTATATAGAAAGCGATTGGTACAATCCTCCATTATATAGTGGAGTCAAGTTCGGATTGGAATAAATTACCAAACCTACGTACAAACGCAATGATTCGTGCGGGTTTATCAAATACCCCTCGTAATTAACGCACTTGTACGAACTCAAAACACTCTAGATTCCAAAACGACTAAGGACGACTGGCTGCACCGCACGTGCAGTAATCCACCAAACTATCTTGATCGTCAATTAATTACAACTTAGGAATTGTTTGGTTAAAGGTGGAGTTATCTCTCGAGATATAACTTACACGAATTAATCTTGTTTAGTTGTCTAACTTGCCTGCAAGTTATCTCCCAACTTACACCTTAGGGTGTGAAAAATTTCCTCACAATCCTTTCGGGAGTTATCTTTGGAAGTTGTAGACACAATTACCTTTCATTAATGACTTATTTATTACACATATCTCTCTTGTTTGAAGGCAATTTATGTCAATTCATATTTTTTATTGTTTAAAAATTTGAAACTTCTCTACAAGTTTAAAATTGAACTAAACATGAAATTATTAACTTCGATGAGATAACTCTCAACTAACACTCTAAGTGAGCAAAAACCAACCAAATCAAGCATTAATCTCTAGGAAGTCTTGTTTTTTCCACGGATCTAGCTAACTAGAGATCCAAATTTCCAATCATTACAGGACAAATCAGCCTAAAACTAACGACAATATTTAATTTTTTGGGCACGGCCGACTTCACCACTACAAATTAACGCACGTTGAGGACGTGATCTTAGGTCGTGTATATACATTATGTATACGTGTAGATAACATGTGGGTACATACTAAGCTGTATATGGACTTCAATGGTGACACCTACTCATGTACATTTTAATTTAAGTGATCACTCTTTTTTTTTGCGACCAACCACACTTATCAATTAATCCATGCTAAAGTACTGTTATTGAACTACAAACGGCTAATTAAAAAAAAAAAAAAAAAAAAAAAAACACTCTCCAAGCAGCGCTAGCGATCGATCCAAATTAGAAAATTGTAGTCGGGTGAATTTTAAACTTAAATTCGTTCATAGGTTTGGATATCTATTCGACTCATCCAACATAAGTCGGGCTAAGGTTTTAAAAATACTATAAACCCTAACTTTACCCAAAAATGCTATACGGCTTGATTATTTGACATGCATACCTGAATTTATGTTTTTTAGAAATTTCTAAAACATCTTATTAATATTTGCTTACAAAAAGTTGTTGATTTAAAAAAAAAAAATGAGTTATCTAATCAAGGTTTGAGTTAGCTAGACCTGCCTAGGCCCACCGAAGCCCGATTATTTGCGATATATAAAAAATAAAATATTGTTAAATTCTACGATAACATAATTAAATTATGTAATTTTGTCAAATAAAAAATATATGAGATCGCTTCTTTTATTAATTAGCTTTGCTCTCTAACATTTTTAAGACTTAAAATCATGAGAAATGAGATCGAGGTGTTGGAATTTTTTAATTTAGGAAGTGATTAACGTACTTTCATTAATATATATAGATATATGTTACACCATAGTTGATATGTTACACCATAGTTGCATGGGATCTTCTTTTCAATGTATGTTAAAAAGACTGGGTAGCAAATGTAGGAATCAAAAGTATGTTACTCAATTTGTTCCTTTTTTATGTAAATTTTAGTTTTACGGGTGTTTGCTAACTAAATACAAGTTTCGTCGCTAAACGAATATTTTCATCATAATTTTTTAACCTCAACTATTAATTGAGATTCATAAAATTTTGATGAAACTAAACTTTGAGACCTTTTCAATAAATACTTATAGTTCTTCTTTAGAGTTGTAATTTTTGTAATATAGGTTTTACAAGTTGTTACCTGCTAAAATATGTTCCTCAATACATAAAAACTATATATACATATTTTTTAGATTTTGGTACAACAACAAAATAACCTCAATCCCAATTTAGTTGAGATCAGTTCTTTGATTTTTAAATTGTTTCATTACACTCAATTTAGTGCAATTGAGGGCGTACTTTCCAAAATCATTTAAATCCCTCCTATATAATTGACATGATAAAATATCTACTCAAGACACTCAAAATACATTATATTAATTAATGCATGCTACATTTTTATATGACGTACGCGGGAGGGCGTGGGGACGGAATGAGTGCAAAGCTCCTAAAAACATGTAGGTAGATGCATGTACTACAGGGGCGTCGCGAGGGGTTGTGGCTAGGGGTGACTGCCACCCAGCCTCCATATCCGCCACTATGGATCGTTGTTTTTATTTTCAGTTTTAGTATTTTTATTAACTTTCCATGTATAGTTAAAGTGCCGACTTTAAAAAATGCTACGGTGGAAGGAAGTGGTCACTGGCATACGGTGGGCGATTGGCAATGGCCAACATATCCGACTCTGGCTTGACTGTTGGACGAGCTGGGACAAACCATTGATTGAGGTGGCCTCACGACATATCCCTGAGTTGAACTGGAATGAAACCATCAGCAATTATGTCATCGACACGGGAGCTTGGGCTTGCTCATCCTTTTGGATATTCCTCCCTACCGAGGCATTGCTCCGGATAGCGGCTATCCCTCCGCCAGATCTTAGTGGTTTTCAGGAAGATTTGTGGTACTGGGCGCACTCTATGTCTGGTAAATTCACTACATCCTCCGCATATACATCACTCTCCCTTCAGATGCGACACTAGCGGACCCTAGTTGGAGGCTTATATGTAAATGTATAGTCCCGGAGAGAGTCTGGATGTTCCTCTGGCTTGCTCTTCATGTCGCTCTTCTCACGAATGAGATCCGTCACCGTCGACACATGACCTCTTATGCGGGTTGTGATTTGTGTGGGGCACAACTTGAGTCCATTAATCATATCCTACGTGCTTGTCCGCTGGCATCTATGGTATGGAAAAGTTTCTTAAGTTTGGATGGGCTCGATGCATTGCACACTGAATCTCTCCATGCGTGGTTACTTACTAATCTGGGGAGCAGTATCCAACTCTAGGGTTTGTCATGGGCGTCCCTCATTGCTATGATTTGTTGGCAACTTTGGTCCAAACGCAATAGAAAAATCATTGGAGAGGAAGATGTTACTCACGCCGAATTACGCCATGTGATTTTGGCAAAAGTGAAGGCCTTTCAATCTGTTAATGAGTTATTTCTCTCGCTCAAGCATGGTATTAGTCTGTGCAAGAAACACTTGATTGGATGGCCTTGTCCACCGACATCTTAGGTGAAATTGAACACAGATGGATCCCGTGATAGAGAGCAGCATTTGGTCGGGGCGGGCGGACTGACTCGGGATGTAGACAGTAAATGGATGAGGGGATTCGCGATGAACATTAGGTCTTGCTCGGTCTTTGAGTCCGAACTGTGAGGTACTCTCCAATGCCTTCAATTAGCATGGAATATAACGACCCAAATTAATTAAATTAGGATTAGCGTTAATCTCAGAGATTAACGGTTGTAATTCGGGCGTTACGTGGACAACTCGGTTGGCTCAGACACAAGAATTGAGGAAATATGTTATTTATGGATGGTGGTTGTGTATATGTAATGTTTAAAATTATTATTATTATATTGCACCAGATGTGTGTATGTTGCTATCGGTCAAGTTTGTGTGACGAGTGTTCGCCGCGAAAGGCGTGTCAATGCGGGGGTCGGGTAGGCGAACTATGGGTACACTAGGAAACTCAACTAATTCACATTAAAATGACTAGTTAATCAATTAAAATGGGTAATGTGACCATATACTAAGTGGATTCAATTAAAATAATAGGCTATGGCGAACCTCGATATGCATGCAGAGACGCGGGGTATCGAGTGCCGGGTAGTCGAGGGTTAGTGGGCCCACAAGTTTATAATTTTTGGTGACTAAAAACATTAACCATAGGTATTATGATGGGCCTGAGCTAAGGTGATTAAATCAAATAAATCAAGGCCTATAGTTTGACTAAATTAAATGAAAACCATATGATAATCCTTGAGATACACATTGACACATCTAGGAACCAGGAGAGTATTAATTTGGTGTCACTTGAGTTTGGTTAGTGGGAGTAAGTCGGCTAGGTGGTTGAAAGTGAACCACTAGATAAACCTTGGGATACCTAAATATATGAGGATGAAGGGCCAAGAATCAATCTCACATTGATATATATTGAGGTGTTGATCAAAGCATGCAAAAGGAAACCAATTTAATTTCAAGAGTTCTGGAGTGAAAGAGGAGAACCTGGAGCTGGAATTCAACCATTTTGGAGGTCAAATTGGTAGACAAAACCTAGGTAATCATCATCTTCATCGTCTACTCTATCTAATGAACCCATTTTTATGTATTGTTGATAAAATTGAATTTAAGGGATAGATCCCTTGTTTTTTTGTGGAAACTAGATGAATTACATGTTTATAGACCATTCTCATGTAGTTTTTACAATTGATTTAGCTAGAATTGGTGTTTTGAAGAATTTGGAAAAATTTGAGGATTCATGGGATTTGGTGAATTTTGATCAAATTTGATGTTCTGAGGTTGTTTAGTTGTTGTTTTAGTATTAATTGCATATGAAGAGTGTGTTAGATAGTTTAAGTAGGTAAATTGGAAAGGAAATACAAAATTCTTGACTTGAGAATTCTGTCCCAGAGGCTAGGTAGTGCGCTACCCGGAATGCGGTTAGCACGCTAATCATTCTGGGTTTTATACTGTTCTTCAACATGAAGAACAATAGCACGCTACATCATTCACCTAGCACGCTACCACCACATAGTGCACTACACTATTCCTTTAGCGCACTAAAAACAACCATAAACTGAACATAAAGGGCTATTTTGGGATTTTTGACTCAATACATATCTCAAACACCTATAAACATACTAAATATGTAAAATTGGACTTCATGGACTTATGGGACTATAGCTCGGGTATCGGGGAGCTAGTCGGGTCGGATACGGGAGTCTTGGGAAGTCGGAGCGCGGATTGAGGTGCGTAAAACCCTTGAGAATGCTTAACAGAATTCATGGTTTCGATTTATTGATATCGCATTTCATGTGTAACTGCTAGTGGGCACACATGGGTTTTCACTCCTATTTGATTTGCGTATATATTGGTTCTGGCTAAATTGCTTGCATGGGTTACTTGTGTTTAGTGGTCGTGTCGACGACAGTAGAATATATCTACGACTGTTGGGAGAGATTTAGGGTGTTCCCTTGACTTGAAATAGCGTTTAGAGGGTTCATCCAGTAACCGTAGTTGGGGTTTAGTCACTGTAAGCCTGTAAGTATATACGTGGTTCCTATTTGATTTACCGATTACTGATAACTGGTGTAGGTCAGGGTTTTCTCGTGATTATACGGATGTTTACTGATTATTGCTTTATTTCTAAGCTTATTTAATTAGTAAATGTTGTTCATTTATTTCACACTACTGCTTTTGCTTGTCGTTTGTTTCCTACATTCATGGGAATATGACGTATTGTTGCCAGATGTTGTATTCGCATGTCTCGTAGTTTATAGTTTTATATCATGAATATTGTGTGGACTTCTCTTGGGATTTTACTCACTGTATTTGTTGGGTGACTGAATGCAGATCCTTCGACGAGAAAGGGCAAGGGCAATGAGGTACTGGGCGACTACCTCTGAGATTGTGGAGCCAGCTCGTGTGTGATATCATTATTTATTTATTTTACTTTTGACGGGTTTTAGGGACCATAGAACACTAATTACATGTATATGAAACTTTTGTTATACTTATTTTGCCTTGATATATAAATGGTATCTTTTGCCGAGGGTTTCGCACTACTTAGGATTGTTAAATATTGCATAAGTTACTCATTAAAGAACTTTCAGCTGTAAAATTATAATATAACTTGATAAATTGAGTAACTGGCTAACTTAATTATTAATACTTATGTAAAGGTTAGTTAGCGTAACTAAGGCTAGCTAGAAAAGTGCAAGCAACTCGTTAGGTCGCGAGGCGTCAAGGATAAACAAGCCATGACGTGGAAAGTCTAGTTGACGTGGCGGGTAGCAAGGCGGTTTGGAATTTGGGGCCTTCACGATTTGCCATCAAAACAAGTTCGATGGTGTTTAGGGGGATGAAGCATAATTTAACCTGATACTAACGCCACTAGTTGGTGTTAGAGCGAGGTCGATAGGGCTTAAGATAAAAATTTAAAGAAAATAGAATAAAAGTTAATAAACAAATCCTAGATGTGAAAACCCAAAGATCTTGACTTAGAATCTTATTTGGGAAGTAACTTGAGATGGGTAGTGATAGGGTTAATATACGTGTTGTGTTTTTTATTGTATATATTATATACACGTATATGGAAGGTGATTCAACGCATGCTTTTCGATGCAGATCACGGTGGATGACCAGCCGACTCCACCTACTAAAGATGTTGGCCAGACGAGAGACCAGACTAGAGATGAGGGTTTGGATTCGGCAGTAGACGTATGATTCGCAGCTCATGATAGGCAGTTCGAGCTATTGATGGATATGATGCGTGCCCAGACAACAACGATTGCATAACTAACCGTCGCTCGGGTATAAAGCCCAACTGAGACAACAGTTGCTCCGACAGTTCCATCGACTATCCAGACTGTACCGACACATGTAGTTGTACAGGAGACTCCGGCAGTGGTTGCTACACCGATAGTGGCACAAATCGAGACGCAGACTGCTACGCCGGCACAAACCGACATGTTTGAGACTTCGATGACGGCAGAGGTCAAGTTGATGAGGGAGTTTATCAAATTCGATCCCGGATACTTTCATGGAGGCGAAGACCCAAAGGAAGCTGAGAAGTGGTTGATTGCACATCAGAGGTTATATAAGCTACTACGGATCCCGAAGAGCATACATGCTAGGATATCAGGGTATATGCTGATAGGGGATGTTGATGTGTGGTGGACAGCTTATACTGATACTCACCCATAGCCGACGACATGGCAGAGTTTAGAGAGTTATTTTACGATCAGTACATACCCATGGAGGTGAGGTTGAGGCTGATAGAGGAGTTTCTAGCGTTGAAACAGGGTAGCCGGTCAGTGTTACAGTATATGGATAAATACCGATATTTGATACAATTTGCCTCGTATGTCGCAGGCACCGAGAGACTGTAGTTTTATTACTTCGTCCGAAGGTTGATTGGGGACATAGCCAGCGCCATAGTTTCCTCTAAAGCGCAGACACTGCAGAAGATATATGATAGAACGATTACTTATGAGACACATCTGATGTAGAGGAGCGACATGCGTTCATCTACTGAGTCGGAGAGACATACTAGACTGAGTTCTGGGCGAAGAGATGGAGAGATCGAGATGACAGAGAGGACAGAGGGTACGATCGAGGTCGTAGGGATGATGATCGGGCAGCCAGAGTGTATGTTGTACCTACATTACCAGCACCGTATCGCAGAGACAAACTCAGGACCAGGGAAGCAGAGACTGGAGATCACAGGTTCAGGGCCAGTGGTCAGGGAGTTAGCGAGCAGGACCAGGATGGAGGATCATATGTTGGCAATGTGGACAAGAGGGTCACGTCAGGAGGGACTGTTCATATAGATCAGTGACTCCAGCAGTGGTGACACAGGTGCAGACTCGAGAGCCGGTGCATGTGGTGATTGAGCCAGGGCGGGAGACGTCCCAGCAGCGGGTTGAGGGTACGTGAATTTAAATTCTTAATAATTATCGTTTCAGGTTTATGCATGCATAGTGGTACGATGGTAGATTATAGTGGTATAATGGTAGCTTATTATGTTATGACATGGGATTGTCATAGGTCGTAGCATGACATGAGATTGTCATAGTGAATACGGATAGGTCGTGGCATGACATGGGATTGTCGTGATGAGTAAGAATATGTTATGGCATGGCATGGGATTGTCATGGTATGTGATGGTTGGTTATGACTATCATGTTGGGATACATGATAAGAGAGGTTTACAATTATTGGTGTTAGGTAACTGGGTTAGCAGAACTTGAACACGAAAATCGAACTGAGAATAGGTTCTGCAGATGTTGGAAAAGAGTGGCTGATCTATACTACCTTGGCAACATGTGCCTATGTCTCAAGGTAACACTACGTTCCCTGCTATGGTAGTAGTGAGGTGTTCAAAGGACTGTAGAAGGGGACTATCAAGGTATGTCATACTGGGATATGATAGATACGCAAGAGTATACTCGAGATTTAAATTTTGAGTGCGAAATTCTCTTAGTTGGAAAAATTGTAACGACCCAAATTAATTAAACTATAATTAGCGTTAATCTCGAAGATTAACTGTCGTAATTCAGGCATTACGTGGACAACTCGGTTGGCTCGGACACGAGAACCGAGTGAATATGTTATTTATGGATGGTAGTTGTGTATATGTGGTGTTTAAAATTATTATAATATTATATTGCACCGCATGTGTGTATGTTGCTATCGGGTGAGTTTGTGTGACGAGTGTTCGTCTCGAAAGGCGTGTCAACGCGGGGGTCGGGTAGGCGAACTACATGTACATTATGAAACTCGACTAATTCACATTAAAATGACTAGTTAATCAATTAAAATAGGTAGTGTGACCATAGACTAAATAGATTCAATTAAAACAATAGGCTATGGCGAACCTCGATATGCGTGCAGAGACGCGGGGCACCGAGTGCCGGGTAGTCGAGGGTTAGTGGGACCACAAGTTGATAATTCTTGGTGACTAAAAACACTAACCATAGGTATTATGATGGGCCTAAGCTAAGGTGATTCAATCAAATAAATCAAGGCCTATAGTTCGACTAAATTAAATGAAAACCATATGATAGTCTTTGAGATAGACATTGGCACATCTAGGAACCTGGATAGTATTAATTTGGTGTCACTTGAGTTTGGTTAGTGGAAGTAAGTGGACTAGATGTTGAAAGTGAACCACTAGATAAACCTTGGGATACCTAAATACATGACGATGAAGGGCCAAGAATCAATCTCACATTGATATATATTGAGGTGTTGATCAAAGCATACAAAAGGAAACCAATTTGATTTCAAGAGTTCTAGAGTGAAAGAGGAGAATCTGGAGCTGGAATTCAACCATTTTGGAGGTTAAATTGGTAAACAAAACCTAGGTAATCACCATCTCCATCATCTACTCTATCTAATGAACCCATTTTTATGTATTGTTGATAAAAATTGAATTTATAGGTTAGATCCCTGGTTTTCGGTGGAAACTAGATGAATTACATGTTTGTAGACCATTCTCATGGAGATTTTACTACCGATTTAGCTAAAGTTGGTGTTTTGAAAATTTGGAAAAATTTGAGGATTCATGAGATTTTGTGAATTTTGATCAAAATTGATGTTCTGAGGTTGTTTAGCAGTTGTTTTAATGTTAATTCCATATGGAGAGTGTGTTAGATAGTTTAAGTAGGTAAATTGGAAGGGAAATACAAAATTCTCGACTTGAGAATTATGTCCTAGAGGCTAGGTAGCGCGCTACCTAGAACAGTGCTGATCGTTCTGGGTTTCCTACTGTTCTTCAGGATGAAGAGCAGTAGCGTGCTACATCATTCACCTAGCGCGTTACCACCACATAGCGCGTTACGCTATTCCCTTAGCGCGCTAACAACAAACATAAACTGAACATAAAGGGCTATTTTGGGATTTTTGACTTAATACATATCTCAAACACCTATAAACATACTAAATATGTAAAACTGGACTTCAGGGACTTAGGGGACCGTAGCTCGGGTATCGGGAGCTAGTCGGGTCGAAACGGGAGTTCGGGGAAGTCGGAGCACGAATTGAGGTGCGTAAAACCTTTAAGAATGTTTCACGAAATTCAAAGTTTTGATTTATCGATATCGCATTTCATGTGTGATATTCGATTTGCGTGTATATTGGTTGTGGCTAAATCACTTGCACGGGTTACTTGTATTTAATGATCGTGTCGACGACAATAGAATATATCTACGACTGTCGTAAGGGATTTAGGGTGTTCCCTTGACTTAAAAATAGAGGGGTTCATACGTAGTTGGGGTTCATAAGCCTGTAAGTATATACGTGGTTCCTATTTGATTTTCGTACTGGTGTAGGTCAGGGTTTTCTCGTGATTATACGGATGTTTACTGATTACTGCTTTATTTCCAAGCTTATTTAATTAGTAATTTTTGTTTATTTATTTCACACTACTGCTTTTGCTTGTCGTATGTTGCCTAGATTCATGGGAATATGACGTACTATTGCGAGGTGTTATATTCGCATGTCTCGTAGTTTATAGTTTTATTTCATGAATATTGTGTGGACTTCTCTTGGGATCTTACTCACTGGACTCGTCACTGTATTTGTTAGGTGACTAAGTGCAGATCCTTCAATGAGCAAGGGTAAGGGCAAGGAGGTACTGGGCGACTACCTCTGAGATTGTGGAGCCAGCTCGTGTGTGATGTCAGTATGTATTTATTTTACTTTTGATGGGTTTTGGGGACCATAGAACACTGATTACATGTATATGAGACTTTTTTTATACTTATCTCGTCTTGATATATGCATGGCATCTTTTATCGAGTTTCGCCCTACTTAGGATTGTTAAATATTGCATAAGTTACTCATTAAAGGACTTCCGCTGTAAAATTATAATATAACTTGATAAATTAAGTAACTGGCTAACTTAATTATTAATACTTATGTAAAAGTTAGTTAGCGTAACTAGGGTTAGCTGGAAAAGTGTAAGCAACTCGTTAAGTCGCGAGGCGTCAAGGAGAAACGAGCCATGATGTGGCAAGGCTAATTGACGTGGGATGCGAAGTGGCGGGTAGCAAGGCGATCTGGAATTTGGGGCTGTCATGTGGACCATGGGCTTTCAAAAGGTTATTCTCGAGATGGCTTATAAAAGTGTGGTGGAGCTGCTCAGTGGCAAATGCAACCTAATAAATCACCACCGGCATCTTGTCGTCTTAATTCGCCAGCTTATGGGAAGGAATTGGTCACTAAGGATTATCCATATACACAACAAGGGGAACCGAGCGGCCGACTGGCTAGCATCCTTTGCAGCGCAACATTCAGTTGGCATTCACTTTATCGAACATTGTCCCACTTCGCTAGCAAGTATTATACGTGAAGATGTTTCGGGAGTTTCTTTCCCAAGAATCGTCACCTATAACCAGACACAATTGTCTCTTTCTGATATAAAAAAAATGCTAAATGCCTAATATACATTTTATTCTACGTTGCTTTAATTGCAAATTAAGAAAAAAATTTATATATGAGAAAATAATATTTTTTAAGAAAATTTTATTGAATAAATATTTACAAGAAAACCTTCCTCCATCGATTTGTTTGATTGCACATTAGAATTTCTTCCTTCATAAATTACCAAAAATAAATTTTAAAAGAAATGACAAAAGTTTAATATTAATACATAAAAATAGGGAGTTACTATTAGCACCCATATATGTTATATCAACCCCCCATTTAATTTAATGTTATTTTTAGCCCCCAATAAGTTAATTCATGCTCTAAGCACCCCCTTAATTGTTAGTAAACTCTCCATTGTACCCCTAGTTTATATTTGCCCCCTCTCCCCAAAGAAAGCCTTATTTTTATCTTTGTGATCTTCAACCTCCAACTTTTTCTTGCACATCATCTTTTTCTCTCACAGCCCTTAACTCAATTTGCTCCATATGCATTCCAAGATTGATTCCTTGATCCTTAACAGCTAATATTCAACACAAATAAAAGATTCTAACCATTCAAGAATATGAAATAAATCTCAACCAAATACTATAATTAAGATGTTGTATTTGATAGTGAGTTGTTGAGTGTATGGACAAAGAGATGAGAAGGGTGTAGAGATTATAAAGTAGAAGAGAAAATGACATGAGTCCATGGTTTATTTGGGTGAGATATAGAAAGTGAAAATTAAGTAGAAGATGAGAAGGTGAGTGTAGTGAGTGGGATAGGAGTTATAGATGAGTTTAAGGTTTCATATATTGGGAGGTGTAGAGAGTGAAAAGTAAAGTAGAGGAGGGGTGTAGAATGGAAAGTAGAAGGGGAAAAAGAAATGAAATAGGTTTATAATTTAGAGTGGGGTTATTTATGTATTTTACCAAAAGACATTTTAGTTTAAAAATGTATTAAATTAAATGGGGGGTTGTTATAGGGTAGTGGGGGGCTAATAGTCGCTTCCTAAAAATATTATAAAAATATTAGTTTTCACATTAAGAATTATAAATTTAATTAAAATACTTTGATTATATATGTATAGATAATATACAATTTTTATCATATTATTATAAATAGTAGTTATCATGTCATTTTTAGTGTTTTGATGATGATTAGTTCACATGTTTATACATGTTTACATAGATATACTTGTGCACCAATCAAAATTCAAAAAAGGATAAATTTATATTAGTGACACAAATGTAATTTTATGTATTTAGGGACCCTTTATTAATTTTAATATTTTAAATAAAACAAGAATTAATATTAGATTATGTAGTTAGAGATATTTTAGTAATCTAATTTTTAATATATATATATATATATCCCCCCCAATTAATTGAATATATTTAAAACTAAAATGCCCCTAAGTGAAATTATATATAGATGACCCCACCCCAAATTTAATCATAATCACATTAATTTCTTTTTCTCTTTCTACTTTTCTTTCTGCATGCATACCCATCCCCAACCTTACCATTCACTCTCTAAAATGTCCATCCCCAAATTAAAACCCTAACCTCATCCCTTTCTTCTCTTACTCATCACTACGCCCCTCCCCAAGATTAAACACATATCTCTTCTTCTCTTCTATATTTCACTTTCTATATTCCACCTCAAACTAAACTCTAAATTCATTAATCAATTTCCTCTTCTAGTTTTTACTTTTTACATCCCTTCCCATCTTATCATTATCCCTACAGTACTCAACAACTCACCATTAAATACAACATCTTGATTGTTGCATTTGGTAGAGACTAAATTCACACTCTTGAACGGTAAAACATTAATTTATGTTGGATTTCTACTTTCAAGGATCAAAGAATCGTTCTTGGATTGCAATGGAACAAATTGAGGTAAGGGGGAGAAGAATTAAGATGATACGCGACAAGGGTTTGATGTTACAAATGAAGATGAAAAATGTTTTCTTTAAGGAGTGAAGGAAGCAAATATAAGCTAAGGGTACCTTGGGGCATTTACTACTAATTGAGGGGCAGAGGGTGAATGATTAGAACATGAACCTAACTCATTAGGGACTATAAATAATATTAAATATATTAAATGGAGGCTAATATACGTAATAGTCGCTCTCTTATTTTAAAAAAATCATTAGATGGTGACTATAGAATAGACATACATTAATCACGTGTCAACAATTATATATCCTCAATCGTGCTTCTTTCCATTCCACTTTCAGCAATTTATTTTTCTTATTTCCTCTTATTTGTTTAGGCCATATTACAATTTGAAAATGTAATGTCTCCGTTTAGACATAATATTTTTGTGGTCACAGATAGAGGCTCTGTATATATGAGTGATGTGGGCACAGATACTAGCTTTCTGTCATAACAAATAAAAACAGCAAGGAAAAGTAAATTGCAGTAAAGTAAATAACGCGCACAAATTGATTACGCAGTTCGGACCTCCCGTCCTACGTCTACGGGGCCACGCCCAGGTGTGTAAGATCCACTAAGAAATAAATAGTGATTACAACTTATACAACAGGACTCCTCACTTGTTTTCTCTCAAGTTGGTGATCCCTCACCAAGTCCTAATGCACTAATCACTCCCCCTATCTCTAGCCTCTTACACAAATATCTCCAAGATCCCCTTGGAGTTCGAGATGATCCGAGATCCCCTCGGAGTGTAGGCTAAGTCCCCTTAGCCTAGTGTGTGTGTGTGTGTGTGTGTGTGTGTGAATACAACTCGTGAGATAATGCTCTTATCCTCACTTTTGCTTTTACAGTAATAACACACAAAGTAGTTCAAATTGATACGCAAGGCTGATGAGTATTGATATATTTATAGAGAAAACTTGTGCACACCTTTGACTTCTCATTTAATGAATCAGTGCAAAGGAGATTTAGGAAACTCTTTTGATTGATATTTTCTCGAGTTTCCTTGTATGTAGATATCCTTCCTTGTTTGTATGATCTTGCATTCCCATGGAGTATCTTGTATATCTGATGAATGCATATATCTTGCACATTGCCTTAAATAAGATGATTGCATATATGGAGCTACACAAGGAATATCTTAATGGATTGTTAGTAGCATAGCATAGTTTAATGGCTCGTGACACATGGCGTGTGACACGAAATAACAAATACTCGATGATAATGATTGGGGCCACTTTATTATCAACAATCTCCCCTTTATTATCTATATGTCACAACTTAATGCATGGATTAGATATGCAATCAAAAACGAATGATAAGAACCAAATATATAAAATTTTGAGATAATAGTGTCAACTGAAGTTCAAAAAAATAAACTGGATCATCAAAAAGTTGACATAACTGTTTCTGACTGTTAGTCCCCCTTAATCCTAACATGCCCTGCCCTACCATATCTAAGTCCTAGTACTCCCCTTGTGAACACAGAATACAAAGGGGTTACTGGCCAGTTGGAGTTGGTCATCCTGCAGACTCGAAGATGTCACGATGCTTGTCAGCTTGCTTTAGGTAGTCCAAATAGAGATAGGAGAGCTCAACATACTAGTCATCCGTCAAAAGGAGAAGAACATGAGAGGAGTGATCAGATGTGCCCACAGTCACTTAAGGATGGTGGGAGGGGTGTGGTGGGAAGGTCAGAGCTTCTGCAGGGTACTTAACTGGTTCCAGCAAGGCAATGGAGACAGGCAGATCAGCGAGATGACGGAGGAGGCCTTGAGAATGATGGAATGAATGGTACGGACATGAGCCTCAACAATAACGTCAAGAGGAATAGTGAAGACATCTTCATAAGCGAGAAGGGCAGTAATCAGACAAGGGAAGAACAACTTCTTCCAATATTTCCTGTTGTGGGCACGAAGGCAGATAGCATTGAATAACATGTGCCCATAATTGACATCAATGCCCTAACCGATAACATAAAGAAAAAGATAGTCCTCCGGAAGGACAGTGGCATCATGCCGAACAGGAAACAGGTTATGAGTGTCATGAATGAACAGAGTGAAGTAAAGGGCAGTAAGATTAAAGGTTGTAAGACGTGCTCCTCATTGGCCTTCTTGGACTCGATCACCTATTAAGGTGGATGTGACATCATTTATGTCAAGATTGTCACGAAAACCTGATGGATAGGAGTTAGGGGAGTCATTGTAAGTGGGAAAGCCAAGCAACTTGGTAATGGTGAAAGGGGAGAAATGACACACTCGGCCACGAATGTAAACTCGAAAGAAATAAGGAGATGATGGATCAACCACAAATGGGGATAGATTGGCATAGAACTCGCGAACAAGGTTTTCATTGTAGGTTCGAGGGAAAGTGAAGAGGTTCAAAATACCTCTAGCCTCCAAGAACTGATATATCTTGTAGTGCTTATAGGTCTTGTCATCCAGCCGTTGCTCAGAGTGGAACTTAGATTCCACCAAGGTGTCATAGATTTCTGTTGCATCCCTGGTGAAGAAACGAAAAGAGAAGGCAACAGAGGCACAAATGTATGTGGGTGTGGAGGCCACAGGCTCGAAACTAGATGGGGGTTCTGTTGTGGGAACATGTGTAGAACTAGAACCAGATTGACCTCGTGTGTGAGGCCTTGTGGAAATATGGGCAGAGCCTGTGAGCACATCAGAAGGTTCTCCAGCAGCAGTGGCAGGACTGTGGCCAGCAGTGGACGACGAAGGGGGCGGGAGACGGAAGACGGGAGGCGGTAGTGAAGCTCCTCTGAGGCAGCGGGAGTAGGTTCGAATAGGAGGATGAGAGATTGGTGTGCTGTCGGTACCCCTGGAGTGGCGAGTGGAAGCCATTGTGCAGGCTTTGGAGAGGTGAAGATCACTAAGCTTGTGCGACAGGGAGGACGAAGAGAAGTGATGATTGAGAAGATGAATAGGCTATTTTGTAGGCATGATAGAGCATTAAAGCATACACCAAGCCCAATTAATCGTGCAACCATCCACTATATACTACTAAACCGAATTAAGTGTGAGAGATATGAGGATTTTGGGAGTTATGGAAATTTCCCTCCAAAATAAAGAAGAAACGGTTGTTAAGGACAACCAGTTATGGAAACTGAATATTCTATTGACCGGCCCACCCAACAGTTTCAATTTTTTTTTATTCAGAAACTAATTAGAGAGAAACGAAAGTCGACACATTCCTAATTTTCCTCGAAGAAATTCAAACCTTGATCCATCCAATGCCTTAGTAAAAATATCCGCTAGTTGTTTCTCAGTGCCCAAGTGCTCAAGTGTGACAACCTTTCGATCAACCAAATCACGCAGAAAGTGATACCTGAGATCAATGTGTTTGGTGTGAAAGTGTTGTACCGGGTTTTTGAGATATCAATAGCACTCTTGTTATCACAGAAGACGGTGAGTTGTGCCCACGGAACAACGTAATCATCAAGCATGTGACGCATCCATATGAGCTGAGTGCAGCATTGTCCCACAGCAATATATTCAGCTTCCGGAGTGGTGAGATAGATTGAATTATGTTTTTTACTGTACCAAGAAACAAGATTAGTACCAACGTAAAAACAACCACCCGATGTACTTTTACAATCATCAATGTTTCTGCCCAATCTATATCACTGAAGCTAGCTAAGCATAGATTAGATTCGTTAGAGTACCATAAACCATAAATTAATGTGGATGATACATAGCGAATAATACTTTTTATTGCAATGAGATGGGATTCTCTTGGAGATGCTTGATAGCGTGCACAAACCCCGACGCTGAAGCATAGATCTGGTCGACTGGTTGTTAGGTAGAGTAAGCTACCAATCATGTTGCGGTACAGGTGGGGATCAACAGACGTGCCCACAGCATCCTTAGTGAGCTTTTCATTTTTGCCCATAGGTGTGCGTGTGTGTCATGCATTATTGA
This sequence comes from Stephania cephalantha, assembly GCA_039657325.1. Taxonomy (NCBI): domain Eukaryota; kingdom Viridiplantae; phylum Streptophyta; class Magnoliopsida; order Ranunculales; family Menispermaceae; genus Stephania; species Stephania cephalantha. The sequence continues at coordinate 28,995,349 of CM077577.1, forward strand.
GACCGAACTTTTTTTACAATATTTTCAGCATACTTACTCTGGGAGATGAAAGTACCTTGTGAACTTTGTTGGATTTGTAGGCCAAGAAAAAATTTCAACTCACCAACCACACTCATCTCAAATTCGGTCTGCATGTTTGTGATGAATTCTTGTACTAGGGAGGAGGAGGTCAATCCAAATATTATGTCATCTATATAGATTTGTGCAATGAGGACAGCGGAAGACTTGGTTTTGATGAATAGTGTTTTGTCAATTCCTCCTCTTCGATACCTCTTGCGTAATAGATAGGTGGTGAGTCTCTCGGACCAGGCTCGTGGCACTTGTTTCAATCCGTTGAGAGCCAATGAAGCCTTTTGGCTACTCAACATACACTTCTTCAGTGAGGACACCATTGAGGAAGGCACTTTTGACATCCATTTGTTGGAGAGTGATATTCATGTTACATGCATAGGCCAAGAGAAGTCGGATGGACTCCAAGCGAGCAACTGGAACAAAGGTTTCATCAAAATCGATTCCCTCAATTTGACTATATCCTTGTGCAACTAGTCGTGCCTTGTTTCGAGCGATCACTCCATTTTCATCCATTTTGTTTCTGAATACCCACTTGGTTCCAATTATGTTGACATGTGGTGGTCGTAGTACTAGTTTCCATACTTCATTTCGTTGGAACTGTAGCAGCTCTTCTTGCATAGCATTTACCCAGCACTCATCCATCAGAGCTTCTTTCACATTTTTAGGTTCAAGAGATGATGCACAACATGTGTATCCATCAAGTTTCTTGTAGTCTCTTTTTGGGACATCTCGTGTGGTGATCCCTTGAGAGATATCTCCAATTATAGATGACATAGGATGGTCTTTTTGAATCCTTAAATTTGCTTGGATAGAGGATGAGGGTTCTGTGATAGGTACATCCTGAAAAGATATGGATTGATCAGTAGTAAAATCTAAACTGGAGTTGTCACCATACTCACCTGCGTCGGTTTCTGTGGAAACAACAGCTGGTTCATCACTTGTGGGTACAGATGCTGGTTGTAGAGTTTATTCATTGTTGAGTGGCTGATGATGTTCTGTTTTAGAGACTTTTTCAGGGCTGCTTACAATATCATCTACAACAACGTTGATTGATTCCATGATCTGTTTTGTACGCAGGTTGTATACCCGAAAAGCTCTACTTGTTGTGGAGTATCCTAGAAAGATGCCATCATCGCTCTTCTTGTCTAACTTTCCAACTTGTTCCCTGTCTCTCAAAACAAAACACTTGTTGCCAAAAATATGAAAATAACTCGAACTTAACTTTTTACCTTTCCAAACCTCATACGGTGTTTGTGTTGTGTGTGGACGAAAATATGTTCGATTGATGATATAGCAGGCTGTGTGCACAGCTTCAGCCCATAAATTATGTGCCAGGCCTTTTGAGTTCAACATGACTCGAGCCATTTCTTGGATATGACGATTCTTACGTTCAACAACTTCATTTTGTTGTGGAGTGATGGGTGCTGAGTATTCATGATGGATCCCTAAACTCTTGCAAAATTCATCAAAGTTAGAATTTTCAAATTCCTTACCATGATCGCTACGGATGCGAGTGATTTGAGAATTTGTTGCACGTTTCTCATTTTGAAGTTTGATGCATAGGTCTCGAAATTCTTCAAAGGCATCAGACTTTGAACGAAGAAAGAGTACCCATGTGAAACGTGAGAAGTCATCTATGCATACAAGAATGTATTTCTTTCCTCCAAGACTGATCGTCTGAGTAGGTCTAACTAAGTCAATGTGTAGGAGCTCCAATATTCTTGTAGTTGAACGTCTATCTCCTGATTTGTGAGCTTCTCGCCGCTGCTTTCCATATTGGCATGGACCGCATACGCTATTTTGGACAAAGGGGATAGGTGGAAGTATTATGGATACACCTGAGTCTTACAATTTCTTGAGCTGTTGGTAGTTCACATGCCCAAGTTTTTGGTGCCAAACTTTAGTCTGATCAGGTACGCTGTAGACACAGATGTTCTGAGTAGGACTATTTTTACTATGAACAGATGATTGTAGGAGATAGCAGTTATCAGATGAGCGCTGCCCTCTCAAAATGCACGGTCCTTGATGGTTAAGGACCTTGCAATCTTCCTTTGTGAATTTGACTCTTAAGTTATGATCACAAAGCTGGTTGATGCTTAAGAGATTGGTTTTCAAATCTTCAACATGAAGTACATCAGTTAGGGAAGGTAACCCGACAACATGCATTGTTCCTTTTCTGATTACTTTGCTACGAACTCCATCACCGAAAGTTACATGTCCTCCTGAAAAAGGTTGATAATCAGAAAGAAAGGAGATAGTACCCGTCATTTGTTTGAAGCATCCACAGTCGAAGTACCAGTCTGCCGAAGATGTAGCTTTTAGGGAGACATGAGCTATGTTGCATTGTATGTTGTCCTTTGGTACCCATTTTGACGATGGGAAGCACTTTTTGAAGAGAAGTTTTTTCTTGCGATGGACTGTTGTCTTCTAGCAAGTTCCCCGTGCATTTGAAAGCATCGAGGCCGTATGTGTCCTTTCATTCCACAGTAGTGACATGTTGGTTTGAACCCATGTGAGGATTTCTTTCTTTCTATTTGGGTATGGCAGTTTTCTTTTTGTGTTTTAGCTGATATGGAGGTTTTGTTGATGTAGTTAGGACCTTTATGATTTTGAGTCCTTTTTTTCTTTCTTTAGCACATCATCTAGTTTTTGCTTCGGGTGAATGACTTCTTTAGACAGCAAGATGTTCTTGTTGACAACTTCCGACCACTTTTCATACATCTCCTTGTAAGCATCCTTTAGATCTGTAAAATTAACAGAATTAGTGGAATCTGAATCAAATTCATAATCTTGGATTATTACCTCGTTATCAGAGTGTGTGGACACAACTGCTGGATGGGCAGTGAGGGCAAGTCCATTTAGCTGGATGTTCTTTTGAAATACTGATGGAGGTAAATGAAACATGATTACTTTTGTTGCTTTCATCATCTGATTCTGAATCACTCAAGGATGTGCTAAGGGATTTCTCTTCCTTCTTTATAAAGTTTGGACATTCAGCTTAATAGTGTACAAACCCGTCGCATTCTCGACACTGGACTCCCTTATTTTTCCCTTCACCAGCTGGATTATATTTGAAGCCACTGGGTTTACTGCCATGGACCTTTTTGAACAGTTTGTTATACTTCTTTGTAAGCAAGGCGAGTTCACTTTCTTCGGTTTGATCTTCTTTGGCAATGGTTTTCCAAGCAATTTCTCGATGATTTCAACTCTGATATAGATGCATCTCAAATGTGGTAAGGGAACCCATCAGCTCGTCAAACTGTATGTTCTTCAATCCTTTGATTTCTTGGATTGCCGCGACTTTGACATCGAACTTAGATGGAAGAGATCTAATGACCTTCTCGACAAGCTTTCTATTCTTGTAGGTTTTGCCGAGTTTTTCAGCTTGATTCGCAATATCTTTCAGCTTCACAATATATTCGGCAATAGTCTCATCATCTCCCATTCGCAGTGTTTCAAATTGTGAGGACAACAACACTTTCTTAGAGTCACGTACATCATCATTTCCTTCAAATACGTTTGAAGGATTTTCCACGCATCTCGTGCAACTTTGCATGAAGAGATAAGCTTTAGATGTTCTTGGTTCACACCACTGAATATAGCATTCAAAGCCTTTGCATTTGCAAGCATCAGCCTCTCCTCGCCGTCTGTCCGATCATCCATATTCTTTGGTTTTCCGTCCTGTTCAGGGACAAGTACCCCTTCTCGATGGCCTTCCACGCTTTCACATCAATGGATAGGATGAATCCTTCCATCCGAGACTTCCAGTACGTGTAATTAGTGCCCGTGAGAAGTGGTGGTTTCGTTGTTGAGGCACATTCGGGTTGATCAAATTGATGAGGATAAGACATTACTTGAAATTAGGATCTGCCTTCTTTGACACAACAAAGGAAATAGGTGTTAGGCTCTTATACCAAATGAAAATGAAATGTCTTTGTTTACATAGAATGTTTATGTGGTCACAGACAGAGGCTTTGTATATATGAGTGATGTGGGCACAGATACGAGCTTTCTGTCCTGACAAATAAAAACAACAAGGAAAAGTAAATTGCCGTAAAGTAAATAACGCGCACAAATTGTTTACGCAGTTCGGACCTCCCGTCCTACGTCAGCGGGGCCACGCCCAAGTGTGTAAGATCCACTAACAAATAAATAGTGATTACAACTTATACAACAGGACTCCTCACTTGTTTTCTCTCAAGTTGGTGATCCCTCACCAAGTCCTAATGCACTAATCACTCCCCTATCTCTAGCCTCTTACACAAGTATCTCCAAGATCCCATAGGAGTGTAGGCTAAGTCCCCTTAGCCTAGTGTGTGTATGTGTGTATACAACTCGTGAGATAGTGCTCTTATCCTCACTTTTGCTTTTACAGTAATAACACACAAAGTAGTTCAAATCGATACGCAAGGCTGATGAGTATTGAAATATTTATAGAGAAGACTTGTGCACAACTTTGACTTCTCATTCAATGAATCGGTGCAAAGGAGATTTAGGAAACTCTTTTGATTGATATCTTCTCGAGTTTCCTTGCATGTAGATATCCTTCATTGTTTGTATGATCTTGCCTTCCCATGGAGTATCTTGCATATCTGATGATTGCATATATCTTGCACATTGCCTTAAATAAGATGATTGCATATATGGAGCTACACAATAAATATCTCAATGGATTGTTAGTAGCATAGCATAGTTTAATGGCTCGTGACACATGGCGAGTGACACACAATAACAAATACTCGATGATACTGATTGGGGCCACTTTATTATCAACACAATTTTTTATTTTTTATTTTTGAAAAGTCTAGGCAAATGACTTAATTTCAGCATCGACAGGGTTTAAAATATATTCCTCGAAACACACACAGATTAATTTATGTAACTTTCGAGACAAAACATTTGCTTGTTGTGGTTCCTTGTTGACGTACGTGAATACACAACTAAATTGAACTCAATATATTTAATCTCCTTAAGTAAAATCCTAATAAGCTTTCCGAACGCAACCTTAGAGGCGAAGAAGTTGAAAATCATATGTACTCGTCAACCAATTATATATTTGTCTTGTTACTTGTATGACAAATGACGTGTCAAACTTATATCCATTAACGAGGTATTACGAATCGCATCAGCACATCGCTTTGTTCAAATTCTAATATGTAATATTACAATATTAAAATCTTGCATGTTACATAATGAGATGTTCAAAATCTAAACTCGATTTGAATTAGGCGTATATAGACTATTACGCACATATCGCAAGAATCACGTCGCAAATTGTTGCTCAAGTTTCGATCTCACTAGCTTGATCTATGATGTTTGGTTCTTGCAATCCAATAATAGACTTGAATATGCTACTTAAAATGATACGAGATTAGACACGTCTTACGTAGAAAATGTCGTAGGAAAAATCAACTGCATTTTGTAATACCTTGCAAACTAACTACTTCCGGCAATTTAGTAACACATATTCAACAGCTTCAACATACTCATCCTGAATTTAGGTACTTCATTTCTCAAGTTGTGCCTAATGGTAGTCCTGGATGAATCAAAATTGAGAATGCAATTCATTGTTAGCAACACTGGACTCTACTCCACCAAAGCATCATTTCGCTGATCCGTTCTCGCGCGTGAAAGACTATGATAGGATCCCCCCAAGTGTATGAACAAAAAGTTAAGTTGATTCCTCAAATTAAGTAAGCATTATATATCGAAAACCGATCTCAAAACTTGTCGACAATTTCGTCATGTTCTCGCACCCGGCCATAGCGATCGACTTCTGCGTCTAACATATCATACAAATTTTTCGTTCCGGGATTTGGACATTGTTCCGCATGATGATTGCATATATCAATAATTTGTGTCTCTTCGTGGTCATCATTGCCTTAAATAAGATGATTGCATATATACGGTGGAGCTACGACACGTATGGTTGCATGGACACCGAATTTTCCCCTCGAGTGGAAATATCTCGTTCATGCCGTTAATGAATGGATTGTTAGTAGCATGGATAAATCTTATCAACTCTTAAAAAAGCATAGTTTAATGGCTCGTGACAATCATTTTTATTTTTGAAAAGTCTAGGCAAATGACTTAATTTCAGCATCGACAGGGTTTAAAATATATTCCTCGAAACACACACAGATTAATTTATGTAACTTTCGAGACAAAACATTTGCTTGTTGTGGTTCCTTGTTGACGTACGTGAATACACAACTAAATTGAACTCAATATATTTAATCTCCTTAAGTAAAATCCTAATAAGCTTTCCGAACGCAACCTTAGAGGCGAAGAAGTTGAAAATCATATGTACTCGTCAACCAATTATATATTTAAACCGATCTCAAAACTTGAAAGAGAACTCTTCTCATGCCTTCAGCTAGCCATATATAAACTACATTTAATTTTTCTACAGATCAAGCCTAACTAGCTACTTAGATGCTTTCCACAGCAAACACAACGTACGTAGCAGCTTCATTACTCATTATTAGTAGCTCCATAGACTTCCCCCATGGTACTCTATTGGCAAGTCAAGGCAATCCGACAATGCCGAATCAATCCTTGGCGGGCTCAACAGCATTCCTTCTGCCATGTTAACCAGAAAATTCGGCGTGTTGAAGAGCACCTCTTCATCGACAAAATCATCTCCATAGCATCCCAAACCACTATTACCACCCATGTGACCTTGACAATTATAGTATGCCCTAGCACTAGTTTTGTGGTCATCGGCAATGGTTGCTGGCCGAATTGCCTCCGCAGCCGCTACAGCGGCTTCGCGGATATCTGCCGCTGACGTAGAAGCTGGAGTTGGGAAGGAAGAAACGAGGTCGGGGAAGTTGAGAACTGCATTGGCACCTTTGAGGCAAAGCTCTGCGACATCATGTGCTGCAGCAGCCATCTCCGGCGTCGCAAATGTGCCCAGCCATATGCGTGTCGTCTTACGCGGTTCACGGATCTCAGATACCCATTTGCCACTCCGGCACCGGATTCCTCTATAACCCGAATTTAGATTTTGGTGTTTCTGATTCTGTGTTTGGTAGTTCATAGTTAAACCTACTACTACTACTACTAATTATAGAGATCACCAAATACTTTAAGGGCTACTTGATATCAATGTTGCTCTTCAATTGGCGCACGTTAGCAAACAATGGCTACAAGTAGTACTGTTGAGACATGCAATCGAGCATATAATAAGAGTTCGTTTTGGGAGCTAACATAAGAAGAAATTATATGAAACCAAAGACAAAAGCGTGTGAAGTTCGCGGAAATATATAGTAGTACATGTAGTGTCCTCAACGTGTTTTCTAGGAAAATATTGGAGTTTAGGTGCTGAAGCTACAGCGCGCCGCAAAGCAGGCGCAATCTATATAGCTGTAAGCCTTTTGGAGCACACAGTGGACTGGCAACACGTCCTTTGTTTGGGCGGTCAAGATTTATCTCGAGTTATGTGTTTTCACATCGTGAGATGATACGGCAGTTAATTGGGTGTTCTTAACTCTTGTAAGTTGGAAGGACCAGTTTAATTTTTAAAGAAAGTACATTGATGTGGGCTTATGATTTGAAGAGGAGACTTCAAAAAAATTCCAAGATTGATATATCCAATACAAACTAAATTATAACTCATTCTATTATTCTTGTCATTTTATCAATAAAGTAAAGAAAATAAAATATTCTAAGTTTACTAACACAACACCTTCAACGAGAGGTGAGTCTAAGTTATCTAACTATTTGTATTGTTGGCAGTTTGGCACCAATCAGATGGATCACTGACTAATTTGATATGGAGTTACTTTGGTAAGAGGTTGAAAATTTGAACTTCGTAATTCCTTGCAGGTTGTAGTTTATTTCCTGAAAAAAAAAAAAAAAAAAAAAAAGAGAACTTCTTGCGTTGGGTCAAATAGTGTATGGAAAATGCTAGGCGTCACTACAACAAAGTGGGTATATAACGACGCTTTTTTGCCAACGCTAAGCGTCCGCAAATTTTAATTTTAGAGACACATGATGTACAAGTGTTGTCAAATTTAAAATTTTGAGACGCATAACATACAAATGTCTCCAAATTAAAGACACTTGATATTAAAATGTCGCCAAATTTAAAATCTCGAGACATATAATGTACAAACGTTTCAAAATTAAGGACACTTGATAAATAAGTGTCGTCAAATTAAAAATTTGGAGACACTAATTTATAAGTGTTGTCAAATTTCAAATCTAAAGACACATACTTTATAAGTGTCGCTAAAATTAAAAATGAAGACGCAAACAACAAGTGTTGTCAATTTCAATATTTAGTGACGCATAATTCATAAGTGTCTCATATATTAGAGACACTCTGTAAATTAGTGACGCCAAATTTAAAACTTAGGGACCCTAATTTATATGTGTTGTCGAAATTCAAATATAAGAACACATAATTTACAAGTGTTGTTAGATTTTAAATCTAAAGACACATAATTTACAAGTGTTGTTAAATTTCAAATCTAAAGACAAATAATTTACAAGTGTTGTTAGATTTTAAATCTAAAGATATACAATTTAAAAGTGTTGTTAGATTTGAATTTAAGGACACAAATTCTACAAGTGTTGTTAGATTTCAAATCTAAAGAAACATAATTTACGAGTGTTGTTAAATTCCAAATTTCAATACACATAATTTACAAGTGTTATTGTTAAATTTTAAATCTAAAGACACATAATTTACAAGGGTTGTTAAATTTTAAATCTCAAGACACATAATTTACAAGTGTTGTTAAATTTCAAGTTTAAGGACACAATTTATAAGTGTTGTTAAATTTTAAATCTCAAAACAAAAAAAATGTTAATTCAGTGTAAAATGTATTATTAAGACAATTAGGTTAACTTCTTTCAAAAAAATTATCAAACAAAAAATAATTAGATTAATTTTTAATTATTGCTTTAAAAATTTAGTGAGAAAAATATTTTTTCATTGCTAGAGGGAAGCTATAGCAAGAAAAATAAGATTTTATTGCAACCTAACATTAAGCAAAAAATTAGTGTAAGTATTAAAAATGGATCAACACACGCTGACATTGAAACGATAAGAGGTTGAATGTTAACACGCCCAGCCTTCTTCGCAGCACCAGACGACCCAAACGCTTTCCCTTACCCTGCTATGCCCACCAACTCGATTTTCCAACAAATCACAAATTCTAATCTCTCTCTCTCTCTCTCTCTCGCTCATGGCGTCTGCAGCAGAGTCCTCTCTAATCGCAAAGCTAGAAAGCTCCGACCCGAGAGAAATTCGCAACCCTAGATTTCATGCGTCCCTTCTCAGATTTGAGGAAAAAGAAGGCGGCGGCGAAGCAGGCGATGACAGCGAAGAAGAAGACGGCGAAGAGCAATGCGAGCGATCAGAAGCGATCCGCCCTCTCGCGAAGCAGTATCCCCAGTTCATCTCACGCGCTCTGAAGATTTTGCCGAATAGGTTATCGAATTTGCCCCAATTTGGTGGTGGAGATGATGCGGAGGCGATTGGGAGTAAAATGTTTGATGTTTACTAGTTGTGTTTGGATTGCATCTCGCCGTGTTTGGATTGCAAGCCGACATTGGTGCCATTGCAAGGATGAGGTTGATTCATTGCTTGGAGGGTTAGGGGAGGTTTGAGGAGGCTGAGGTTTTAAGGTTTGGGGTTCTTGATGGTCTTCGGTCGGCGAAGATGAAGAAAGTTGAAGCTCGGTTTGTGCCGGATTTAGGGAACCTAACAACATCTTAAACTCATTTGCATTCAACAGAATTCGTGGACGATTGATGATGATGCACTAGCCCTAGCAATTCCTTGCTCTCCAAGTGAAGTGTGAAGTACAGTTGCAAAGCTCCTTTGCATTCAACAAAATCTCAGCGATCTTCAATTTCTCGCTCCTCTCGTTCAGATTTAACACTCGGGTTTTTGAGTTTCTCTTTCATTCGATTGAAGAAAATGTGTTTGTGAGAACTTCCGGCATTACTGTAGTGTTTGTGCTATAAGAGATCTAGGCTTTGGGGATTCATGTCGTTTATGAGGTGAAATAGTTTACCGATCGTGAGGATTTGGATCTCGCCATTAACGAGCTTGTCCATCTAGGGCTGCAAAGGTGAGATTGCGCTCTGATCTTTGATTTTCCTTTTTCTTACTGTGAAATCATCAATCTTGTAAGTATCGGAACTTGGATTTGCAAAGGAAAGTTGTAGCTAAAGGAATATATGATTTTTCAGTATATTAGAGATAGTTGAGTTATTAGATAGTTGAAGAGTAAGGTTTAAGAGTTGTGTTTGAGTGTAATCATGTTTGGTATGTTAAATGTTTTTATTTTTCAGTATATTAGAGATTAGAAATAGTTGACAAATATGAATGAAGGCATTTCAATCAAATACAGTTAAGTAACAAGCTATAGTATCTTGACAAAGACAACAACATTGCCTCTTCAATGTTGATGTACAATTAAATAACAAGCTTGATCTCTTGTACCTAGTAGTTTTGTGTTATGAATTCAATTTTATCTACCTACTAAGAAAGAAACTAGAAAGTCAATTAAAGGTTGTCGTTCCAAACAAAGGATAGATCCCAGAATTCATGAATTACTCTGTTATATTTTTCTATTGTGATTTGTATAACCTGAAAGCAAGTTTGAAAAAATCTTGCATTTCGTTGCTTGCACTAGTGCTCTGTTGCTCGTATAGAAACAAAGCATTTTGAGGTGAAAGAATTTTAGAAATTATCTACTTAAAGACTTATTTTTTACTAATATAATGATATTAAGACAATTAGGTCATATATGTTACAAATCTTTCTTGTTTTGTTTGGTGCTTTGTATATTAGAGATAGTTGAAGTATATGAATTTGGCATATTATGCTTTCTTCTTCTTTTCTTTCTTAAAAAAATATAATATTGTTATCTACCTCTAATATTGAATAATTGTGCATTTTTATCTTCTCTTACTCATTGTTTCTTAGCCAATTCCTTCCTAACTTGATTGTTTTTCTTTTCCTTTGGGACTGAGGCTATGTTGTTGTTGTTGTTGTATACAGTCTTGACTTAATCTCTTTAATTTCAATCTTCTGATAGTTTAGGTGAATATTTCAATCTTCTGATAGTTTAGGTGAATGCACAGAAATAACATTGTATGGCAGAGATTAGGTTTCAACTAACAATGGACCAATTCCAACATCTTTCATCAAGATAAGGCACCACTATATATAAATGTACTCATCAATTAAATGTTCTACTCACTTTGTGTTACTCACATTAATTAGCTAGTAAGATTTAAAGATGGACTCTTTGATCCATGTTGCAAAACTCAGCCTAGCAGTGTTACTAGCCCTTTCAGTAGCACATGCATGTCCAACCGTGAGCAACAATAACCAACAAGGAACACTTGTCAACCCCCAATTAAGTGTTGCATTCAAGAAGGCAAAGCAAGCTGTTTGATGTGTTCTTATAATAGAGTGAATGGAATCCCTGCTTGTCTTAGGCAGGATCTCTTACAAAAAGTTAGGACTAAATAGGGATTCAACAAGATGTGAAAGCGGATGACTCGCGGCAGATGTTTCTGGCCATGACTGAGGAGGTTTTTTTTTAATTGTTATTTTACAAGATACATTCCTTTTGTTCTGTATAAGTTGAAAAGTAGTTAGTACTAACTTTTAGATTTTTATTTCAGGTTCGTGTTATAATTGTAAAATTGGCGGACAGGTTACACAACATGCGTACTCTTTCCCATATGCCTCAACATAAGCAGGTGTTATTTCCTTTCATAATTCTTTTTGATGTTGTAGAGGTTATTCTGATGTACAATTTGTATAGTTTGTATAATTGTAAAATTGGCTAGCTTTTAAGCTATTCTGAATAGGGTTCCTCTACCAACCTTTTGTTGATAATAAAATATCTGATCATGTGGATAAAATTGATTTATTGGGTTATCTATTTCATTTCATGGATAAATAGATTCACTCTCTATAGAAATATGTAATTGCTCGTACATTACTTGCCATATTCTGATCTTAGTAACCTATTTTTAGCGGGCCGCTTATTCTATCCATAAATTATTAGTCTGTCCATGAAGCCTCTTGGCATGGCAATTATACTTGGAGTGTTGTGTTTCTTTGATGCTATGCCAGTAATGCAAGTGTGGATCAAGAAATACATTTTATTTAGTAGTAGCTTTGCATATTCATTAGACATTCTCTTGCCTATTGCAGTCAGAACTAGAAAACCTTTCTTTCATGTATACAAATGCTCACGATTGTGCCAAGGTGAAAGGATTGCAAAACTCTACAAGGAGGCATGAAAAGGAACTTGTTGAGGTATAACTTTTGTTTGCTGGAAAAAGCACCTGAAATTACCTGGCAAATTGGCTAGTGAAATGCATACTAATTGTTTGCAATCTAAACATTATTTTTTGCTTTATTATGTTTCTATACGGTATTAGAATATTAAACTGAAGGTCACTATGTTTCTATAGTCAAAGAAAATATTGATGAAGACCCTTGAGAATGACCAATATTTGGAGCTTATAACGGTTAAAAAAGAAGTGCATTCTGTATTTAAGGAACCTTACAGGTATGGGAATTTAATTTAATTGACTCCCCTATGCTTTGTATTATTTTTTCCGGGAGCATTATTCAAAGCAAGATTTGAACTCTATCTAGTGTATGCATGGGAAGCCACCACAGAGATTGTTACTTGATTTCTTTAGCGAGTTGCTTTCACATAACAACATGTCTAATAATACAGAATGCTAGAGAACATTAGAGGACAGAGCAAACAAAGTTTTCTTGCATTCACAGGTAGATGAAGCTTCATGAGTAGCTTCTCTTGGGATGGATATTTCAACAATACTTGTTAAATATTGCATATTGGCTGATGAATTCTCCATTACAGTTGATGATCTCTTCAGCTAATTAAGTTGTGACTGAACTCTTTAGTCTTTCCATTCACAGTAGTTCCTATGAGGTTATACAAAGATGAATTATCAATTAATAATATTGGTGAACTTCTTCATATCTTTGAATTAAAGATGTTTCCTCTGTTTCATCAGGTAAGATTTGGGGAGCCATCATCGAAAAATGAAAAGTATCAAATGAGAAGTTCAAGAGTTTTTGTAACGGCCTGTTACAGTTTTTGTAAGTAGAAGTAAGATTTGCATACGTGTTAATTGAAACATCAAAAATAGAGTTTTTAAAGCTCTATTTTAAAAAGGAAATTCAATTGTATATTGTTGATTTTTTCACCATAAATTTGTACATTTGTTATTTTGATTTTTGTTCAAATGAAATAAATAAAAATTTCTTTTCTTTTTGATAAATAATATTCATGTAAGTAGAACTAGAAACATCGTTGATTTATACATAAAATCTTCTTTCCAATAATATTAATATCAATTGTATTTCTAATATATATATATATATATATATACACGACGACGCTAAATATGAATGCGTTGTCAACTTAGAGACACTAAGTGTACATGAGTTGCCAATTTAAAGACACTAAGTGTACATGTGTTGTCAACTTAGAGACATTAAGTGCACATGCATTGTTAATTTAGAGACACTAAGTGCATATGTGTTAATTTAGAGACACTAAGTGACATATGTTGTCAACTTAGAGACACTAAGTGTACATGTGTTGTCGATTTAGAGACACTAAGTGCACATGCGTTGTTAATTTATAGACACTAAGTGTACGCGTGTTGTCAACTTAGAGACGTTAATTGTACATGCGTGCCAATTTAGAAACACTAAGTGTACATGTGCTGTCAACTTAGAGACATTAAGTGCACACGTTTTATCAATTTAAGGACGCTAAGCTTACAAGTGTCCTTAATTTAAGGACGCATAAACAAAAAATGTCTCTAAATTGGAGATGCATAAGAAATAAATGTCATAATTTCAAAGACACATAAACAATAAGCGTCCTCACTTTAGGACATTAATAACAAAAGTGTCATAAATAAATGTTACCAACACATATTTTTTGTGTCGTAAAAAAAAGGGGGCGACATCACTTTTATCAACACAAATGACGACATTTTATGATGCATCGGTAAAATCTTTAGCTACACTAATTAGTATCGTTAAATGAGTAAATTAATGTCGCTAAACAGACAATGCCTTGTAGTGCGTACATCACCAAACGCACATCACGTTCTGATGTGCATGTGATGCTCCACGGGATACGCATGAATCGCACCTTGAGTGCGATGTGCGTTAGGTGACGTACGCCTAGCAGTGCCCATAGTGTAGACTGACCCCAAAGAAAATTGGGATGAAGACTATGGGAGTGCTAATGTGTGTTGGAGGTACGTGCAGGGTGATGGACCTGTAGGGCCATCCAAATTATATATGATCATGTATTGAGACCTTTCATGGCATGTGGTGGGACTAGGTGCACTTACGTAAGTTCATCAAGCAGTCAAATTCTATCAACGACGTCTTTGAATAAATTGAATAGATGGTGGAAATGAACTTTTTGTAGGTGAAAAGTGGGACAAGAGATGGCTTTCCATGGCGAGCGCACTTGTGCACCACCTGATTCATTCTCTTCGACTCTGTCGACGACCCAAAAGAAATAAATCAATCAGGGAACTCTACCATACCAATTTTCGAGAAAGGTATATATGATGCTACATATATACGGGCCCGTTTGGGACAAAAAGGAACCATAATATTAACGTGTGTAATACTAATAGTCGTACTAAATCTACAGCAATCTCATAGTGGAAGACGTCAAGGGAACATGCAAATCTTGTCCGGTGAACTAGTCATGAAGAATGCATCAAAAAAGCAAATGTTTGTTTTGTTTTTGTTTTTTTTAGTGAAAAACAAATATATGTTTGCTGCAATGTCCTTTAGATGTCTCTTTAAGGACACCTTGTTAGACTAATTAATTGTACACGACCCATATATTCTTATTTTATTTTTTCGATTGAAAAGGAGTAAAGATCGATGACACATCCTAGGGAGTGACACTCCCCTAACATCATCTCTAATAATAGAAGTCAGACCAGATGGTTAGCGCTGAAGATTGTATGAGCCAATAATACGTTGAGCAGCGAAATTCGCCATCCAATCTGCCGCACGATTCCCTTCACGATGTACATGAACGAAGCGGGGCTCCCAATTCCTTCATATCATCTCTCGGATCGAAGAGATTAGTTTTCTATGGTGGTTGTTAGGACAGTTACGCCCATTCATTACATCCACAACAGATTTAGAGTGCCGATATGGGCACCCCACCAATTAATGAAGGCACACCATTGTTGAAGGCACCAAGTTGTTTACCAAAGGCACCCAAGAATTTTGAATGAAATCTCGAAATTGCCCCCAAGTGCACCCCACCACCAAATTCAAGAAGGGTTTGAGCATCTCCTCTGTCAATTTGAGCATCTCCTCTGTTTGTCATTGGGGTTTTCTTTCATATTCAGAGAGCTCGAGTTGTTTGCATTGGGTACGTTGTAGGGCTCGGTCTTAGGGTTCCAATCTCATAGGAGGCATTTTTTCGGCAGCTTATAGGTATGTTTGAACTCGATTTTGATAGATTATAGTTCGATTTTTGTTTGTTTTGTGTGGTTCGTCTGCTAGGTTAGACAAATTTGTGAACCCGTTTTTCTCGGCCACACAGGGTAGAGAAAATGCTAACAATCTCGGCTAACCATGGCCGAGATTTAAGTTTAAGGTTAGTTGCACTTAAAGTCTCGGTTACATAGTAACGAGAGACACATTGTTGTCTCGGTTATCCATAACCAAGATTATGCTTATGTATTATTGTTTTAGGTAGCGTAACGCTGCAATTGCTCTCGGTCACCACATCACGAGAGTAATTCAGAGTGTATAGTTTATTTCATTTCGGTGATGTACAACCGTGAATGAAAAAATTTTCTCGGTTTTTCATTACCGAAACTAATTGCGTTATCTCGGGCACGCGTCACCGAAATTCTAATTATTTTCTCAAACTTGCTTGACCAAGACTATAGAAATGGAAGATTTTGTTCTTATTTTTTTGAATTTTACTTATGTTTCTGCTCCAAGCGCTTACATGTTGTAGTCTTATCAGGTATGACTCGTTCAAAAACCCCGGTGACTAAGGAGGAGGTTGGTGTTGAGGTGTCGAGGGGTAACCGTGGGCGAGGCGGCTGGAGACCCCCGATTGCATCTTATCGGAAAGAGAAAGAAAAGGTAGATGTGAAGGGAAAGCGAAAGATTGCTGGGAATCGTGCAAAGAATGTTCAATTGCACGATGAGGGTTCCAACATTGACGCGCGTCGACAAAAAAGATCTTGTAGTTGCCCGAGGTGAAGATGAGGCTCATGCATCAGAGTCTAGTAGTAGTGACTCATCAGCATCTGCAGACACCACTAGTACCGATCGTAATGTGGGTGGGAGTACTAGTGCTGGAGGTGGCCATAATGAATAAGAGTCACAAGGGCATTTGGAAATGTGTGCTCCTTTCCCCGGTGGTCTTTCAGATGGGTCATTGCTGAAGAGCTTTAAAGATCATGTCGCATTAGCGATTTGGTGCAATGAGGTATATAAAGTTTCTTTGAATGGAGTACTTAAAAACTTATGGTTTTCATATAGCTGATGAAATGTTTTTTGTTGTTGTAGGATCACCCGATACTCAAGTGTATCAATCACGGTGCTCAGATCCAAGAATGGGACTTACAATCATGCCACCCCGACACCGAGGGCCCTTAAGAGGATTATCCAATGATGCAGGTTGAATACACGTCGATAGATCGTGGCGGCCCCCAATCCCGAGGTAGCCACGTGGAGAGGCGCGACCCCCGCAGTCCTGTCAGATCATTGACCCACTGGGTCCCACACGCCATTAACGTCCTTTGCTACATCACAATTTCTTGATATACGTGTTGTTCTCATTTCGTTAATCAGTTTAGTTAGACAGTTGAATCATTTTTAGCATTAAAAACAGCGGAAGTCTTAAATTTAAAAGCAACTAAGACAATTAAATTCATCATCATATAAAGCATAATTTATAAGAGCAACTCCTATTGTGTAAAACCCGAGAAAATACTCTGTATATAGGCGACAATACTAAGCAGTAATATATACAAGTACAATGTCTATCTTGTCTCCCGATACCCAAAAGTAAAGCAAAATCTCAATATAACACGTACTAGTGGGTCATCGACTGCGGGCAATCAGATGAAGTCGCCCAAAATCCCCTTGCCCCTACTAGCATTGGGATCTGCACTCAACCATCACAAAAAGCCAGATGGAGAGTACGGTTAGTAAGATCCCAAACGAAGTACACCGAACATTTATAAGAAAATAAATAGATACCAATAATCATGTTAAATAAGCATGCAGAAACTAAACATGCAACTGTACTACGATCATCACATGAATAAATAACACGAGAGAAACAAAGTGTGTACTCGTCCCGGTCAGACTAAACGGTACTTCGGACCCCCAGGATCCTTTCGGTGGGTGCCCCAACTTCCTTTCACCTGGTTTCTCGCGGTGCTTGCCCGACATGTGCACCCTTAATGCGACTCGGGTTGCAATTCACCGAGTGTCTGATCACACGTGCTACAGCCTAGTGTGCCATAAGTACACTACGAATATCAGGTGGGAGTAACTCGACCACCAACCCAAATGTATCACGGAATATAATACAATAGCAAGGAATAGAAAATCAACGATGGAAAAGTAAACCCTCAGTGACTTTCAGATAGAATCTTACGTACCTCAAAACGACTCCGAATTCCACTATTGTTGTGTCTCGTCGGAGATCGATCGGTCCGGCAACGCGCCACCTCACCGTTGCTCCATGTCATTCACCGCGCCGCTGCCGCTGTCGCTCCTCCTCGCTGGCGTCACTTCTTCTTGCCGGCACCGCTGCCGGAGCCGCGTCGCCGTTCAACCATTCGCGTCGGAGTTCAGGCCACCTCGCAGCCGCCGCTGCTGCTCGTTTGCGATCTCCTTTGCGTCAATCCCTTCGATGGCCCGTCGCCGTACCGCGAACTGCCGTCCGCGCTGCCGATGCAACGGAGGCTCGCCGACCCTCGCCGGTGGAGCCACTCACCGTCGCAGTTGTCATCGCGCCACCGCGACTGCTCGCTTGGCCGTTCGCGCCCTCGCGTCGTCGCGAGCCGTCGTCCGCGGCCTCCGCTTCTTCTTCGGAGTCGCGTTCCTCGCCGAGCTCCCTTCACTCTCTCTCTCTCTCTCTCTCTCTCGTGGTCGTCTCTCTCTCTCTCTCTCTCTCTCTTTCTCTCTCTCTCTCTCTCTCTCTCTCTCTCTCTCTCTCTCTCTCTCTCTGGCGACCTCTCTCTCTCTTATCGATCTCTTTTTTTTTTTTCTTTTTTTTGTACTTATCTCCTCGATTTTATGTCCAAATTAAACCCCGAAAAATACCCAATTTTTGCCAAAAATTGACGAAAATACCATTGCACTCCGAAATACGGGAACACCGCGTCTAAACCTTATCTTGACCCTATTTCGCGTCGATTTCGATCCGGATCACGATGAGTGGGTCCCACATACGACCCTAAAATGGCACGTGGCATGAGTTAGATTTTTAGGGCCGTTATAGTCTTCCCAACTAAAAGAAAATTTCGTCCTCGAAATTCAAATTTAATTAAATCTTTACCTTGGAACAAGTGGGGGTATCGCCCTCGCACGGTAGACTCTCTCTCCCAAGTTACGCCCTTCAACGGAGAAACATTTAAGTAGACCCAATCATCCACTTCATAATTTAGACCACCGCGGTACTTGTTCGCGTACTTCTTTTGTCTATCCTGAGCAGCCTGTAACCTCTAACGAATCAGCCTAATTTCCTATGTGTGATCTACAACAATCTCAGCCCAACCAGTAGCTACGTCATCGGCTCGCCAACAAAACCGGTGATCTGCATGGTCTCCCGTATAGCGCCTCGAATGGTGGCATCCCAATACTAGCCTGATAGCTATTGTTGTAGGAAAATTCACAAAGTGGCAAAAACTCCTCCTATGACCCTCCAAACTGTAGCACACAGGCTCTTAGCATGTCCTCAAGAATTTGAATAAGTCTCAGATTGCCCGTCAGTCTGTGGATGAAAAGTCGTGCTGAACTGCAATCTGGTACCATACTGCTCCTGCATGGCTTGCCAAAGCTGCGAAGTAAGTCGACTATCTCTGTCTAACACTATAGATACTGGCACCCGTGCGCCTCGATAATTTCTCGCTCGAAGAGCGTGCTCAGCTGTGGAAAGCTATATTTCATGGAGATTGGGATAAAATGCGCTGATTTCGTCAATCGATCCAAGACTACCCAAATGGCATCGTGCTTGCGCAGAGTCGTCGGCAACCCACTGACGAAGTCCATAGTGATGTGTTCCCATTTCCACTGTGGGATAGGTAGTGGCTGCAATAGTCCCCAGCTTCTCGTGCTCGCCCTTAACTCGTCGATACACCTCACAACTCATCACATACTGGCTAACATCTGCCTTCATCCCTGGCCACCAAAATAACCGTCGCATATCATGGTACATTTTGGTCCTGCCGGGATGCACTGTCTACTTGGATCTGTGAGCCTTCTGAACAATACCATCGTGTAACTCTGCCACTGCCGAAATCCACCATCTACCTCGGTGTCTCAAACACTCATCAACAGACTCAGGCCAATCTGGGTAATTTGGACTCTGTGCCATGTCCTTGAACCTCTGATACATCACATAAGCTCTCTGACACTCCAAAACGCGCGGAATAGATACTGTCGGTACTCTAATCTATCTGCAAATATGTGCCTCTGCAGCATCTGGAACCTCTGACAAACTCATAGCTGCTGCCGCCTCGAGTAAACCAAACTCGTGGGTCATCTCGCAAACTACTGTCTCACTATCTGGTCCTCTCCTGCTAAGGGCATCTGCTACGACATTCGCCTTCCCAGGCTGATACTCGATGACAAAGTCGTAGTCCTTCAGCAATTCCAACAACCGTCGTTGTCTCATATTCAGGTCCTTTTGGGTGAAAAGATACTTCGAACTCTTATGATCTGTATACAGTGTGAATCTCTCACCATAAAGGTAGTGTCTCCATACCTTCAGTGCAAATACGACCGCTGCGAGCTCCAGGTCGTGCACTGGATAGTTCATCTCATTGGTCCTCAACTGACGCGATAAATAAGCTATTACTCTGTCTCCCTACATTACGCATCCCAATCCGGTGCCACAAGCATCCGTATGAACAATCAACTCTTTGTCCGGCTCTGACAACACTAATAATGGTGCAGAAGTCAACTTCTTCTTCAACTCTGTGAAGGCCGCCTCGCATTCACTGGACCAATGGAAAATCACATCCTTCTTGGTCAATCTAGTCATCGGCGCTGCAATTTTGGAAAAGTCATGTATAAAGCGTCAATAATATCTTGTCAATCCTAAAAAACTCCTGATGTCTATAACGCACTCTGGTGTAGGCCAGTCGATGATAGGGTGAATCTTACTCGGGTCCACTGAAATAACTCTGTCGCTGATCACGTGTCCCAAGAATTTCACCTCAGGAAGCCAAAACTCGCACTTACTGGACTTGGCGTACAATTTGTGCTCCCTCAATCTTTGGTCGGAGTCCTCGAATAAAGTAATGGACCTGAAGTCGCTCGGTCTCAGCTACGTCCATCGCAAAAATAAGCAGGTATGTGAATCTCTCTTTGTATTGTGACACCGTTCGGCCACCCTGCCTCAGCGTCAAGAACTCATTTCTCAGTCTCAGCTGAATCTCGACCTGGATATACTGATCATAGAAGAATTTCTTGAATTCTGCCCAAGTACTCGGCTCTCCGTGGGCAGCTGTATGGGCGGTCGACTATACTGCAGCATCTCCCCTAAGCATGAATCCGAAAATCTTAGCCCGTATATTGTCGTGAATCCTCAAAGTCCGTGATGTTTCTCATGTGAAATGATCCACTTCCCAGCTACCTCTGGGTTTCCGCCTCTATGATAGTAACCTGGCTGAAAACGAACGAACTCCTTAATCAACTTCGCCTCAGCTGATAAGAAGGTCTCGAATGTGATCTCCTGGGGTGGAATCAGTTTCGGTGTCACGGACGGCGTAGTCAATGGTGTAGTGACTGCTGGCAGTATCTCGGTAGTAGTTGTCATGAGTGGGGTCTCCGAACAGTCGGGGCGACAACTGTCTGCTCTACAGTAGTGGCGGCGAAGAGTGTGGCAGGGGCCGATGTGGCCGTTGTCTGCGCTCGAAGTAATCAAAGAACCTCATCGAGCTGTAAACTATAGAGTGCGACTGTGTCGCGCAAGGTCTGATCCGAGTCGGCAGGTGTCGAGCTGCTCGTCTGGCCCCCATCATCCGCATGAAGAACTGGTCGTCCATCCATGTCGAATGACTAAACCGCGAACGTGCCGCATGTCATCGTCGTACTACGTGTATATAAGTATTACAATCAATATATACACATATAAGTCCTAGTACTACCCACTCACTTTGCTTCCCAACTAAAGTTCTAAGGAAAATACATCGGGTTTCCACATCTAATAATTTTTTTTATGCTCTTTCAGTTAATTTCACGAGGTTCTTAGAACTCTCGCTCTGATACCACCTGTGGAAGCCCCCAATCCCGAGGTCGCCACATGGAAAGGCGCTGCCCCCGCAGTTCTGTCAGATCATTGACCCACTGGGTCCCACACGCCACTAACGTCCTTTGCTACATCACAATTTCTTGATATACGTGTTGTTCTCATTTCGTTAATCAGTTTAGTTAGACAGTTGAATCATTTTTAGCATTAAAAACAGCGGAAGTCTTAAATTTAAAGCAAGTAAGACAATTAAATTCATCATCATATAAAGCATCATTTATAAGAGCAACTCATATTGTGGAAAACCCGGGAAAGTACTACGTATATATGCGACAATACTCACCAGTAATATATACAAGTACAATGTCTATCCAGTCTCCCAATACCCAAAAGTAAAGCAAAGTCTCAATATAACACGTACTAGTGGGTCATCGACCGCGGGCAATCAGATGAAGTCGCCCAAAATCCCCTTGCCACTACTAACACTGGGATCTGCACTCGACCATCACAAAAAGCCAGAAGGAGAGTACAGTTAGTAAGATTCCAAACGAAGTACACCGAGCATTTATAAGAAAATAAATAGATACCAATAATCATGTTAAATAATTATGTGGAAACTAAACAGGCAACTGTACTACGATCATCACATGAATAAATAACACGAGAGAAACAAAGTGTGTAATCGTCCCGGTCAGACTAAATTGTACTTCGGATCCCCAGGATCTTTTCGGTTGGTGCCCCCACTTCCTTCACCTGGTTCCTCGCGGTGCTTGCCTGACACGTGCACCCTTAATGCGACTCGGGTTGCAATTCACCGAGTACCTGATCACACGTGCTACAGCCTAGTGTACCATAAGTACACTACGAATATCAGGAGGGAGTAACTCGACCACCAACCCAAATGTATCACGGAATAGAGTACAATAGAAAGGAATAGGAAATCAACGATGGAAAAGTAAACCCTCTGTGACTTTCAGATGGAATCTTACGTACATAAAAAATGACTCCGAAGTTTCACTATTGTTGTGTCTCGTCAGGGATCGATTGGTCCGGCAACGTGCCACCGCGCCGTTGCTCCATGTAGTTCACCGCGCCGCTGCCATTGTCGGCGCCGCCGCTGCCGCTCCTCCTTGCCGGCGTCACTGCTTATCATCGGCGCCGCTGCTGGAGCCGCGTCGTCGTCCAACCATCCGCGCCGAAGTTCAGGCCGCCTCGCAGCCGCCGCTGCTGCTCGTTCGCGATCTCCTTTGCGTCGATCCCTTAGATGGCCCGTCGCCGCACAGCGAACCGCCGTCCGCGCTGCTGATGCAAGGGAGGCTCGCCGACCCTCGCTAGTGGAGCCACTCACCGTCGCAGCTGTCATCGCGCCACCGCGACTGCTCGCTTTGCCGTTCGCGCCCTCGCGTCGTCGCGAGCCGCCGTCCGCGGCCTCCAGTCTTGCTGAAGCCGCTGCTCCTCGTCGGAGCTCCCTTCACCTCTCTCTCTCTCTCTCTCTCTCTTGGTCATCTCTCTCTCTCTCCTCTCCTCTCTTCTCTCTCTCACTTGGCGACCTCTCTTTTTCTCTTATCGTATCTTTTTTTTTATACTTATCTCCTCGATTTTATGTCCGAATTAAACCTCGAAAAATACCTTATTTTCGTCAAAAATTGATGAAAATACCATTGCACTCCGAAATACGGGAACACCGAGTCTAAACCTTAACTTGACCCTATTTCGCGTCGATTTCGATCTGGATCACGACGAGTGGGTCCCACATACGACCCTAAAATGGCACGTGGCACGAGTTAGGTTTTTAGGGCCGTTACAGACTGCTCATACCGCAAGGCTAACAAGGAGGTTATATCTACCTTTGTGGAGCGGTGGCAACCGGAGACGAACACATTTCACTTACCATTCGGTGAAATGTCGATCTCCTTGGAGGATGTGAGCATTCTCAGCATACCTTTCCCACGATGATGCATATTTATAGAACACAAAGATTCTAGGCACATTGAAGTATACACATTAAAACTTAAAACGTTAAACACGACTATTGATAACTAAGGGGAAGCTAAATCTACTACGGAAAGCGTGCATTCTTGAGAAGTTACAACTGACACGATTTCTCGAATTACGAATCCATCACGCCAACCTTTAGCGCACTCCTCAGCATACCTTTCCCATGATGGATATAATGATGGCAGAAGGTGCATTAACAATCAACTTCACCTGTCAAATACAAAGTAGAACAATAATCTATTATCATATGATCAAAAGATGAAAAATCACAATTCACAAAAATTGTACAAACTTACCCTAACCCAATGGATATTCCTATCATTAATCGTGGCAATGATAACTCGACTATGTAACGATGACGGTGGGACATTACGTAGAGGAAGAAATGTCGAGCAACTACCATGCGAGAGGTTTACTAGAATGACATTAAAGGCCGTTGATATTAACAGGCCCATGTCTGGAAGTGTCAACCATTCGTCAAAAGAGGCACCAACATGATTATCCGGACAATGCACAACACTCTTGACATTCTCGTAACTCATTCCAAGCACTTCCCGCCAAAGGTTTTCATACCCGATTATCTCATTAAACATCCTTCTACATACTATCTTCCAACCATCGACATCGGGAAGTTCAAGCCTGGAGGTAACACACCGATATCCACAATTACCATCGCCTATCACATTAATAGTGCTCTCAACATATGACAACAAATCCGGTTCTATGCAATGAGAATAACCAATCTTAGATACACTTTGGGTCTGCCGACATGTACGACGTATTTTAGGCCCCACTTTATTTTTCTTCTTTCTCGAACTAAAAGCCTCTTCTGTCGATAGTACGTACTCAAACCCGCTAGGCAATCTTGTCGTTGAAGTATCGTCTTCATCGTGTTTCTTCTTTGATCATATCTTCTTTCATCTATTCAACAAACTTCAAATTGAAGACCACGATGTCCTTCCCTTTGTATTTATTTTTGTTAGTGGGACAACTCCCGGTGTAGATGAAGGACGACTAATCTCCATAAGCTGCTGAATAATCCTGATGCGATCGTCCTCGTCAGTGCAAGCATAAAACTTTTGCAACACTATTTCAATCTCATCGTTCACATTGTACCCAGACCGATCCACAGGATTCTCTGGTATCATACTCAACTTTCGCCAGTACAAATGAATGTCCTCGAGAGGGATGTGTGAACCAGCAAATTTATGAAAGTTTAGCTCGTGTGCACAAGAAAGACCATGCGTGGTACGTATCTCACAACCACAACGAGTAGAGTCATATCCAACATCATCTCCACGTTCCAATTCATCTCTAATTAACTTAAGCGCCATTTGAGAGACATAACCATGCAATCGGCGATAAAACCCATCAAAATATTCATATTGCACCACATTCAAACTTAGCTCAAATGATGCCTTGATGTTGTTATGTTGGATCCTAAGAAGACCATCAACCACTATCCACAAAGTCTCAAAATTTGTCTGACTGTTGCCAAGATGTAGCTTCAAAGTGGAATGTGCAGACTCAACCCTCTGTGTCGTTGTTTCCCCAAAGTGCATAATTCGATCTGTCCATTCCGGTACAAATTTCTCCTTGTAGATATTCACCCATGTGTTATCCAAGTAATCAGTAAGACCCATTCATCCTAAGTTCTAATAAGGCCTCCGACTTAGCATACAACACACTCGTCCAACTATCCATGAAACGAGCGAACCATTCGTTATCCCTAAACATCTTCTTAGTCTTGACCAATACTACTTTGTTGATGTGCCAATAGCAAAGAATGTGAGACGATGATGAAAATACTTATTTAATGACACTAATAAGGCCTAACTCCCGATCCGTAACAAACACGTCGGGTTTAGGCCACCCATCCAATATGGATCTCAAGTTCTCAAGTGCCCAAACATAATTTGCATGAGTCTCTGATGATATGAAAGCAAACCCAACTGAGAACGTCAAATGCGTTGAAGTGATGCCAACAATCTCCAATAACGACATTCGATACCTATTTGTTTTGTAAGTGCAATCCATCAAAAGAACCGACGGGAAACACCGCAGCAACTTAATAGAATCAGGATGTGACCAAAATAAATCAGTGACAATATTCGTATCGGGATGCTTCCTATGCCACGTCATCCACCTATTATTCTCCAATATGTGCAATAGTTGTTGCATTTGAGTCCTCTCACCCGCATCCTCATTTCAGAATTTTTGTCGTGTATTATATATTATCCGCATTGTCGATACATTTTTAACATCTCTTTGCTTCAATGTGTTGATGATATCTCTTGGCTTCACATTACCCTTAGTCATCTTCACCACAACCACCTGCTCACCCTTATTCAATCTTCCTGCAAATGAGTGGTCGTCCAAGTTTTTGGCGGGGTCGTGATTGTGTCTCCCACATGATGACATTGACATACCACAAAGAATCAACATTTTTCTTGATGTTAATAAGGAAATGGCATCCACATTTCTTTGTACCGGTTCGAGTTCCCACGTTTCCTCTTTTTCTTCAGTTCTTGGTGTCAAAGCAAGTTTTGCCGCTTTAACTTTCCATACTCTTTGTGACATCCTCTATATGTACCGGACCTCTCACACGCAAGTTTGACCCTTCCCCTGCGCTTAATCCCTCCGGCATCAGAGTGATTAGTTACTAACACAAACTTGTTCTCACGACCAATCATTAGAAGCCATGAAATAGCCGATTCTCTAGATGTGAATGGCCTACAAGGAGTAAACACATCATTGTAGTCTGGAAATAAAGTTGAAACCGACATTACCTGCAATACATACATTGTAACATTACGACTCAACCAAAATGCACAGCAAATTCACCAAAAAACCCAAAAATCCAAATTTTCGGTAGTACAGGTCCGCGACTCGAAACCAAATTTCGTTCACTGGGAACCGAGAGTTATGGAATAGTCTCGATCGTTTTATACCGAGACTATACAATTTGTTTCGGTCACAGCATGACCGTGACTTACGGATAAGTAACAGTGTCTTTCTACCGACATTCATCCATAAGTCTCGGTAGTGCGAGGCCGAAACAATCGCGCCCGTGCAACTTCGACTGAAAACATGAAAAACCGAAAAAAAAAAACACAATAAATTTCAACAAATACCTCTTCTTGTACCTCCTCTTGCACCATTGCAGTACATTCATCCATTTTAAGCTGGAAACAAGTTCGAAATGGTCAAATTTACCAAACCCTACATGACAAACTAAATCATCAATTTCACTGTTTTGAACAAAAAAACAGTTCATTCGAATCTCATATTGTTGTAAAACAGTGTTACTTCGCTATCGGATGATGTGAAAACGCAAGAATTGATACACGCCTGAGAAACAAATACGTGGCTTTAAGTTAGAGATGAGAGACCAATGTAGTGGGGTGCCCCAAAATTTGTTTGAAAATGGGTTGTGAGATTGGAGAGAATTTATATGAAGGGGCAATAGAGTCATTTACATCAAAGTATAATTTAGAGGGGAGAATGACAAAAAATGAGTGCCTTCATTAATTGGTGGGGTGCCCATAGCGGTGCTCCAGATTTATTATCCAATTCTAATATG
Source organism: Stephania cephalantha (assembly GCA_039657325.1). Taxonomy (NCBI): domain Eukaryota; kingdom Viridiplantae; phylum Streptophyta; class Magnoliopsida; order Ranunculales; family Menispermaceae; genus Stephania; species Stephania cephalantha. The sequence continues at coordinate 29,022,523 of CM077577.1, forward strand.
ACTCTTCTGCAGTTTTGCTCCCATGCAACTTGGAGTCCCATTATGGCACCCCAAAGCTCCGTGTCAAAAACTGAGCATGTTCCCAAGTTAATAAGGAAACCCGCCACCCAATCACCATTAGAATCCCTCAAAAGTCCACCCATACTTGCAGTTTGAGTATCGATCCCATTTAAAGGTCTCATCCGAGTTAACTTTCATCTAGCAGTTAGGTGGTTTATCCCATCCAATGAGCTTTAAAGCCCTCTTCACAGTATGAGTTGCGATAGAGTCGCAGGCTAACTTGAAGGAACGCATCTTAGCAATAATCGCGTTCCATAGCGAGGACTGTGAACTTTCTTCACCAGCAATCATCATACGGTTGCATCTATTCCATAGGGACCAGCAAGTTGTCGAAAAGAAGATTGGCCATTTAACACTCATAAAGGATTTCTTACTTCTCATATTCTCTAAAAACCAAATTTCAAAGGGTGAGGTCATAAAGGAGATCAAATCAATACTACTGCTGCATTTTTCCCAGATTAGAGCCGAGAGTAACACTTCCTGAGCATACGGTTCAGCGTCTCGGCTCCTTCCCCGCATAAGCCGCACTTGTCATCCTCTGTCATGTTGTGTCTTTTATGAACATAATTTGTGAGAAGTGCATCACAAGCAGCCAACCAGAGGAATGTACGTATTTTTTCAGGGACTTCACAATTCCAAATCACACCCCACAGCGGGGACTGTGGCTGCCCACATGTGAGAGAGATGGAAGAATAAGCCGAGGATGTAGAGAAATTGCCCGACGGGGTAAAACCCCAATACATCATATCTTTATCATTCGACAAAACATCCCGGGGGCGAGGGGAATCACCGCGATACAGACTAAGGCAGCAAAATGAAGTAAACTGTATAAGAAATCCCAATACCAACCACCTGAGGATAAGACATAATTTGCCATGACATCATTCTTCCTAGAGTCCGGAATAACCACCAAGCTAAATCATAGAGATCTTGATCCATGTGAAGCTAGTAATCTATCCAAAAAAGAATTGATCTCCCATTTTCCCCAATATTCCACCTACTACCAGCAAGTACATGCTTCTAAACTTTACCGATATTACGCCAGATATGCGAACCCCTCATGTAAGAAAGGGAAATTGGTGGTCTTTAAGATGTGAATCATACTCGGCTCTCAAGAGACGGACCCACCAGGCATCATGATTCGATAAAAGACCCCACATACGTTTCATCATGAATGCTCTGTTCATATTAAACATACTTTTAACTTCCAGACCACCAAGCTTTTTGGGTGGACAAAGTCTTTACCAAGCAACCGAACTTGTTTTCTTCAAATTCTCAGTGGATCCCCAAATGAAATCCCCGCAAATTTTGTCAATTTCTTCACTTGTACTTTTAGGTAGCGAGGCAGTTTGCATAGTATAAAATGAGATAGTAGCAAGTGCAGATTTACAGAGGGTAGTTCGTCTTGCCAATGATATTTTTGATGTATTCCACTTGCGCGCTCTCCCTTCCACTTTCTCTTTCAACTTCGCATAGCTTTCCTTCACCACTCGGCCATGAATGAGAGGAACACCAAGATAGACCCCGAGATCCTTTGTTTTTGTGAAATTAAGGATTCTTGCAATCTTGTCGGCTAGCTGAGAATCGGTGTTTGGTGAGAAGAAGAGGGCGCAGGAGCGCACTGGAGTTTTCTACGCTGGCCGGCAGCAGGAATTGTTATCTGCCAATCGTATCATACATGGAATGCTACATATGTGACCCCAGCTAAGTATAGCATTAGAGAAATAAGTAGGAATCCGGGCATCATTCTGCGTGTCTTTGATAAACCTCCAACTCAACTAGTCATACGCTTTTTCCAAGTCAATCTTCATAGCAAACCACCCCTTTTTCCCCTTGATAGTTCACATAGAATGGAGAAGTTCTTGAGTGATAAGTATGTTATCAGAGATGTGCTTGCCTTCAACAAAGCTAGTTTGGGTCTCAATCTATCTGCAACTATCTTGGTCACCAACTTATAGCTCACGAAGCATAAGCTAATAGGTCTGAATTGATGGAATCTTTCAGGTGTATCCGCTTTGGGAATGAGGGTAATGAGTGAGTGGTTTATGGCTCTTTCCACTCTTCTAGTTACAAAAGTAGACTTTATCATGTTTCAAATCGACTCACCAAGAACCTCACAGTTCTTTTAAGAGAAAAAATTAGGCACACCATCAGGGCCATGGGCTCTGTTTGGTGCCATAGAGAAGAGGGCAGCATTGATTTCATCATTTGAGACAGGTCTCTCCAAGTCTTGATGCACTACAACAGGTAGGGGAGGAAATCTATCTCTTATGAAATATGGCAAGCCATTAGTTGTGTCTCCCGTATATACATCTTTAAAGAATAAAGAGGCCTCATGACAGAGAGCCTTTTGATCCTCGGACCACTCCCCATTAGATATATAAAGTCCATGGATCTTCTTCTTTCTTGCTCTCCGATGTCCCTTTGCATGAAAAAAGCTGGTGTTTCTATCCCCAAGCATAGACCAGTCAGTGTTCACTCTTTGTTGCCAAAGAAAGTCCTCTTGAAATAGAACAGCTTCCAAATCTTCTATAAGTTCTCTTTCAAGGATCTGAAGGTTACTTGACCAATGAGTTTCCATAACCTTTTGGATCCCTGCAATAGGCGCCGTAAGCTTTCTTTCCCTATGAAATATATTACCAAAGACTTCCCTATTCCACTGGTGGGCTAGGGGTGAGAATTTGGCCAAAGACTCGTGCAGAGGTAGAGAGGTATCCCAATTCTCCTGAACGAAGCTCTTCCAATCTTGGTGGGTCTCCCACGCAGTAAGGAATCGTGGAGTAGATGTCCTGGCCGGTGTAGAATCTCCCAAATTAAAGAGATGAGTAAGGGAAAATGATCCGAATGAATCTTAGCAAGGTGAGAGAGACTAGGAATCACCTAAAGTCTTCCCCATTCATCATTGATGATGGCACGATCAAGACGCTCATGACATAACCCCCTCGACCAAGTGAATGAAGGCCCAGAGAAAGGAAGTTCAGAGAGTACACCACGTTCCACCCATCCTGAAAATCTCTTACAAACTCCGGCAGGCTTGGTACCCTATTTTATCATAGGGATGAAGAATAGCATTAAAATAACCAGCTATCCGCCATGGCCCCGGGGTTTGAGTAGATGGAGTCTCCAGATTTTCCCAAAGTTGTCGTCGAATAACATCATTGGGACTTCCATAGATAGCAGTAAGCGTGAATGAAGAAGTAGCACACCATTGAACATTCATATGAATGAATTGCCAGTGGTTCTTGATAATAGTGATATTGAGAACATCCCTCCATATGACCCAAATACCACCTGATAAGCTGAAAGCCTCAATCCGATGCGAGCGCTCGAATTTTAACAGTTTAATAAGATTATCTGCTTGAGGTCCACTGATCCTTGTTTCAGTAAGTATGAGGATTTTAATGTTGTGGATGGAAATCAATGACTTAAAATACCTAGTAAAACTTTTCTTTGTCGCTCCCTGACAGTTCCAATCAATTGTTGATATCAGCATAAGGAAACTAAATAGAGGGAGGGAAATACCCAAGAAGAAGAAATCAGAGCTTCCTCAAAGGGAGCGAGCTCGGTAGAGATGCCTCAACAGAAAGTAAGACGTTGTGGAAGAGACGATCCAAGTTCCTCATATCTAGCGTAAGGAGAGATTTTTCGCTTGCCCTTATTCCCTGTTTTCTTGATTTTAAGGTCCCCACTCAGATTGATTTGGTGAGATCTATTGGGGGAGTCCTGGTGTTCCTAGGCTGCTCAAAAGATAAGCTATCACCACCACCGACTAATTTGCCACCATCTTTGTTATTGAACAACACCACTGTATGGGTTTTTGGGTCGAGAGTGCATTCAAGTTAGGGATTGGTTGTGACCGTGCCTCTGCCGCGGAAACAGTGGGGTTAAGAGTAGGGGGTGTTGATTATGTTTCACAAACTGGGGAGGGAGTCTAAACATTAGTAATAGGATCCACCGTGGGCCTAAAATTTTATTGGGTATTTTTTCACTTTATAAGTTTTTGGAGGGTCCAGTTTTGCATGAGGTTTCTTGGACCACGGGAGGCAAGGAAAGCGGATCCAAGATGCCACAAAAGAGATATTAACCTCTTTTGTAGAGTATATATATATATATATATATATATATGTTATAGTGTATTGTATTGTATCACATTGTATGTATGCTGCTGTGTATTATATCATAGGCTTATGTTAGTTTCTTACAGTCAGTTACATCAAGGGTGTGTAATGTACACCCTCTATATAAGTACATTGTACAATGTAAGTTTGAGGTAATAAACATATTATTTTTCTGATCTGTTCTTGAGCACTTTGTCTGTTCTTGATCTCTCTGTTTGTTCATGGTATTAGAGCAAGTTTTTTAATGTTCGATCTGGTTTTTTGAGATTGTTTGCACTTACTGATTCAGGAATTGATTGTAATCTTTAACAATCATTTCTTGTTTTTTGATTTGTGAATCATGGCTACTATCCATGGTTCTTCGAGTTCTTCAATTCGAAACAATTTGGAAAAGGTGCTGATTCAGGAGATTATGGCGTAGAGAGTCCATATTTCCTTCGAGTTCGATCATCCTAGTATGATCTTAGTTTCAAATCCTCTCACTGGTTCAAACTATCTTTCTTGGAGTAGAGCGATGTTGATAGCACTGGGAGCAAAAACAAAGCTAGGTTTCATTGATGGTCGATGTTTGAAGCCTGAATCAACTGATTCCACTCTTGATAGATGGATTAAGGTGGACTATATGGTAACTTCTTGGATCTTGAATTCCATTTCTAAAGAAATTGTTGAAGCTTTCCTTTACACTACTTCGTCTCTTGATTTGTGAATTGAATTGAAAGAGAGGTATGGAGAATGCAATGGACCACTTTTATATCAAATCAAACGAGATATTTCATCTATCAGTCAAGGAGATCTCTTTGTCTCTCAATATTACACAAAGCTTAAGAAACTATGGGATGAACTGAATTGTTTGGTTCCTTTACCTTCTTGTGAGTGTAGAGCTGCAACAAAGATAGCTGCTCTTGAGTCTAATGATAAACTGATGCAGTTTCTGATGGGCTTAGGTGAGGTGTATGATCATATTCGTAATCAAATCCTAGTAATGGATCCTTTACCAAATATAAACAAATCATATTCTATGATTCTTAGAGTTGAGAAACAGAAGGAGGTTCATGTGAGCTATTCACCTGTCCTGGATACAGCTATGATGTTGAAAACTAACAGAGTTCTTACTGGTTCATCTGGTGGAAATAAATTTGCTAGTAAAGGGAGTCACAAGAAGTTTGTTAACAAAGATGATATATTTTGTGATCATTGTAAGGCAAAAAGACATACCAAAGAAACTTGTTTTAAACTTCATGGAGTTCCAGATTGGTACAAGAAAGAGCTTGAAAAGAAACAGGTTGCTAATGGTTCTAAATCCTTTGTGAACATGATGGAATCACCTCTAGATATACCAGATGCATGATCATTTCAGTTTGAATATTTCCTGACTAATATAGCAACTATGATACAACAAGGCATTGAAAGTTTCATGAAAGGGAAATATATTTCAGCTGAAGATGTCTCTGCTCGTGTGAACTCTGCTGTTTCTGAGTTTACAGGTAGTTCACTGAAACAAACTTGTAATTTTAATACAACCTTTGGTACAGATGCTTGGATTGTGGATAATGGGGCAACAAATCATATATGCATCAATTATGATTTGCTTGTTAATATCACTGCCTTGGCTAAACCTATTTCAGTTTGTTTACCTGATAGTCATATTAAACAAGTTACTAGTACATGAGATGTATATCTCAGTTCAGACATAGTTCTTGCTTATTGTCTACACATAAAATCATTCAAATACAATCTTTTATCAGTTAGTAAGCTCATTTCTTCTACTAAACTGACAGTTGAGTTTTATCCATCCTTTTGTGCTATACAGAACATTGAGCATTCTCAAGTTCTAGTTGTGGGAAGGATGATTGGATGTCTCTACATCTTAGATTCCAGCTCCTTCAATAAAGATGTCATTAACTCGTTTGTTTCTCATTCAGTGTTATCATTAGCTTGTTGTAATAATGCTAATGCTAATTTTTCTTGGCATCATCGATGGGTCACCCTTCTGTTGCTATAATAAAACATCTTGATTTGTTACTCAAAAACTCTTCAATTGAAAAACATGATGTACCTTGTGATGTTTGTCACATGTCTAAACAATGTAGACTTGTTTTTCCACCGAGTTCTATTCAGTCCACTTTTCCTTTTCAATTGTTGCATATGGATGTTTGGGGACCATATAAGCAATCTTCTCTTCAAGGAGCTCATTTTTTCTTAACCATTGTGGATGATTATAGTCGGTTTACATAGATTTTTTTGATGAAGTATAAGTCACTGACGGGAAATATCATCAAGAATTTTCTCTCTTTTGTTCACAATCAATTTAAGGCATCTATCAAAACCATTAGAACTGATAATGGTACTGAATTCTGCAATCAAGATTGTCGAGCTTTGTTTTCTGGTTTAGGAATTATGCATCAAAGGTCTACACCTTATACTCCTAAGCAGAATGGAGTAGTTGAACGTAAACATCGTCATTTGATACAAGTCACAAGAGCTCTCATTTTTCAATCTGGTTTATCAAAAATTTTTTTGGGGTGATGCTGTACTTACTGCTACCTATCTTATTAATCGATTACCTTCTCAATTGCTGAATTGGAAATCTCCTTATCACCTATTATTTGGACAGATTCCAGACTATCTCTCATTGAAGACTTTTGGTTGTCTATGTTTTGCTACTAATGTCTCTCCAAGTAAAACCAAGTTAGACACAAGAGCTATTAAATCCATTTTTCTTGGTTATTCCCCTGGACAAAAGGCTTACAGGCTGTACAATTTGGCAACCCATACTTGTTTTGTTTCGAGAGATGTGATTTTCTTTGAAAATCAATTTCCTTTGCAGACTAAACCTTCAGGTTCTGATTGTCCTTTGCCTATACCTTTTAATGAAATGTTTGATTCTTTAAAAGATGTACCTGGTTCTGCTGCTATGCCAAGTTCCATAGAGTCCCCTGTTGAGACTATTCATCCTGATGCAATACTTACTGATGTTGCCATGCCTGATCATTCCATGCCTACTACTGTTGATGAGCTTCCTGGAAATTGTCCTCCATCTGATGCTGATCCTATGATGACCCATAATGAAGTTGTTGCTCCTTCTTTGCCTATTGCTTCTCGCAAAAGTCTTCGTGCTCTTCACTAGCCTCTTTGGATGAATGATTTTGTTTTGAATAATGTTCAAATCAATGACTGCATTACTGCTGAACCTGTTCTTTCTACTGGTGCACCTCCAACATTTCTTTTCATCCATTCTTCTCATATTACTGATGATTACAAGTATTTTCTAGTAGCTGTTTCAACTATAAAAGAACCTACTTGTTATGATCAAGCTAAACATGTCTGGGTTTCAGCTATGAATAAGGAGTTACAAGCATTGGAGGAGAATTGTACTTGAAGTCTAACAAACCTTCCCTCTAACAAAAGGGCCATAGGTTCCAAGTGGGTTTACAAGGTGAAACTCAATCCTGATGGTACACTAGACAAATGCAAAGCACATTTGGTTGCAAAGGGATTCAATCAAATTGAAGGAGTTGATTATACAGATTCATTTTCTCTTGTAGCCAAGAATGTAATATTGAGGATTGTCTTAGCTTTGGCTGCTGCTCGCAACTGGGTTTTACATTAGTTGGATGTCAATAATGCATTTTTACATGGTTATCTTTATACTCTTTTGTATTGAAATCAATTGTATAAGGTTGCACCAGGACGTAATGGCCCATGATAGTCCAGGGACCCTCCAAGAGCGTGGTATGATAGGCACTGGTTCTCTCAAAACGAACCATAAAATATCCATTTTCAGCATCAATAATTTTGAACTTCCCCAGCACACTCCACATAGATTGCATTCTTGTCACCAAAGTTCGAAAGCCTTAAGTTTTCCCTAGAAGTTTAACCATCACCGTATTACCCATCGCAAGTGCCATATCCTTTTGCACCCTATCCGAGATTGTAATCAAAATAAGATTATTTTTGGTTCCCACTGTAATATCATCAGGTCCTACTACGATCTCCTTCGACTTGACAACCTACTCATGCATCGTGCAATAATTATCGATATCATTATCGTCCACCAAGGTAACATGAAATGATTTAGTCAATCCGTTGTCACTAATGTTGTCAGAGTCGCATCTTTCTTGCTCACGATCTTTTTTTTTTTGATGGATCTTTCCCGCTTCATCATATGAAGAAGGTTACTATATCGATTAGGAGGTTCTCGTTCGCTAGATCAACTGTCACCAACAACAAAACACACACACACATATATATATATATATATATATATATATATATATAATTCTAGAATTAGAAATAGAGTAGCTTTCGACCTCCATTGATTTTCATAGTCCTTTGAATGTCTTTTTCAATCGCTACATGACACCCATATTGATAAGATAAACTCGAAAGAAAGGGCCCACAGTGATAGTATTATGTTTGGGGAAAATTGTTAGAGTTTGGATGTATTTAAAACTTCATATCCCTTTTTTAAAGAAGGTATTGTAACGACCAAATCACTCATAGTAATTTTGTTTTTAATTTAGGGTCACCGTTACGCGACTGTCACCGAATTGTTGCTTTTTGGGTCAACCGAGTCGGGATCGTCTCGATGCGTAATATTCGATTTGTTTGCCGTTTAGCAACATGTATTTTATTCTGTCACAATTTTTTGATACTATTCCTCCATAGAGAGTACGATGGCGGGATACACGATCCTAACACTCAGCCTGGAGACCGAGATGTATATTATTTTTGTGTAGTGATTGCCTAGTGAATGTATATGTGTACATATTATAGCCGGGTTCCATTTGAATTTGTTATTTGATTTTGTTAATTCAGCATGATAGACATACCTCGAGATACGTAAAGTACGGGATGTGAGTTGATGACTATATGAGAAAGAGCCTAAGCGACTTAATTTTATTTGAATTTAATTTAAACTTAGGTGACTTAGTGATTTAGCAGTAACAAAGTAAAAAAGGGCTAACTTTCGATGTAAACCAAAAAAACCCTTGGTTCTATCTCGAGATGTGCATAGATGAGAATCCAATGAAGATTAGTTGTCTTATAGTGGGAGTAAATGGAGTAAGATGATTTGAATGAGAGGTTTTGATTTACAATGAAATGCTCATGAAAATACAAGATGTGAGGCTAGGATTTTTTTTTTTGGGTGTAAGGTTAGGATTAAAAGTATATATATATTTGTGTGTATGTTGAGAACACATGCACAAAAATAAAATCTCACACAAAAGAGAAAAAAAGGGGTCGGAGAGTCTTGATTGCTAATCTTGAGGGGTTCTATTGGACTCTTGATGCTCCACCTTATCACTTTGTTATGGCTGAATATTGATGCCGCAAATACTTTGAACTTGATAAAACAAAAAGATTGCAGATTGAGGCTAGAGTTTAGACTCTTTCTCTTTAAGATAATGGTGTCCTGCAATTCGTGTTCATGGTTAGTGACACTTTTCTCTCATGATATATAATCACGTTCTTACAACTATACCACTTCAGATCGCAAGAAAAAATTTGGATCAAAGTTTTACTCTTTCACATAATAAATAAATGATTTAAAAAATAAGAAGAAAATAGGACTAATGTCGTATATGAACTATTTCAATTCAAATACATACACTACAAAAGGTAAACATAGCAACGAAATTTAGCAACGGAATTGATTTCGTCGCTAAATAGCAATGGATCAACGACATCAAATAAGTTTAGGGTCTAGCGACATATTAACGATGGAATAGTAACAAAAATTTAGCAATGGAACCCATTCCGTCGCTATTCTATTACTAATCTTGGTGCTAAGATTTCCCCCTAAAATATTTCGTCGCTATTTCATTGGTAAAGTTGGTGCCCAATTTCCCCCCAAAATATTCCGTCGCTATTCTGTTGGTAAAATCGGCACCCAATTTTCTCGCATTATAATCCGTCGCAAATCTATGGCTAACGCATAGCGACGGAATAACAACGAAATGGCATGCACTCGTGGTAATAGGGTTAGCAATAGAATAGCGACCGAATAGGTAATCCATTGCTGATTCGTTGCTAAATCAATTTAGTAATGGATTACCTATTCTGTTGCTATTGTGTTGCAATTTTAATTGGCAACGGCTTAGCAATGAAAATAATTCCGTTTATAAATCCAAATAAAACAAAAATCTCATCTTCTCTCCTATTTGCTCTGCCCTAGTTGACCACCACCTTTTCCGTGCCTTACCACCCTCAGTCTCCGTCCCTCACCACCTCCCTCTTTTTTCTCTTTCTCTTTCTCAACTTCTCGCCGCCTCCGCCTCTGTTGTCCGCCACCTCCGCCTCTGATGTCCGTCGACCCTGATGCTAATGTCTGCCTCCTTGCCTCGTGTGATAGCTTGAATCTCTAATCAGCATACTGCCAGACTAAATCCTGATATTAAGCCCTAATCCTAGCCACGTAGGACTTAATAACATATTAGTCAACTTTTTGACTTATTCTCCTCGTAACTCACATTCAAGATAAGTATTATTTATTTCTCGTTATTCGCGATTTTTAGAGTTAATAAAATTTATTATACATTTTAATAAAATAGCGAAAGTCTTAATAATAATGCAGAAGTAATTATAAAACACCTATATGTGGAAACCAAGAAATAGATCAGATGTATATATATCATGCATCAGTTGGGGAGTCTAGTCTTTTAACCAAATATACAACCTAAAACATATAAAAAACATATGTAATAAACATAAACAAGTGAAACCTATAAACGATGATAGCAGATAGTGGCCGAGGGCTCAGAGGTAGTCGTCGATCTTCTCCTTATTTGGTCTGCTACTTGGCAGATCTGCAATTGTCACTAAAGATGACAATTCCAGTGAGTAAATCATGCGGTCATTCAGTCATATTTCCAAACATAAAAGAAAGTGTGATGGACTATTTGCCCAAATGAGATATCGCTCGACCTAATCCAATTATTAAGCCCTAATCTACATCACATAAGACTTAACAACATATTAGTCAGCTTTTTTTTATCTCATTCACCCTGTTATACATGATTAAAATAAGTATAGTTAATTTATCCTTATTCGTGATTTTAGAGTTAATTAAAACTTTTTATCATTTCAAGTATTACTAGCAGAAGACTTAATAAAATTAGCAGATGCATTATCAAAACACCTACTAAGAAAACCAGGTAAATAGACGATCACATGAAACCAAACCAAGTAATACATGCATCAGTTAGGAATTTAGTCTCTCAACCCATTATACAACCCAAAATCATACAAACAGATGTAGATATTAAATACACAAAATGGTCACCTACAAAAGTAGCATAAAACAATCGCCGAGGGCTCAGAATTAATCTTTGATCTTTTCCTTCCATGGTCTGCTACTTGAAGAATCTGCACCCACCATCATAAAAATGGTGAGTACAGTAATGTAGAAAATAAAACCAAAATATACAAAGAACGGTAACTAAAAGTATACAATAGCTATGAATAAGAAGAAGTTGAAAGGAAAGTATGCAAACAGTTGCGAAACTTCTATAAGGAATGATAGATAGAATGATCGTACAAATCTAGGTTTGGTTAGCCGACATCCGTAGGGACTCTAACCCCGTGTGTCGTGCTAATAACATAAGTTATGTGGAGTACCGACATCCCCAGGGACTCTAACCCTGTGAGTCGCGCTACTCATGAATTAAGTAAAACATTAGCTATGTGGAGTGCCGACATATCCATGGACTCTCACCCCAGGTATCGTGCAACTCATAAAGTCAGGGCACTTAGAGAGGTGGGCTCCTCAAGTCATACCTATCGAAGAGTTTGTGTTGAAGATTGTACAAACAAGTATCACACTACAAACATATTGACATGGGTGTGTACATACAACAATAAGAGAGTCAGAAAAATCGTAGCATGCTATTAACAATGCATTTCAATTGCTTTGAGATCAACAACAACAAAGGAATCCAATCATAGAATGAAACTAAAACAAGGAATGCCATGCGACAAGCCATTACATGATGATTATAGCCAAATAAATCGAGACACGAAAGTATATACAAAGCATGGAATTAGGAATATAAGGTCACTATTAAAATAGTTCAAATGACTGTATATTAACCTAATAATGAAATGAAATAAAAAGAATAGCCTCAATAGGTTTACTTACCTCAAATGCACACAATTCTTAGCCTATATACCGGCTCTCGACCACTCCAAACTCGCGTTCCACACCCCATAAGTACTCTTTAAGCTCATGTGGTGTCCTAAAAAAACTAATTTAACTTATTTTAAGTTGGTTATGTGGTATTAAATTCTAATGTTTTACAATTAACCCCCTTAATACTTTGTTTATGTTGAAATCTACTTTAATAAATAAAGACAGTTTTGGTAACAACTTATGAGTTGATTTCAATGACCAAAACGTTAAAATTATGTATTATAATACAAAGATAAGTCTTTAAAGCTATGCCTTAGCTTTCTAGAATTATGAGTCTTTAGAGCTATGCCTTAGCTTTCTAGAATTATGAGGTTTACACAATTTCGATAAGAATAAAGGCAGATATGAAAGTTTTACCACAATAACTTAAAACAGTTTTATATTCAGACCAACAACTTTGTAAATCTCATTTCTCCTAAACCATAGCTTCAAAACTCATGATTTTTTTAACTTAAGCCTAAGAACATATCCTAGAACATCATCCTAAAAGATGAGCTCAATCCAATAAGAAATGAGGGAGTTATGCTTAAAAAAACAAGACATTAGCAAAACTGTAAACCTAGAAATTTCATATTCATCATCAAAGTTACAGATGATTTTTAGATATGAAAACATTCAAATTTCAAAATATGTTAGTGACAAAAGTTGTTCCCCTTTGAGTTACCTTTCATATACCACTAGAATGGGTCCATTTCGATTAAAAATAAGGAAGTTATGACCAAATTGTAGAGGCTGTTTTATAATAACAACATGCAAAGTTTTCAATTTTGTTTTTACAACTTAACGAACTTCAAAAATTCATAACTTAAAACAAATCCAAACCCATAACTTTTTTATAGCATAATTAGTTAAATTACACAAGGAATCCAAATATGGAATTCGATTTTAAAAACAATGTCATTTGCCCACTGAAATATTGAAAAACTAGAACTGAACCAAAGCGTACAATTCTTTGTTGAATTTAACAAAATGGTGATGAAGATTGGCTTACCTAGTTGTAAAGCTTCTTTAATTTGATCAACCACCATTCAATTCACCAGAATTTTCCAAAAAAATTGCTAAACCTTCACTCCAGATCTCTCTTTTCTCCCATCTTGCATGAAACACAAATGGATTTTACGTGAAAATCCCACTAACTTGTTTATGTAGTGGTGTGATTAAGTTGTGACCCCTTGATCTAGTGTAAACACCCATCACTAGAATAATCTAATGACTCATACTTGGTCCTACAATCCACTAACTTAGTCAAGTTAACACCCATTCATACACCAAGTTACATAATGATGGTGACAACATGCATCCCAAGGCATATTAATGCCTAGTATTTTATTTTCTTAACTTAGGCCTTATTTACATAAATTATACTATAGGCATATTAGATTAGTTATATTAACTAAATTAGGACTATCACATCACTCTTTACCCGATCCCATGCCGACATGCATCTCGAAGCGTGTCTCTGCTCACGTGCCAAACTTACAGATTACAACACTAAATAAATATTTTTTCAGGTATAATGTACACACATACATTACACTAGGCATCCATCACTCAAAAGCAATACATTTCTCGGTCCTCACGCTCAGTATTGGGATCGTGTACCTGCTCTCAGGTCACGTTACGCATCGATAATCCTAATTAGGGACTAATTTACTATTAGTAAATTTTGGGTCGTTACAGAAATAGTAACTTGAAGCATACGATAGCTACGAAAGAAAAGCTGAAGGGAATGTATGCAAGCAGGTATCAGGTATACTAAAAGAATAGGCAGGTAGTCACACAAATGGAGGTTTGGTCAGCAGTGAGCTACGTCATATCAACTTATATATTTGACTGTAAGCTACGTCACGTCATCCAATCAAGAGTTCGACATTCCCAGGGACTCTAACACCGTGTGCCACGCTTACTCATAAGAATCTAAATAAAGGAACCAAACGTATGACCCACGTTACAACCACTATAAATGAACCTACCTCATAAACCCAAATAAGGCCAACATATGAAACATGGAGGTAAACAACACCAAAAATAATACAATATCATGCTATAACACAACATGCAAGCTTGGGTATCAATAACATTTAAGAGTCCAAATCAAGATAAGAAACAAAGTAGAACAAATTGCCATGAATCAAACCAAACATGGATTTTAGTTACTTAAACTAAAGATAGGCAACACCCATAAAAGTATCATGGCATTGAGAACTCGAAAAAAAAAACCAAATCAGTCCAAGTGATCATATTTCTAAGGTAGACTTGGAATTAAAACAGAAATGAAAGCCTGATAGGTTTACTTACCTCAAATACACGCAATTCCTAGCTTGAACCGGCTTCCGACCACTCAAAACTCGTGTTCCACACCCCATAAGTCATCTCTAAGCTCCTGAGGTATCCTAACAAATTGGATTTAACATGCCTTAGGTTGGTTAAGTAGTTTTAAATTCCAAAACTCTTGCAATCAACACCCTTAATAATATGCTTATATTGAAATCTACTTTATTAAATAAATAGTTTTGGTGCAACAACTTGTGAGTTGATTTCAATTACCAAAACATTTACATTAAGCATTATAGTCTAAATAGGAGTTTTAAGGTTATTTCTTAGATTTCAGATCTATAAGGTTTGTGCAATTTTGATTAGAATTGAGAGAAATATGAAAACTTTACCATAACGACTCAAAACAGTTTTATATTCCGACCAATAAACTTGAAAAACTCATTTCTCCTAAACCATAGGTTCAAAAATCATGATTAACTTACTGAAGACTGCAAACATACACCAGAATGTCATACTAAAAAATGAGCTCAATCCAAAAGAAATGAGGGAGTTATACTCAAAATATCAGGACATTATCAAAACTGGGAAACCTAAAATTTTTTGATTTATCATTAAAGTTGTAGAACATTTTTGAAAAGGAAAGAATCTAAAGCTTCAAATTATGCGTGAGATCAAAGTTTTAGCATTATGGCTAAGCTTTCCAATGCCACCAAAATAGTTCAATTTGGATTTAAAATGAGAAAATTATGTCCCCGTCGCCATCGCTGCCTCACTCTCTCTTTCTCATGCCTCTCTGATCGTTCGCTATTCCTCGTCATCCGACACCCTCTTTCGGCCGCCCCTGACTCACCGACTCTACCTCGTAGCCGCCGGCTCGGCGCCGCTGCTAGCCGTACGGCGTTGTCATTGCCTCGCCGTCACCACCGCTGCCTCACCGCACGACGCCACCGTTGCCAAAAACATGGGTAATTTTTGGGACATTTTTTAATTTTATTTACTATTTTTTAATTTATTTTATACTGTATTTATTTACTATTTTATTTATTTATTTATGATATTTATTTTTTGTTTATTTATGTTTTTGTGATGGTTTGTGAGAATTATTGATTGAATAATTAATATATTGTTGTTTGTGGAATTTTGTTGTTAGTATTGTGGTCGGCGCCACCATGCGCTGAGGAGGGGTTAATAGTAATTGCGTTTAGAGGTATTTATATTATTTTTAAATGATTTTTAAAATTTTGTTTTTTGTTGAATAAAATTATTCAATTCTTCTAAAGTTTAGAATTAAAAAACTAATGTAAATATTATGTAAATTTTGTGATTAATAATTTAGTTTAGAGAAAAGTGAAATAATTAAAAAAATAAAGTATTTATTTAATTATAAGTTAATTAAAATAAAATTTATAAGTAAAAAAATAAATTACTGCTTTAAATAGGATTATCTAAAAAATATAAATGTATTACCTTTCATGTTTCAATTAAATTCACATACTTCATTGATTACGCACCCACATCTCGATGCAAAAGAAAATGGTCACAATATTATGTTTGTAAGTTTAAATGCAATTAAATCATTGCTAATGCATGCAATTGAATGATTATTAATTAATAATCAATTAATATTTTTTTACTATCTTGTGTATGTAAATCGAAATAGCGATTTGTAAGTTTGATAAAAATGTGATTTATTCTCTTAAAACTCGACTACAGTTGAAGTTAGGCGACGAAAAATCGACCAACTATCGATACTCAATATTTAGAGCAACTATCTTTGAGAAAATTCCAATGGAGTTGGTTATGCGTGTTGTAATGCAAAACGTCACGTATATATTCGAAAACTGAAATGATTGCCCTCGACTTTTAACCCTTGACTTTAATTAAAAATGAACTTGTTTTTCGTAGGACATGTCTACCCCAAATAGAGAATGGAAGTACAATCGTGTCCAAAACGAGTTCGTACGCCGTAAGTTTGTGGTCAAGGTTAACGAGTTCATAGAGTTCGGGAAAACTCATTGTTACACTTACTATAGCGAGAAAATGATAAAGTGTCAGTGCGACTACACCAAATGCCATCTTTGTAATTATTGCGACGTGGAGACCATTGAGTACCATATTTGTAAGCACGGTTTCGTTCATGGTTATTACCGTTTGTACGAGCATAGAGAGTGTAGAGATGATGTTCCTGAACCTCCAATATTAGACGACTGATCACACGAGACTTTTCACGAAGAAGAGACTCAAGACATTGGAGTTTCGACGATGTCCTACCACAAGATGTTGTACAATGCGGCGGGGCTGAGTTTTGACGGATGCGCATGGAAGAGTAGCCGAATTCTAAAGCTCAACAAATTTATGATATGGCCGATGCGGGATATAAATTATTGTAGGCGGGGTGTAAGAAAATGACTAAGCTGTCTGCTGTGACGAGATTAATGGCTTTGAAAGCGAAATTTCATTTTTTGAACGAGCTTGCGACGACATCTTACAGTATTGTCATGATATGTTGCCAGAATAAAACTTGCTTGTCGGAAGCTTCTACGACACCAAAAGATTGATGCGAGGATTGGGTTTGCCTATTGAGCAAATTGATTATTATGAAGATAATTGCATGATTTTTTGAGGTGTAGACTCTAAGTTAGAGTGGTGCAAGTTTTGTGGGAAGTCCAAATACGATCAAGAGCAGCTAGCCAAGTTGAATAATCACAAAGTGCATAAAAAATGTGTTAATTTTCGTTAACTCCACGACTACAACTTCTTTATGCGTCAGAAGCAACTGCAAGGCATATGTGTTGGCATGAGAGGCACCACTCACTGGAAGACATCATGAAACATTGCTCAGATTCGATTTCATAGAAACATTTCAATGAGGTGAATTAAGACTTTGACGCTGAGGCGAGAAACGCTTGTTTGGGGTTGTGCACTAATAGTTTTTACTTTTTCGGTGTTTCTATGAATTAATACTCATCATGGCTGGTGATATTGACTTCGTACAACCCTCCACCTTCCATGTGCCTGCAAGAAAAAGTTTATATTTCTTACCGTATGTCACGACCCAAATTTCTAAATCTTACTTAATTCTTTAATCAAGATAATTGACCCGTGATGTGAGACCTGCATCGAAATATGTGCACTAATCAAAGCGAGGTGGCCGTGGTATATGTTGGATTTGTTATTATGTATGCCCTAGTGTATTGTATGTGTAGGCTACTAAGTCACTCTTACTTGTGTTTAGGTGTCGAGACATGAGTGGGGACGTGCCTCGAGATGCGTGTCGATGTGGGGACTAGGGTAGAGAGTGATGTGATAATTTAACTTCAGTTAATATAGCTTAATTAGTTGAATTTGATATGACTATAGTTGATTTTATATTAAATGTAACCTAAGTTAGCAAATTAAAACATTAGTCATTGATATTCCTCGATATACGTGTTGACACATAAAGAGACCAATTGAGTTTCAATTGGTGTTAGTTAAATGGAGTTATTAGAGAGTTAGTGGAACTGTGTCAAGATGTAGGCCATTAGATTAGTCTCGAGATGCGTGTGTGCATTAAGATTAATGGCTAAAATTCAACTTACACCACTACTTTAGTATACTTTGATGAATTTTGTCATTTACATAAATGATAGGGATTTTGTTTCAAATGAGTTGAGCAATCTTTTTCACTGATTTTCTGACTTAATTAAGGCATCAAATGAGTCCTTGAACCTTGAATTTCAAAATTGAAGTTTATT
The DNA here is from genome assembly GCA_039657325.1 of Stephania cephalantha. NCBI lineage: Eukaryota > Viridiplantae > Streptophyta > Magnoliopsida > Ranunculales > Menispermaceae > Stephania > Stephania cephalantha. The sequence continues at coordinate 29,040,906 of CM077577.1, forward strand.
GGAAAAAAATAATGATTTTAGTGATAGAAACTTATTTTTACCGAATTCTGATATGAAGATGTTTTTAACTTTAGAAAGCATTTTTAGATTCCTCGCGAAAAGGCAATAAATTTCTATCAAGAAAATCCGGATTTCGATTTAAATTGACAAAGTTATGGTATTTTGAAGTTTTAGGTGTTTGGATGAGTTTTTTTTTTTTTTTTTAATGAAAAACTATGATTTTGGGTTTAAACACCTAAGTCTGTAAATTTTGGGTAAATTAGTGATGATCAAGCTTAATTTAGGTATATTGGAGGTGTATGGATTATTAGAATGCGAGTTTGAAATCTTAGTAAGAAACACTGGCTTAACGCCGTGGCGACGCCCTAGGTGGAGAGTGCACGACGCCACCATAACGTCAAGACCTGAAGAGTAGTAAAATTTTTAATAAAAGTTTGGGGTTTCTCTAATTGGTTTAATCTAAATTTGACAATTTATATAAGTCCTAAAACACCCTAATTAACCTCAAGAAATTAGGAAGGAGTCTCGAGAGGTTATTTGTGAGATACGAGGTGTTGAGAGGCCGGATTAGCTTAGGGACTTTGCGTGGATTATAAATAAACTGATTGAGATATTTATTTACATTTCATTCTAGTATTGTTGTTCATTGTCAGCTATTTGGACTGAATTATCTTTTGTATTCTAAATGCCATGACTTGTTCCATCTTAATTTATAAATTTGCTATCATGACATTGGTTGTTGGTTAAATAGTTTCATTGACTCTAAATCATGTGATATGTCATTTTTTATTGTTGAAATACTTGGTCAAATGAAATAGCACGCTATTAGGTAGGTGTTAAATGATATTGTAATCAATTTTCTTTTGTGCATTAGATAAACAATTATATTTGTTGGATTCCCAAACCATGTCATTTCTCGGGTTACGAAAGTAGTTTTTGTATCTAGGACCACGATATGATTGAGATGTGCACAACACACACGGTCACTAGACTTCCGAGGTTGTCGGGATCTCACTACTAACTTGTGCAACATACGGGGTGTGAGACTCGGGGTTGTTGACAAGTATACATCACATATGAAGGGCACTTGTAAGTAGGGGTGGGCAGCGGTTTCCGAAAAATCACCCAAACCGTCCAAACCGTGTAAACCACATGATTTGGTCTGGCTTTTAGAACTCGCGGTTTGGGGGCGGTTTAAAAAACTTAAAAATCACAAAATCGCGGTTTGGTCGCGGTTTTCATTTTAAAAAAACCGTAGTTTCACCAAACCGAGGGTATTTTAGTAAATACCCAACATTTACAACTCAAAAGTCAAAACCCTAAAACTTTAAAAAAAAACACTATCTAGTCTCTTCTCTGTTCTCTCTACCACTCTACGTCTCTACCTTTCAAAGTGCCGAGTGCCCGCCTCACCGCCGCCATTCATCCTCCTCACTCCCCGTCTCACCGCCGCCGCCGAACCCATCGCCTTTCCCGTCGGCTCCGACCACCGCTATCGCCGTCGCCTTCCACCGCGCGAACCGCTGCTGCGTCTACAACTGCCTTCACCGCCGCCTCGCACCGCCTCGTCCCACCGGTCCCGCCTCCGCCGCCTCATACCAGTCAAGCCTCGATCACCGTGAGTGGCACCACCACATTGCCCTTTCCGGTCGGCTTTGACCACCGCCTGTCGCCGACTCGCCGTCGCCTCTTATCAGTCATCGCCGCCTCCTACCGCGTGAACTGCTGGTGCATCCACGTCCATCGTGCGCCATCTTTCGCGTCCACCGCCTCCTCCCACCGATCCCGCTCCACCGCCGCCTCATACCGCAACGCTCGAGAGCTTCGAGTCCCGCCACCACATCGCTCTTTTCCGGTCGGCTCCGACCACCACCGTCGTCGTCGTCGCCTCCTACCGCGCGAACCATCGCTGCGCCACAACCGCCTCCTTCGTCGCGTCCAACTCCACCGCCGCCTCGCACTACCTCCTCCCACCGGTCCCGCCTCCACCGTCGCCTCATACAAGTCACGCCTCGATCGCTGCGAGTCCCACCACCACATCGCAAGAGAGGTAATTATCTCTAATGTTTTGACTTTGAATACCAAATAATTGGTCTCACTTGATAAATTTTTGGGTTTGGCTTTGAATGTTGAATGTTGTAGCTTTGAACGGTTCACTTTAAATGTTCTAGCTGTTGAAGCCATGATGATGATGAGTAGTAGTAGTAGTAGTAGTAGTAGTAGTAGTAGTAGTAGTAGTAGTAGTAGTAGTAGTAGTAGTAGTAGTAGTAGTAGTAGTAGTAGTAGTACTTTTTTTGTAATGATGATGTTGATGATGATCAGTTGTTGTTGTTATAGTCCCACTTTCTTTGGTGTTTGGTGTTTAAGAAGTAGGTCTTATACATTAAAGAATATAGACTCTAAAGCTAGAACCGTGTTTTGATCCCTTGAGTTGTTAGTTATTTAATGTTCATTCTCTTTCCAACATTGATCGTATGTTTTTTTTGTCTAGATGGATTCATATCACGCAACAGCCGGAACATTATCAACAAATGCAAGTTCTACACCAATGAAGTTTGAAAGTGGTGAACCTATTGTTGCTCCTCCAAACTCATCTAGTTTTCCATCATCAACAAAGAAGGCAAAATCGAAAGGTAATCGCACAACCTCTAGAGTTTGGGACCATTATTCTAAAACGTTAGATGAGCATGGAAAAGTGGCACTTGCAACTTGCAATTATTGTAGTAAAGAGTATCATTGTCCTAGCAAGAATGGTACAAGCACAATAATAGCTCATTTAAATAAATGCCCAAGTACCCACATAGTCAAGTGAACTCAGTGTGTAAGAAACAAAAAAATAATAATTACAAGTTAAAGGGTCGGAGGGTGAAAGTAAAATAAGATTTTGGAAGTTTGATCAAATATTAAGTCGTGAAGCCCTTACTGAATTGATAATAGGAGCTAAATTGCCTTTTGTTTTTGTGGAACATCCATGCTTTGTTAAAATTTGCAATGTTATACAACCCAAGCTCAAGTTAGTGAAGTGGAGAACTATAACTAGAGATTGTTTGGATATGTATAATGTTGAGAAGGCAAAATTGAAAAAGATCTTAACAAAGAATTCTCAAAGAGTTTGTTTGACAACTGATACTTGGACTTCTTTGCAAAATACTAGCTATATGTGTCTCACTGCACATTATGTTGCTGATGATTGGGAATTGCAAAAGAAAATCATTAATTTTTGTGAGGTTGAAGGCCATACGGCTGATGATATTGGTAAGGCTGTAGAGATGTGTTTGCTTCACTGGAAAATTGAGAAAGTGTTTACAATAACTGTAGACAATGTTAAAACTAATGATTTGGCAATTGGGTACTTAAGGAGAAAAATAAATAATTGGGGTGGAAGCGTGTTAAATGCGAAATACCTTCACGTAAGATGTTGTGGACACATTTTGAATCTCATTGTTAGTGATGGTTTGAAAGAGGTGAAAGACTCCATTAGTCGAATACGCGAAGCAGTGAAACAAGTGAGAAGTTCTCCATCAAGGAAGAACAAGTTTAAGCAATGTGTTGAACTTGAAAAAATACCATGTAAAGCTTCAGTGTCCTTAGATGTATCAACTAGATGGAATTCCACTTATTTGATGTTGGATTCAACAGTGAAGTATCAAAGAGCATTTGAGAGATTGTATGAGTCATATGATAAGGTTTCAAGTGAGTTGAAGAAGGGAGTTCCCACAAAAGAAGATTGGAGTGTTGCGCGTGTATTATTGCAGTTCTTGGAACTTTTTTATTGGGTCACTCTTCGACTTTCACGATCTAAATGTGTTACAGCTAATGCATATTTTCATGAGGTGCATGCAGTTGAAACACTTATCAATGAATGCTTAGCAAGTAATGATTCATATGTGCATTCGATGGGAATGAAGATGAAGGTGAAGTTTGACAAGTATTGGGGAGATATCTCGAAGGTGAACATGATCTTGTTGGTTGCTTTGTGGTTCTTGATCCTAGGTACAAGTTGAAGTTTCTGAAATATTGTTACAGTACATTGTATCCGAACGAGCAAGTTGTTGAGATGATAAGGAAAGTGAGAGAGGCTTTGAATCATTTATACATGGAATATGAATCATTTTCCAACACTTACATTTCTATGTGGTCTAATGAAACTAGATCGTTGTCTAGTGTACGTGAAGAGGTGGAAGACTCATTGTTCAGTAATGTCAGAGCTAAAAGGGCAGTGGTTGGATTTCAAAGATTTTTAGAAGAGGAGGCAAATACGACAAACAAGTCGGAGATAGATATATATTTGGATGAGGGATGTGAGAAGCAAAATGGAGACTTTGACATTCTTGGTTGGTGGAAAAATAATGTCTCTAAGTACAAAATACTTTCAATGATGGCACGTGATGTACTGGCCATTCCAGTTTCTACTGTTGCTTTAGAGTCCACTTTTAGTGCCGGTGGACGCGTGCTTGATCAGTTTCGTACCTCATTGACTCCAAAAATTATTGAAGCTCTTATTTGTACTCGGGATTGGTTACATGATACAATAAATTTAGAAGTTGAAGAAAATTTAGAGGAACTTGAAGAGCTTGAAACATGTTATACTTTTCTTTTAATTTTGTTAATTATTAACTACATTTATTTCTTTCTTTTACCATCATCATCTAATCATATTACATTTTGAAATGTTGTTTAGGCATTTTGGACCAACTTGTTTTAGATTATTAGTTAAGATGATTAGCAAAATGCATCGAGTCATTGACTTGGTAAGTAAATCTTATTTGAACTTTTAAATGTTATTAAATTCTTATCATATTGTTAATTTTCTATTTTCAATTGTTGTTTTATTTTAGATATAACGAATGAAATTGGAACTTAGAATTGAGTTGAAGCCTTTCCTTGTTGAATCTATTTGTTTTTGTTGTTGTAATAGCAAAATGCATGGAATCATTGACTTGTTAAGTAAATCTTATAGAAACTTTTTGTTGTTATAAAACTCTTTTCATGTTGCTAACTTTCTATTTTCAATTGTTGTTTTATTGTAGGAACAAAGAAAGAAATTGGAACTTGGAATGGAGTTGAAGCCTTTCTTGCTTGTTGAATTTATTTGTTCTAATCTATTTGTTTTTGTTGTAACTTTTGAGACGAACTTGGATTTCTAACTTTGATTGAGTTCTTTTTGGAGAATGATTGGTTATATATGTTTTGTTGTATCTTATGTTGAATTTTTGATGAACAATTGAACATTAAACATGTATGGACTTTATGGTATGTAATATGTATGATTATTTTTTTTTGAAAATGGGTCGCAAGAAAACCGCGAAACCAAACCGACCAAACCACGCAAACCGCGGGCGGTTTGGGTGCGGTTTTGATGGTTCGCGGTTTGGTGGTGATTTGCAAATCGACAAACCGCAAACTCTCGGTTTGGTCGCGGTTTGATGGTTTCCACCACCAAACCGCGGTTTGCCCACCCCTACTTGTAAGTATTTATCTATGAAATGGGCATCGGTAAGGATGTGAAGGCATTCATGATATTGTTTACGCCCTAAATAGCAGAATAAGGTTGATGTGATGTAACTCATGGCCGACCGACCCTAGATCATTACTTCTTAGCCAAGTGTCAGTTTCATATTTTTTTAACTAGAGTATCTTATATCATGATTCTTTTTTCAGCATAGTTGCTATTGTTATGCTTTCAAATACTTGTTATATATTTGGAAATTGAAACAAATGTCTCTAGTGTTATTTTCTACTTCTTGTTCTCACCGTCCTTTTTATTACGGTGGATGTAGATCTGTCGAGTAGCAGACCGGGCAAGGAGAAGATTGGCGACTACCTCTGAGCTAGCAAAGAAATACTACGTCTGATTTTGTAGGTTTTTGGTTTTATTATATGACTTATATATGTCTTTATATACTTTTGGGGTTGTAGATGTGGGTTGAGAGATATTACCTTGATCAAATACATTTTAATATATTAGCATCGTCGTTTTGTTGTATATATATGCATATGATCTTTGTTTCTTAGTTTTCTACATATTTAGAATTTATATTAAAAGCTTATGTTAATTGTTTAAGACTTTCGCTGAATAAACTTTAAGTTTTTAAACCTTTAATTAACTCTGGTTTATTAATTGACACAAGATAAGAAAATGCTTATTTGAAAAATTAATTGAGAATAGGAGAAAGGTTTCGGAAAGGCTGACTAATACGTTGTTAAGTTCTACATGACGAGATTAGTGCTTAATGACGAGATTAGGCCGGGCGGTGCCCTAATTTAAGAAAGGGTCGTCACATTGTAATCGTTCCCAGATTATCACATCTAGGTCAATAAATTGACGTTTTCCTACAACTTGGTGAAGGAATTATAAGACTTGTGGCAAGACGGTGCGATTACATACAACGTACCTATAAAGTCTAATTTTTTGATGCGAGTTGCCCTCATGCGGACTGTAAGTGATTTCCCTGCATACGACATGTTGTCGAGGTGGAGTGCGCACGGTAATATGGCATGTCCATATTGTATGGAAGATACGTCTGTGTTTCAGTTGAAACGCTGCAGGAAGACTTTTTGGTTTGATTGTCATCATCAATTTTTGCCTTTAGCTTCGAGTTATAAGAGAGATAAAGAAAGTTTTCGCAGAGGAAGGAATGTGTTACATGAAGGACGACCGTTGAAATTCGACGAACAATTGTTGATGGAAAGTAAAAGTTTAGGTTTGATAAAGGTGACTGAAGTTGGGGCAGAAGCAGCAAACACAATACATGTAAAAACTATATGATGGATAAAAAGGAGCATCTTTTAGGACTTGCCTTACTGGAAGACTAATCTCATAAGACACAATCTAGATGTCATGCATATCGAGAAAAAGTTACTTTGATAACATGTTCAATATAGTGATGGGTGTTTCGACAAAAACCAAAGACAATGCAAAATCTAGACAATACGTATGCGAACTTTGCCTCGACCTTTTCCTCGTATATGAACCATGTGTTGAAGAAATATCCAAAGGCAATTTTTACGATTGGCAAACCAAGAAAGCAAATACTTTGTGAATAAGTGGGACACATAAGTTTTCCCGACGGGTACGCTTTAAATCTCGATCATTGCATAGATGAAAGGAGTCTGCGATTGTTCAGAATGAAGAGTCATGATTGTCACGTCTTTATGCAAAGACTTCTTCCAATGGCCTTACGAGAACTCCTTAACGGCAATGTTTGGCTAGCTTTTAGCGAGTTGAGCTTTTTTTTCAGTGCCCTAGCAGCCCTATATATGAAACTTAATGGTATCGCTGCGTTAGACTATGACATACCCAAAATCTCGTGCAAGATGTAGAAAATATTTGCTCTTGATTTTTTCGACTCGATGAAACATCTTACCGTGCACTTGCCCTATGAGGCTCATTTAGCCGGACCGATACAATTTCGATGGATGTATCAGTTTTAAGGGTAAATCTAATAGTTTTCTTTACATTTCATAACTATACTTTTACTAAATTTCATCGATTAACACATGTTTTGTAAAATAAATGTAACCGCCTAAAATTAATTCACCGTTCATAATGACGTGGTTGCAGACGTGGCTGACAGCTTAGACGCTTGTAGGACACACATTTAGGCTTGTGCGCGCCTAGAGCTAGGTAAATGATTATTTTTGTGTGCTGAATTGTTTAAATTGCGATGTTTATATTGAAATAGCGTAAATGGCATCGCAATGTGTGTTATTATATTTCATTTGACATCGAGACCGTGCGTTAAGTAATCGTCTCGATATGCGTGACGACACGGGTACCGGGTAGTTTAACCGACTTAACACTAGGCCTGGGGGCATAATACACACATAAACTGAATAATATTGGTTAAATAATTAATATGGAATGTATATGTGATGGTTAGGGACATGGTGGTGCGCGTATGTCGCAATTCGGGTCGCGAAATCGGGCATCGGAACACCCGAAACATCACTTTTTGAGTTAAATACAAGGGTGAGTTTGTTATTGGTGTCAATTTTGGAGTCAAGAGAGGTTGGAAATGTAGCAAACAAGGAGCTTTGGATGGCCTAGAGATGCACGAGTGAGTTGAGATGACAATTCAACTATAAAAGTCAACAATATTTTATTTTCCACCACCTTTTCTTTCTCCTCATTTTCTTATCCGATTTGAAGGGCAAAAACAGGGTTTTGAGTGATCAAACTTGATGATTTGTGGAGCTTGGAGTGGGGAAATCAACAAAGCAAGGTGAGAATCACAACTATCTCCACTTTCTCTATCTTTAGATCCTAATTATAGAGGTGTTGGTGATGGTTTGGTGGTTGTTTGAGTTGTTGTTTAGATGAGTTTAACGTGCTTTGAAGTTGTGCTATTGGTGTTGTAGTTGTTGTTGGGTTGGTGGGTTGTTTTAAAACCCAGAAATTCTTATATGTTTGCATTCCAGATCGCTATTAGCGCGCTAATGACAATATCTAGCACGCTAGATGACATTTAGCGTGCTAGGCCATAAATTAGCGGGCTAATGTTCTACTGAGCGAAGAACGTATAACTGTCTGGGAATCTAGCGCGCTACTTCTCATACCTAGCGCGCTAGATTCTACTGTTTTGACATAATTTGTGTGAAGTGACTTAAAACACATCCAAGTGACTAAAAATCACCTATAAATGGAAATAGGTCATTTCGGGTGGTAATTTAGGATATCGGGGACTAGGCAGAGTCGGATCGGGGGTGATTGACGGGACACAGAGTGCGGTGTGAAGTGTGTAGTATCCCAATTGAAATTACTTGAGCAGTATTTACTTTTGCTTTTGAATTCATTTTCTATCTTTCGATACTCTATTCCTGGTGTGGTTAAATGGACGGAGGTTGAGGCTTTCCCTCCGTGCCGTTTCTATGTGAACGTCCACTAGGCCATAACACGTGTGCCATCTCGGTGAATAGAGCTACCCGAGAGTCGTGACAGGCACGTGCGGGTGCGTCGTAGGTTCCACGCCGACCACCTAGCGGATCCAGATACTAGCCTTGCTTGAGTGCTACTCGCCGCACAGTAGTCTGTTGGGAGTCCAAATTATGACCTTGGGGGCTAGGAACACACACTTTGAGCTTTCAGTCTTACATATGCATGCGATGAACACAATTGCCTATTTTTATTTCCGCATGTTTATTTAATAGGTTTGTTTAAATTCCAGTATTTACTTTCCGTATTGCTCACTTAATTTCCTTGGGAATACTCACTCTGGACTCGTCATTTGTGTTTTTGTGATGGCTTGAGTGCAGATCCTAGTACGAGCCGGGGCAAGGGCAAGCTACCAGAATACTTGTGATTCGAGACGTTTAGCCAGGCTTGTACGTTTATATATACATATTTCGTTTTATTTTGGGATTCGAGATTGTGTAATACACTAGGACTCTACACTGTTGATATTTGATCCATTGAGGTACATTATTGATCAATGATGGTATATGGGTTTTCCACACTAGGTATCATAGTTGATTGCATGACTTTTAATGTTTATATGATGATTGTCATGTTAAAAGACTTCCGCTGTAATTTATTTGGGTTTAAAATGATCTTAGCAAATGACTTGAGTTCAGTAACAATTTGAATAGTAAATTGTTGTAATATGAAGTTAATAATGATTAAATGGTGGATGAGATGGCATGTAGGACACAACTGTCACTGGTAGGCTAGGTTGTGGGCCTGCATCGACCCCGTGGCGGTCCATTTGGAAAAAAGGGTCGTTACATTTTTGTATCAGAGCGAGGTTAGTGAACCTCGAGGAATTGGAAACTCTGATACAATTACATTTGTGGTATAATTTGAGAATAAATCCGTTGGCTAAACTTTAGAAGTGGAAACCCAAAGGAAGTGCTTAGAGTCCTAGTTTGGAAGATAGGTGAGATGGGTATAAATCAGGGATATAAGTGTTATATTTTGAGTGTATTATATATACGATACACATATATTAGTATTAAGGCTGATTGGATGCACGTTCTTCCATGCAGATACTGATGGACGGACAGCTATCAGATACCACTCAGCCTGAGGTCGAGATACTAGTGATCTGACGAAATCAACCTTGACTTTAGAGTCATTGGCGCGGACTATGGATGATAGGTTCGCGATGCTTATAGAGATGATGAGAGCTCGGGAGACTACGAAGGCTCCGACTACTGTGTTGACTGCACCGATGACGACTACTCAGGCAGTCGTAGCTCCTACTTTGATTGAGGCCCAGGTGCAGGCGGCAGTGTCCGAGACATTGGCAGAGATGGCTACACTAGCAACCGTACTAGTGGAGGCTGCAGTGGTGCTTACATCTGCTACTACCGAGCAACCAGCAGTGGCATCGACTTTTGGGAGCCAAATGATATTAGAGGCTAAGAAGATGAGGAAATTTCTTAAGTTCTCGCCAGGATATATTTATGGGGTCGGAGACCCAGAGACAGTTGGGAGGTGGATGTTATCACGTGAGCGGCTACACCACTTGCTTCGGGTCGAGGAGATTGATCGGCCGAGGTTATCGAGTTTCTGCTTGAGAGCTGATGCAACGATCTGGTGGACTACTTACATTGCGACTCATCCTGCCGTTACTACTTGGGCAGAGTTCTGGACGTTGTTCATGGATGAGTATATACTGATGAAGGTTAGGGTCCGGTTGAGGGATGGATTTTTATCCTTGGTGCAGGGTGATATGTCGGTCACAATATACATGGAGAGGTACCGATATCTGTTGTCTTACTTCATAGACATAGCAGGTACCGACTGACTGTAGATCTACTATTTTGTCTGAGGTCTGGACGAGCGGATAGCGAGCATGATTGTATTTAGCGGAGCTCGTACTCTGACCGAGGTCTACGACAGGTGCCTCGCAAATGAGACATACATGGTTCAAAGGGCCAATCGACGAGAGATTCAGGCTGCGCTGCAGGGTTAGCAGAGTCAGCCAGCATTAGGTTCTCCATCTGCTCAGAGGCCGAAGAGACAGATGAGAGACCATGATCGACAGAGACAAGGCAAGAGACCTCGTCGAGGAGAATGGCAGTCTGGTAAGGGTAGCAGAGGTGATAGAGACCATCGTGAGGACATAGATCGACGTGATGACCGTCAGTTGGTATATTCCACGGCTTCTGCACCCGTTGATCAGCCTAGGCAGGAGAGGCGGACAAAGGTCCGAGTGGTCAGAGTCGATGCCAGAGTTAGACGCAAAGTCAGAGGAGTTCTAGCAGATCAGAGAATCGCACATGTTACCATTGCGGTCAAGTGGGGCATATCGTAGCGGATTGTACCAGACTAGCACCACTACCACCACAGACTGAGCTGGCCAGAGATAGGGCCCAGACTGCAGCTTTTGGGGTCGCACAGCCGGACAGGGAGGCGACCAAACAGCTTGTTGAGGATACGTTTTCTGTTTGTGGTATTTCCATGCATATTATGATGGATTCTGGTAGCACACTGTCTTTTATTTTTGGACGAATAGTAGGAGAGTTAGGGTTACCTACACAGACCTTAAATACACATCTTGTTCTCAGTACGACAATTGGGGATCTAACCGAATATGCAGGAATTGTATTGTTGAGATTGAGGGACATAAGCTACTAGATGATTTAACAGTGTTAGAGTATTTGGAGTTCGACTCGATGTTCGGTATAGGTTGGTTATCATCCTATCACACACAGATTGACTGTTTCAGCAAGACTGTGACGTTTGACATCGAGGGAATTCCAATGTTTACATTTGCTGGAGTTGCGTCGGCATTACCTATCACTCGAGGTAGGATAGCTACGTCGCAGGAGATGGAGCCGTACGTGGCTATGGTTGAGCCAGAGCTTAGGACGGTGATTATGATTGAGGATGTCCCTGTTGTCTGTGAGTTTCCAGACGTATTCCCTGATGATTTGCTAGGATTGCCACCATCGAGAGCTATTGAGTTTATCATTGAGCTGATTTCGGGGACTCAGCCAATCTACAACTGACCGTATAGGATGTCAACATCGGAGCACGAGGAGCTGAGGAACCAGTTAGAGGACTTATTGCAGAAGGGTTTTATTCACCCTAGCATGTCACCTTGGGGAGCTCTAGTCCTTTTTGTGAAGAAGAAGGATGGCTCGATGCGTATATGTGTGGATTACCGAAAGCTGAATCAGGTGACGATTCGGAATCGTTACCCACTTCTGAGGATTGATGATTTATTCGATCAGTTGGCTGGGGCCAAATTCTTCTCGAAGATCTACTTACGATTGGGATACCATCAGTTGAGGATTCGAGAGGAGGATGTGGAGAAGACCGCGTTTAGTACGCGTTACGGCCTATTCGAGTTTACAGTAATGCGGTTTGGGCTTACGAACGCACCGACAATCTTCATGGATTTGATGAACAGGGTGCTGAGGCCATTCCTTGATCAATACGCCATTGTTTTTATCGACGACATCCTGATTTAGAGTAAGACTCATGAGGAGAACGAGAGGCATCTCAGATATGTATTAGAAACGCTGAGAGAGTACAGACTGTATGCCAAATTCAGCAAGTGCGCCTTTTGGCTGAGTGAGGTGAAGTTCTTGGGCCTTGTCATCAGTGGTCAGGGTATATATTAACAATTTGCATGCACGGGTGCCGAACATTATAGATTTCGCTATTGATAAGAGCCTTGAGCATTACTTTTCTCATTGGTTCAAAGAATAAGTAAGGATCATACTCTATTAATTTAACTATGCACAATAAAACAAATAGTTTATTCATGGCCTATTGGTAATTGCTTTGCGCATGCATGTCATAATATGGACGATGAGATAATCATATATATTTCTCGTGGCCATAGTTGTTTATGTTCCCTCTATCATGGTTATCTTATGAATGGGTACAAGTTTAACATCGTGAAGCATCAATCAAGCAGCAGATCGACTCATAACATTGGGGTTTGGGTACAAGCTCCAACTACACTTATAATGGCTTCGATTACTATGGTCGAGTTTAAGAAGTCATTGAGCTTGAATATAGTGCTTGTTATTGTACCTTTTTGTTCAAGTGTGAATGGTTCGATCCGACTCCGAGCAATGGTATACGGGTTCATGTTCACTCATGTTGGTTGATGTACATAAAAATTGGCGGTATAACAACTACGAGCCCTTCATATTGGCTATGCAAGCACGTCAATTATATGTCCTTCCCTACCCATCTTTGTAGGGAGACCGTCATGAATGGTTAATTGTTTCTAAGCTTCAACCTAAGTTTGTCGATGAGGAAAACATCACCGCCAACATTAAAGAAGTTGTTCCCCATACTGACATTGCATTCCAGTATGATGAACCCAATCGTTGCCTTGTTGAAGAGGACATCGACATGAGTGACACAGACTTGATTGATCCACCCGGTTCGTACATGTTGGACGTAAAGGAAGAAGACGACGAATAATCGTCGTTGAATAGTGACATTTAAACAAGAATTGAGAATGATTGAGTAAGACGATTCTTGTTTTTTAATTGATACAATTATTGCGGCAGCATCATATAGTACTAGACTTTGGCCCTATCTTATAATATTATTTTCGTTATTTAGACATGACTCTAAATAACTTGAGTCGCAAGTTAGTTTTTATTGAGTTTATATTTGAAGCTACATTTGAGCTTTGTTTATTTTAGTAAGAGATATTTATTTAATTGTGTCTTTCAATTATATTATTGCATTGTTCAAATCCAACTATAGTGAGTAGTTTGTTAATCTAAACAAACCCTAGACATATATATACTTTGGATTGATATATAGTTATAATTAAGGAATCATGTACTTAATACTTTAATCTAATCATACGCAATAATGACGATTTAAATAAATTATTTTTGCATATTACAACTAATGAAGATTGATATTGTATGCATAGTTGCAAATATGTATTATGATATTTTGATTTTGATTCTATGTCTATAATTATTGACAACAAGTATAGAAGTAGTAACTAGGATTAATCTATAGGGTCATATTACCCGAGTAGATGTTCTAGGTGATTGTGTTCTAAGCTATTTATTGATTGACATATTCTGATTAATATTTAGTTTAGATTATGTATGATTTTCATTGAGTGTTAATGCTATTATAATATCTATTTTATTACGTTTTTTCCAATAGGTAAATATACAATGATAAGGATATGACTTATTTTCTATTGAATATAGAAAAATTGATGGTTTGCTAAAGCTATCAACCTATTATGAATTAGAATTTAATGATTCCAAGATTCTATGTGATATGACTTAACTAGGTTATGAGGTGATGTAATGTTCTAGTGTTTGAATGCAATCCATGTATATTACATTGTTCAATGGGGTATGTTTAAATGTTTGTTTAGATATTTATATTATATTGAATTTGGTTTTTGTTTAATTAAGTTTGCATTGAGTTGTTTGAATTAGTTTAGTTAGTTTGGTTAATGAAGTTAGTAGTCATAGTTTTTAGTTATTTAGTATTTCAATTCCCATTTAATTAGATCGACTAAATTAAGAAAAACAAAACAAAAAAATATTTTCCTTAGAAGTTTGCAAAATCCCTGTGGAGATGATATCCCATTTACCACTACTACAAATAATAATAAAATAGGGGAAACTATTGTGCATGCTCAACATGTGTCAATTTTTGGCGCTGTTGCCCGATATTTTTAAATAATTTCTTATGATTTTAGACCTTGCATGGTCTACACACTTCTTCGTTCTAATTCTACAGGATCTTTGCATCCGCTTGATCCTGAAATAGATAGAACTTTTAATAGAAGTTTAAGAGAACAATAAATTAGGGAACATTTAGCTAATATGATGGAGGATAACAACCATAATTATAATGACAATGTCATTACTAATAATAATAATAGAGTTATCAATAATAATAGAGAACTCACTTTTAGACAAGCAAATCAAAATGTTACAGCATATGAGCCTATGTGCATAGCATACCTCGATGGATTTCTCGAACTTGAACTCAGATCTGGATTTATTAGTGCCTTACCTAACTTCTATGGTAGAGACAATGAATACCTACATAAATTTATAAGGGAGTATCAACATAAAGTTAACAAAATGAAACTAAAAGAAGGTACCTTAGAACAAGTCAAATTTAAGGCTTTTCCTTTTGCTTTGAAAGATCAAGCACAAGATTGGTTGTTTTATCTCCCCGAAGATTCAATAACTATATGGACTCAAATGTTAGAAGCTTTCCTAGATGAATATATACCTGCTAGAAAAATTAGCTCCTATAAAAAGCAAATTACAGTTGCAAAGGTGAAAGATGATGAAAATATTAATGAATTCTGGGATAGATTCCAAAGATTAATTTCTTCTTGTCCACAATATGGATATACTCAAAGAGCTTTATTATAATATTTTATAAAGGACTCAATCACTTTGAACAAAGGTTATTAGACACAATAAGTGCTGGATCTTTATTTGAAACAACACCTACTTTAGTAATGGAAACAATTAATAAAATGGCTAAACAATCTAAGCAATATGGTGAAAAGATTGAATCCTCAAGAAAAAGTTATGAAGTTGATAATAGAAGAAATAATACGTTTGATGATAAAACTAATGAATTATCTAATATGGTTAAACTGTTAATTAAAGATATATCTAATTAAGCTAAAACTTGCGGACTTGTAATGAGGTTACACATCCTATAGATGTGCGTCCTACTTTACTTAAAGAAAATACTGAAATGGTTAATGCAATGATGAACCAATTTTCTGGTCCTCCAAGAAATCAATATAACAACATTAGTTATTATCCTAGAAGACAACACCTAATCTTAATTATGGTCCTCAAAATCAAAATTATAACACTTATAGAGCAAGAGCTCAAATACAATCTGCGCGTAATCAACAACCTCAATAAAATGCTCAATTTACGAATCCAATTTTAGAGCAAATCTTGCATACTTGTATGGACCAAAGTCATCAAAACTTTACATAGATTTCTCAAAACCAGATTAAGACTGATACTACTA
This sequence comes from Stephania cephalantha, assembly GCA_039657325.1. Lineage (NCBI taxonomy): Eukaryota > Viridiplantae > Streptophyta > Magnoliopsida > Ranunculales > Menispermaceae > Stephania > Stephania cephalantha. Next base: position 29,056,870 of record CM077577.1, read on the forward strand.
TTAATGAATCGAGAAATTAGCTAAGTCAAATGAATTTACAAATAAATAGGTTAAGTATTATACATAGTAATCAAGCTACAACACCTACTCAAACTGCTGCTGCTCCTACTAATCAAGTACAAGTTAATGCTTTATTCAGTGATGAGAAAGATGCACCTATAACTGGAACAATACTTAAACAAGTTAATAAAAAGAAAACACATAAAACTATTGAAGAAGGAGAAGAAGAAATGATGGCTAATGTCGTTCCTATAAGAGAATGGATGGCTGAGCATTCGAAATATATACCTTTTTCCTGAAAGGCTATACCCATGGTATTTAGCCAAAGTTGAAGCATATGAAAAATCTTTACTAAAGTCTTAAATAATTATAAGGATGAAAATGATAAGATTTCTGATAATTCGAATGAAGATATGCATTCATATTCTAATATACTACCGTTCCACAACGATTAGCTGATGTTAGGGAGGAAGAAAACATTAAAGACATTCTTGAAGCATTTAGGAAAATGGAAATTAATACACCATTGATGGAATCAAATATGCAATTTTCTAATTATGATGAGTTTTTTAAAGAATTCTTAGAATATAAGGATAAATTCTTAGAAGAATCTAAAGAAAACTTAAGACAAAATTTATCTGCTTTAATTAAAAAGAAAATACCATAGAAATGTTCCGATCCAAGAATGTTTGGAATTCCTATTACATTAGAAAATTCTTTTGTAGATTTTACTATGTGTGATCTTGGAGCATTAATTAATGTTATGTCACTTAAATTATATGAGTCATTGAAAATAGGTTCATTGACTAATACACTTATTAATCTTACCTTAGCTGACAACACAATTATTAAACCTTATAGTTTATTAGAAGATGTCTTAGTAAAAGTAAATGATTTAGTATTTCCAACTGACTTCTATGTCATGGAAATATGATACTTAGTATCATCCAAATCTTCGCCTCTACTTTTAGGAAGACTATTTAATAAAACAGCTAAAACAAAGTTAGATATCTTTGAAGGAACAATGTCTATGAAATTTGAGAATAAAATTGTCAATTTTCATTTTAATAATGAAGATGTCTATAATAATTATGATGAATTCAATAATAAACAAACTAATGATAATGAATCTTTAGAATTAAATTATAATTTAAAATTCGAAGTATACATTATTAATGTTGTAACTGTGACAATTCTAATTTTTAAATTAGTAACATATACCCTATTTGTGTATGTGGTGTGTAAACCCTAGTGTGGGCCCACAAAAAATACATACTTAATGAAAACGTCAAAAAAAAGAGGCGACGGTTAGGGTTACTAGTTGTCCCTATTAATGTGACGAATAAGGAAAGAAAGATAATTAGAAAACTTTAATTGATTTAAAATAGGAAGAATCCTTGATTGATGTAGAATATGAATGATTTTAGGATCTACCTATATCATCACTAATAAAGTAAAAGAGAAAAGAAAAGAATGCATGCAATCAAACACACAAGTGACCGAGAAAGGGTGGAAACGCAAAGCCGAGAGGGACGAAAGAGGTGACCTTCGAAATTCCTCGCGTTAGGTAAACCTTATTTGATGTTTTAAATTAATAGATCAATTGATTTCCGGATTAATCAAGTTTTTTGTTGGGTTATCTATGCCATAAAGTTCATTTCAAAAACAAAGTGTAGATCTAAATGAAACACAAGTATTGTGTGCGATCTATGCGTATTCGAATCATATAAAAAAGTTTTCTATGTTGTTTGAATCTCTTTTCAAATAAAAAAGAGTTCATTTGAAGACTTAATGTTTTGTCATGTACTGAAGTAAAAAGAGAAAAGATGGCGGAAGGTGCGCAGTCCGCACAAAAAAAAAAAAATGAAAGAGGATGGGAGCGCTGTGTGTGCACAGCGCGTTCCCCCCTCAACACGAAATAGACGTCACAAGGCAGTCCAATATGGGCCTGGTACACCAGGCCCATGTGACTATATTGGTTGGGCTAAGGGCCCAACCACACAGACTGCCTTCTGGCAGTCCGTGAAAAAAAAAAAAAAAGAAATGGGAGGGAGCGCAGTGATGTGCGCTCCCCCCATTTTACTTCTAAAAAAAATAAATAAATTAATAAAATCAGAAAATATAATACAATAAATAATAATGATATTAATCAGAAATAAAAATATATATAATATCAAAAACGGATATCGAAGAGATGTTTTAGTGTATATAAATATATATCTCGAAGTTGTCAAAAAGATTTCATAATTAATTTAATTATCAAAATACTATTTAGTTCGTGTAGATAACTAATATTTATTTATTTAGATTTACACGACCTCGGAGTACGTTTGTGAGTGCCAGCTAGAGAATTGAGAAAACTAGCGTAACAGGTAAGTTGGGATTTAAGTTATTGGTTTTATGATTATTTACCTTTCTACTAGACTATGTGATATGGATCATGTAAGTAGGACATACGGGTAGATTGGGGTGCATTGTTAGACATCGTATGTAGATGACTTAGTGGAGCTTGCTAGAGTCCTTGCACCAGATACTACAAGTTCGGGACAGTTGGACTGTACATGTGAGAATAACAAAAAAAGGCAATTGCCCAGAATCCGTATTTAATAATTGAGAATATCATTAACTCCGATGTTCTCAATAAATGTTTGGTAGTAGGTGCTAAGTCCAGTTGGACTAGTTTGTGGACTTGGTGATAGGTAAATCTTTCACAGTGTAAGGGAATGGTGTGTTGATACCGCTATGACCATAGTAGGGTCAATCTTCACGAACTTCAACGTGATTGAGGAGTCTATCACGGTAGCTCATACATGTTTAGCATTTGCACATTTTGATGCATTGATTATGATTTCGTCTATATGCTTTCTTGTTTATTTCCTTCGTCATATTAAATATTTGCAAGCCATGCATTTTATTTATTGTTGCATTTATTATATGGAATATTCATAACGCTAGTAACTTAACCAAAACTTACTAAGCATCGTTGCCCTTTGTGCTCACCCAACAATTTTCCCCTACAAGTTCTTCATTGAGAGTCGATAAGGGGAAAGGAGTAGCTCCAGCTGTCTAGAGGACTTTTCTGGTTGTTGATTGGTATGGTTCGAGATCGAACCAAAACTTTGTTTTTAATTATATTTTTTATCATGGGTTTTGGGGAATTGAAATAAACCAAACTTCTAGAGAATTTATTCTAGTTAATAACTCTTAATTTCCAGGTTTGATCTTATGTGGAAACATTGAAGTTCTAATTTATGAGATTCCGTTGCGTTTATGAATCATTTAATTTAAATTTCAATTATTAATGAATGATAATGAGTTGATTTATAAATGAGGCTTACTAGCAGTTCATAACTTAGTGACTGAGTTGGTTAGCGAGTTATGAATCGAGCTAGGTCGATCGAGATTTATTTAGGAAATCGGGTCCTGACAGTAACAATGGAAGACGAGAATGTTATGACAAAGAATGATCGAGTTGAAAATATTTCAAATCAAAAGATAATAAGTCAAGAATGGAGGGTTAAGCAACCGAATAATGTTGAGAATAATATTAAAATAGAGGAGTTTAAAGCTATGAAGAATAAGAAGAAGAAAAAGAAGAATCTAGGAATTGTCAAGCTTAATGATCCATGAGATATATACATAAACATAAAATTCAAATGGGCTTGATATTTTAAAGCTATTTATGATACATGTTCTAAAGCAAACTGCATGCCAATTCATTTCTTTCTTCATACTCAAATGGAGTTGGATGTACTTGCCTCTGAAAAAGTTACTCAACCAAACAGTTATTTAGTAAAATCAATAAGAGTGGTTACTAATGTACTATTTCAAGTTTCAAGTAAATAAGATATTAATCTTAGGACGACATTTTTTAGCCACTTCGCAAGCTGTCATGGATACTCTAAATAAGAAAATCACTTTTAGGGTGCACGACCGAGTAATCACTTTCTGGAATGACACTAGAGTGGACAATCCTACATTTAAGTTTACATAACTAGTTTAGAACTGTGTGGTTCAGTCATGCCAACGACAGTAAACCAAAGTGCTATATGGGAAGCAGTTCATACCCTATCTTTACTTTTAATTTTAGTATTAGGATTAGTTAGTTATTTTTATGTTCTCACAACTTTTGAATCTTATGATGGGATATTTTAGAAATTTAATTTTAGAATAATTTCATATAAGGGGGTTGATCGAGCCAACCTTTTTCTGTATTATATTGTTTTTATGCATTAGTTTTTATGTTAGTCGATTATTTATAGTATAGAAATTATTGTTTAGTACAAATCATAGTCAAATTCTGATAATTTTGAATAATTCTACCTTTTTATTAGACATATATGTGATAAATATATGAAAAAATCAATTAAATTGAAAAAATAGTTAAAATAGGCCAGTGATTTCCTAATGATTCCAGTTTTTACTGGAATTCGGTGAGAAAATTAGCGGCAGTTTGCAAAAATTTTAGTGTAATTTCAGGTCAGTTACTTGTCACTGAATTGTATGTATAACTAGGATTTGCTAAACTAATCGCTGAGCCACTGAGGCTCATTTTCAATGATTTAGGCAGCGATTTCCCAACGAATATATATTCGCTGAGAACGAATACGTGTTTTTATAAATAAAAACTTAAAATATCACATTTATTCACTTCACGCTCATAAACCATTACACCTTTTCGACCCAAAGACCAAATTTTTAACTAGATTCAACCTTCTAAAGCTAGATTTTAGTATATATTAGTGATTCCCACCTCAGTCTTCACACATTCAACCCTAAATTTGGTGAGTTTTGAGAGTGTAGAACCAACTAGGGCTTGTGCAAGGGGAATTCGAAGTTGGAGCTTGGAGGAGTGTTCTAGAGGAGTTTTTAGAGTTCCAACTTGAAAGATTCACTTTCAAGAAGGTAATCAATGTGAACCTTAGACTTTTCTTGATTATATTTTTATTTTTCATGGATTTTTGGATTTTTATTTAGTTTAGAACCTAAATTTTGAAATTTTTGCTCAAAATTAGTTTGATATCGTATGTTCTCAATTATAATACTAATATGGGAGTGGTGTGATAATTTTTTTATTGTTATCGAGTTTTTGAACTATTCTTAGCATACGACGAAGGGACTGAATTTTACACACAAACTAATTTGAGACTAAGTTTCAAATGAGTTTGGGGGTTTTGTGTTTGTCTATCACATGACTTAAATTACTTACGAATGATTGTTTTCATCAATGACTTTTATATGACTTTCAAACTCTCGATTTATAAACGATTTTTTCCAATGAATTTCTCCTTATTAGATAGATAAGTTAAGTTTTACTGAACACTTTTTCGATAATTTGGTTTTAAATGGTTTTATAGGTTTATTCTCTTACTTGTACCTATTGAAATGGCCGGAAGTGGAAAAGGTAGAAATTCAAGGAAGGAGAAAGGAAAGGGGAAGTTAGTAGAGAAAATCAAGGATAACTCCCAAGTTTCCCCAATTAGACCCACGACAATTTCTTTCTATACACCTAAGATTAGAGTAGAAAGAGATCCTATTGTACCTTTATCATTTAACTATAATTCTGAATAAGAATATGTGGATGAAGAGGAGGAAGTAGAAGAAGAGATACTGACGTAGGCGAAGATGTATGTTCTTATGAAGGAAAATTTTTATCAATGATAAGGCCTTTACAAAGATTAATAATGATATAGTGAGAGAAAGGAAGTTAATCCCGAAAAGGGGGATTCAATGTGAAAAATGAGTTGAAATATATGCCTAAGATCCTAGATATCATTGATGCAAGAAATTAGGGATTATTGATTAAGGATTATCACCATTTAGACTTTGAGGATGTTCCTAGTGAGAAGGTTTGCAACATGTTGGTGAGAGAGTTTTATGCGAATGCTTTTGGAAGTGACAATGAGACATAGTCAAGAGTTAGGAATAACAATGGATTATTCTGCTGCGAGAATAAACTAGTATTTTGGTTTACCGAAATTTCAACAAAAAGAAAATGATGAGTACCCAAAACTTGAATATGCGATTAAGTGTCACTACCCCACTGAGGAAAATAAGGGATGATTAGAGGCGATCTATGGTGATGGATTCATTTTAGAAACATAAGTGTACACGAAGCACATCACTATGAATTTTTTAGGAAGATAACAAAAACATGGTGTTATTTCACCAATGCCAACTTACATTCAAGTCTGCAATATTACGAAATCGTGAACTACAAAGCCGCCTTGCTTTAAAACAATGTGATAGGATTATATTATTTGGATGTTGGCAATATTATTTATAAATCGATAAGGAGTGCTATTACAACAAAGAAGAATGATGGATTACCATTTCCTTTGATGATCACGACTTTTTGTAGATCAGATCTAGTAAACATGGCAGGACTTGAGATGAATGTTTAACTAGAGAAGACCATAACAGATGTAGTAATAGAGAGATATGGAAATATTGATGGATATAAAGACTCTAAAGATGTGAGAGAGAAAGCCGAGATAGCCGAGAAGACATATTAGAGATGACACGAGGAAAGTTTTAGAAGAAATGTAGAAAGTTAGAAATGATCCGAATGTGGAGCAACTTGCTAGGGACTACGAGGACTTTAAAAGGAGGAGTTATAGTTGGTCTTTACGGGTACAATTCTGTGGAATAAAATGAGAACTCTGAGGAATCAAGAACTGGTGTTCGAAACCCTAGAGGGCCTTAGCAAAAAGCATTCACAGGATGGAGAGGACAATGTCTAGAAGACATAAAAAACAAGGAGGCACAGAGATTCCTGTACAATCTACATAAATGAGGATACAAACTAATAGGTATTTTTGATGATCAACTACTTAAGGTCAGGACTACATCCTCTATGATCCCACTGCGAGTTACTAGTCCGAAAGGATTGATCTAGTGGAGGATGATGATGATGCAACTTCAACACAATGTCATTAATTTTTTCATTCTACTTTATCTTCTTTGTCTGTGAGTGATAATGTATGAGGTCTTACATGTAACTCTTATGATGATACTATGTGATCTATGGTGGAGATATACTATATGTGTGTGACATCCGAGAATTTCGTAAACTTGATTAAGATGCTATTTAAGTATTTTTGGATTTAATTATGGATTTAAGTATCCGGGGTGTGACCCACATATTATGGACTAGAGATCATAAGATATTTTTTTATATGTTGTGTGCTTAGTGTGTGTATTATATGGTATTTTGTCACGTAGTAGAGTTGTGAGGTGTATCCACAGTTTTTCATACTCGGGGTTGCATGTGCGTCTCTGAAGGACATGGGTGAAAATGAATTATTAGTTGTTCGAAAACTAATTAACTAAGGGTTAATCTTTACGTGAAGATTTTGCCTCGGTTTACATGCAAATTGGGATCGGTGGCATTGTAAAATGAGAATGAAGTTAGTGCAAGACTTTGCCTCGAATTTAGTATCAGTTGGTGGTGGTCGCTATTTAGATTAGGTCTAAATCAGGGCAAGTTTGGCCAAATATGACAAGAAAATTGGACCATAAGGGTTTAATATGTTGTGGACAAAGATAAGATTTTTTGTGTTTTGGTGTGGCCAAAATCAATATTATTGACATTTTATGAAGATGGTCTATTTAGTCACGAGTTTGGTTCAATTTGGTGAAAAATTAGATAAAAAACGAGCACCGGAAGCCAAAACACGTCAAAATAGGGATTTCTTGAATTAATAAATGAAAAAAATTAAGTTGCTGACAAGCAGCTGAGGGTTTATATATAAAATATATATATAAAATAAATGAAATCGATTTCAATAAAAAACGCTCAAAAGAATGTTAAGGTACGTTGATACCTAAACTTCTCAATTCGGGTTTTCACTTTGAGAGCTTTCGACGTCTGATTTTTGCCTAGTTTCTTTCCACAAAATCATACAACATCACGAGACCATCGATTCGAGCTAAGTTTCTGCTGTAAATATGAGGTATTTGGCTCGCAATGTGGTAAATACTTAATGTTGGATATTTTCCTTAATTCAATTTGAATTCTTGCAATTTCTTGATTTCTTTCGCGGGGTTTTGATAGAAATTAGTATGAATTGTTGTTAATTGGTATATTGGGTTGATTTGGTTCAATTTGAGATAAATCCCACTGGCGTGGCTTAGGTTTTTGATGAATTGAACTAATGTGATTCAGTTTATAACTATTTTGGAGATGTTTTTATTGTTGATATTAATTTATATTTGGGTTCTGGACGAATTAGATTATTAGTTTTGATTCGATTTCACTCCACGGTTTGTGGGAATATTTTGATGTTGAAATTGAGTGGTTTCGTGGTGTTTGTTATCGAGTTTTGAAGATTTAATTGCCAAAATATTAATTTGGAGACATTTTTCAATTCAAAATAAATAAAACTTTGCCTAGTTGATAGGCTATATTGAAAAATTCATAACCTTTTAGTCGGTAATCCGATTTGAGTGTTCTTGGAGTCTATGGAAAGTATGAAATGGGTACTACAAGTTCATTTTAGGTCATTATGATAAACATTAAAGTTTTCAAGGTTAAAACGTTACTCCAAGTTGGCAAGTTGAAAGGCAGTTGAAACAGTTATATAAATTAGTATTTTTGGAAATAGTTCTCAAGCGTACTTTGGCCGCAGTTTTCATTGGGTTTCATGATTTGGTTTCACTTGAAACTTAATCCACAATATAATTGGATATGCAGGAAAGTTATTGGAACCATCTTTAAGGTGATCTCACGCTTCGGGAACCCCAAAAATTACCCTCAAAGTTGATTTGGCTGTAAGTAAAACCTACAGTGATCCTTAATATTGATTGAATATTTATGTACCTGTAATTGTAACATAGTTTGCATTGTATTTTATCATTTTTGGTCATGCATTCATAGAGTGAGTGAGGGGGATAAGCTTGTTTCGGAGTCTGGTTTGATTAAAACAAGGTTTCAGTCCTGCCTCTACGCTGTCTAGCGAGACTAGCGGAGTCTAGCACCGACAAGTTATCTCTATATTTCATTATCTCTTAATATTGTCTCTATAATATTTTTGGAAGTCATCGTCTAATTATGGTTAGGAGACAGCGAAAGAGTTGATTGCAAGCCATGTTGACGCATATATCTTATTATGCAATTATATGTCTCATGTATCAGATTAAGAATTGCAGAAGTACATATCAATGTAGGAATTCACTTACCTGACATCTTCGAGTTATTTTTGGTGATGTCAGATTTTATAGGAAGACAAAGAACGAACGGATAAGACTCAAAGATTGTGGTAATTGTTTGCAAAAGTTAAACTAAATTCTTGTTGTTAATAGTTTATATATATTGTTTTGGGAATCCTTGGGGTGAGTGTAGGGCGTGAACTTTCATTGAATGGTTATGAGAGTATCCTAATCTAGTTTAAAATATGTTTAGAAAGATTTTGTTTCAATTGTGGTCTATTGGAGATTGTGAAGTTGTAATTAAGCTTTTGGAGACACTAAGTTAGTTTATAAATTGGAATTTGATATATATTGTGAACTGCGTAGAGTTATGAGTCATTCTAGGCCTCTCCCCAATTCTGGCGTGTATTAAGTGAGTTTTTTGGTAGGCCACTTTACGAGAGGTGCCGCTGAGGTTTTTATTAAATATGGATATTTTTTTTAATTTGCTCAAATTAAACAAATTATGAATTAAGTTTTATTGAGGATATAAATATAGTTTTGGAGCCTTAGAAAGAATTGAAATAATTATTATTTTGAGGTCAAAGTTGAAAGAATGGATTAGACTGATTAGATTATCAGAGGATTAAGGTAATCTAGGCCGATCCGTCATCTTAATGACGAAGGGGCTGACAAAGTTGGTATCAGAGCCTAGTGGTTGGCTCAATTGAGGATAAACTTTGGTTGGAACCAAAGGGTGATTGAGTGTAATTAGTTAGGAAGTAACTGTGAGCTGAGATGTTTTTGTTATTGTGTTATATTTGTGATGTGTAATTACGTATTATCGCTAGATATGCGATAGGAAGTTTATTCTCCTTGTCTGTTCGATACTTAACTCGTAAGATACGACGAGTAAGATTAGAAGTGATAATTAAAAGAGAGAATATACATGAAATGAAATTTAGCGTGACTGGATGTGAAATGGACTTGTGAAGTTCAAATTCATAAAGGTGTTGTAAGTGGTTCGATATTAATATAACTAATGAAAGTATTAGTTATGAAACCAATAGGAAGTTAGTTGGAAAGGAAGTCCAAATGATTTAGGTACATAAGTACTGAACATAGATCTTTCTTGGGAATCAAAAGTACCGAACTATTACAATTATAAAATGCTCAGGAAAATGTTAAAATAATCTTAACAAGGAAAATAGAGACACGTGGTCTCGAAAGTGGAAATTGATTAGACAAATTGAATTTGATTGAAAAATCATAATGGGATTATGATAGAACTAGTCAAGTTGTCTAAGTCGGTTTCTATTAAAATAAAATACTTTAAAGCAAGTATTGTCTCTTTTCTGAAACAAAGCAGAACTAAATGTGGAATAGAACCATGATTTAAAATAATCAAGCGATTTCTAAAAAGAAGTACTGAAAATTTTGATTGTTCATTACTCAAGTTACTTATTCATAAGCAACGTTAAGTATAGTGGTTCTATCAATCGAATAAAGAACTGATAAAGCAAATGGAAATACATGATTTAGAAGTAATCTTTGTTAACACCAAATTAGGTGTTGTCATGAAGCAAAGATCAACAAAAACTTCTAACTTCCTGAAAAAACAAAAACTTCTAGCTTAAAATGAAAATTGTAGTGATAAGATCAACGTGTTAGAAGTTAAGGTGTTGGGGAAATGGTTTAATAATAGTTTGGATTAGCTTTCAAACATCAAAATAAGCGATTGTATTTTGAGATTCAAAGTATCCAATAATCAATTCTAATGACATTGAGTAATGATGCATATCACTACTACCTAAAATATGATAAATGAAGAGAAATATGTACTGATTGAGAATCAGTAAGTGACTTGTATAGGCCGTTAAAATGAGCTCATATATTGCGAGAATTTCTATTGATAAGACTTAAAGGATTGACATAACATCCTTTAAGAGTTTGATTAGTCGTTAAGTTAATCAAGGTGTTGGAAATTCAAAATCTTATATCTTTTCAGTTGAATAATAATGGAAAGGTGAATTCATCAGAAGTAATTTGATGAACAGTAAGATACAAAGCTATCATACAGAGTCTCTTGAAAAGTATCGAATTTCTTTTTGAGAAAAAAAATTTGAGAAATCTGAGAATAATGGAAACAAATTAAGGCAATTATCAATAGTAGAACTATTTAAGACGCAAAATTTCTATGTTTCGAATAATGGTTAGCCAAGGAAGACTTCAATTGATTGAATGATCAAAAGAAGTCATATTATCCTTAGTTAAGGTTTTGAAAAAAGAAGAGATATAAATTGCCTTTAATAGTTGAGATTAAGGAACTGTAAGTGGCCTGGTTGTTGAACGAAAGTCTTTGTAAGTTTACAAAAGGACCAAGATTGAGATCTATGTGAGAATAGCTAAGATTGACAAAAATCGAATGGAATAGACTCCGTGTATAAAATAAAATGAGACGAGATGACTTGCAACTTGTGGAAGTGACACGAACAGACTCCTTTAGTCAAGGCCAGACATTGAAGTAGTTGTGCATGACCAAAAGTCTAAGTAACTCCATTTCATAATCATGAATTATTCACTGCGTACAAGACTAGTGTAACGCGTTCACTTGTCTTTAAATAATCAAATGAATTGTGACAGTCGAAACAAAAAGTGTCTATAAAGTTTCCTTGGATTCAATTGGAAACTTAAGTATAGGCAACTAAATGGTCAAGACATTCTTAGATTAGTATAAAAATGAAAATTTCAGATCAATGAGTCCCGGTCAAATTAGAATGTCGAACTATAAGTTTGATGGAACGCGATATATCTTCACTAGGATCTTACTAGAACTCAAACTCCGAATGTTAAAGTTTTTTAACCAAAGTAATTTAAACCTAATATCAGTGAATATATTGTACATTGGTTCAATTTTAGTGCTACATCACTTGATTAAGCAGTGCTGAAGTTTTAAGCACTAGGTTATCTTAAACTGGAGTTGATGTAAGATAACTGCATGGATGGTAAAGATATAAATGAAATAAAAAGATATGCACAACTTACAGCTTAGTTATTCAGTATTATCTGTATTGGTTAAAAATGCTGAATAGAGGCAAATAGAGATATCTTATTTATAACTTGTATGAGATACAAATTAAAAGTTATACTCTGAGTGTATAATCATGAAATATGTCGATATCTCCATATAAAAAATTGTATCTACTCAAATTAAAGTTAACTGTCTCTATTCAGGTAATGAGAGTAGTTTAGTGAACATAAATAACTGAGATTGATGATTAATTGAATGGAATGATGTTCTTGGTGAACTCATGAATAGAAAATGATTTGACGAAATTAGAAAAGTCATTGAATTTCTAATCAGTCAAATAGAAAATTAAATGAATTAGCTGATGAGTTGGAACTGATAGTTGCTTTGTAGTCCACAATAAAAATGATATTGTGAATAGACATTTACAGAATGAGTGAGAGTTGCATGATGCGTCAGGTTTCATTTTTGATCGGATTGAAATTGATATCTCTTGTCATGGTATGGCAAATTTAATTAGAGATCTACAATCATGGGATGACTTGTGTAGTTTCAGGTTTCTGTTGAGAAACGCTGGAATGATGGATCGGATGGATACACAACTCTACTTAGTATCTAATTTTGTGCTCAAATATTATTTGCATCACTTATATTTAGACTGATGATAGTCTAAGAATTGGACGATCGATAATTTTAATAATGAATGATTAGTGATGAGAAACCAAATTGGGATGTATGCCAGAGTTTAGTGGATACGAATAGAATTATCAACGATTTGTGGAATTGTTATTTGTTATGAATGAGGAGTGTCATATGAAAAGCAAGATGAGTTAGGTCTTGCTATGTATAGATGTTTGAATGCAATTCAAGGCATGAAATATGAAGTAAACTAAGATTATTGGACACTACACAAAGTTGATTGTTTAACTCGATAGAAATTCACAAATTCCAAGGATTGACAAAGTAATTGAAATAACTTTTCATTAAACCAAGAATTCGAAAATGAAAAGTTGAAATGGTTATGATCTCTACCATCAAGTTGTTAGCTACAATGAAAGTGATTGGGTCCACTTAACGGTTTCACTTTGGAAATGAATTTTTACAGTTTTGAATTAAAAGAGTTATATATAAAGGATCATTTTCTCATATCTCTTTTGGTTCAATAACCTGTAAGTTTAAATTTCGAGGATGAAACTTTTAATTAGTTGGGAAGATTGTGACATTCGAGAATTTCATAAACTTGATTAGGATGCTAATTAAGTGTTTTTGAATTTAATTTGAAATTTAAGTATCCGAGGTGGGACCCACGTGTTATGGACCAGAGATCATAAGATATATTTTATTTATGTGCGTTGTGTACTTAGTATGTGTATTATATTGTATTTTGTCATGTAGTAGGGTTGTGTTGAGGTGTATCCTCAGTTTGTCATCTCGGGGTTGCAAGTGCGAGTTTGAAGGACATGAGACATGACTGAAAATAACTTATTTGTTTTTCGAAAACTAATTAATCTAGTGTTAATCCTCACATGAAGATTTTATCTCAGTTTACGTGCAAATTGGGATCGGTGACATTGTAAAATGATAATGAAGTTGGTGCAAGACTATGCCTCGAATTTAGTATCAGTTGGTGGTGGTTACTAATGAGATTAGGTCTAAATCAGGGCAAGTTTGGCCAAATATGACAAGAAAATTGGTCCATTAAGGGTTTAATATGTTGTGGACAAAAATATGATTTTTTGGTTTTGCTGTGACCAAAATCAATATTATTGACATTTTATGAAGATGGAATATTTTGTTAAGAGTTTGGTTCAATTTGGTGAAAAATTGGATCGAAAACGAGCGTTGGAAGCCAAAACACGTCAAAATAAGGATTTCTTGAATTAATAAATAAAAAGAAATTAAGCTGCTGACAAGCAGTTGAAGGTTTATATATAAATATTTAAAAAAACAAATGAAATTGATTTCAATAAAAAACGTTCAAAAGAACGTCAAGGCATGTCGATACCTAAACTTCTCAATTCGGGTTTTCACTTCGAGAGCTCTCGACGTTTGATTTTTGCCTAGTTTCTTTTTATAAAATCGTAAAGCATCGCGAGACGATCAATTCAAGATAAGTTTTCGTGGTAAAAATGAGGTATTCGGCTCGCGATTTAGTAAATACTAAATGCTGGACATTTTCCTCAATTCAATTTGAATTCTTGCGATTTCTCAATTTTTTTCGCAGGGTTTTGATGGAAATGTTGGGGCATGTGCCCTAGGTCAATCCATTAACTATGTTTATGAATACTTTTAGTTAATAAAACAGAGGATTTCATTTGCTGTTTATTATAATTAATTTGCATGTTTACATTATAATATGATCCATGGGTATTTACAGAAATATCCTAAATGTCCCTAGTCGATTATTATACTGGGAACTATAATGAATTAAGACTAGTGTGAGTCTTGATTGATGATCATATGATGATTATACGTATAGGGATATGAATCAAGATCACGAGTACTTGTTAGGGAAAAAAGTACTGGACCGAACCGCTATGAGAACATCACATGGATTAAGTCATAGTTGTTTCTCATGATAGGTATATTTTTCAGTCCTCTGACTTGAGATTACCAGAGACTTCAACATTAGGAACACAGTGATTTGACACAATCAAACGTTGTCTTTAACCGGACGATTATAAAGGTTGTGATTGGTTACTGTGTGAGCAATGTGATGAAGTTGTGTAATCGAGATAGGATTTGTCCCTCTCATATAAAGAGAGATATCCAGTGGATCCCTCGATGTGTTAGACTGTTAAAAGGCCTAGTCTAAGTGAATTGATATTGATCAATGTCACTTTGATGTTTTCAGTCTACCTAGAGATCAAGACTAGTACGATTGAACATGTTGGATGACAATTCCATGCCTTATGTTTGATCAAATGTATATCGTGTGACAAAAGGATGTTATATACACTATTGATTAGGTTGTATCGATTTGATATTCGTACAACTTGGGTAGTCATAATGTCTTGCTAGAGGCCACTTATGACTTGTATACCAAAATGTGTTTTGGTACACTGCCAACGTTGTATGAGCCTATCGGGTCGCACACTAAGAATGGTTTTGCGAGATTTTAAGATGGTTCAGAAAAATGAATTTTATATGATTAAAGTTCATGACTGAAACGTCCTTGTGGTGTATTAAACTTATACTTCTTTAAGTAGGGGTATATGTGTAATTTACTTAACCGTCTATATACAAGGGTTGTATAAATAGACGCTTTAAGTTAGAATACACGGATGAAAAGATTAAGTGCTGAAACTCTATTTTCATTTTCAGAAACGAATTAAGGTTTTCTGGTACGCTCTGGATCGTTTTGGAGAGAAACAAAAAGGTTTGGTATTCTCTCGAAGCTAGCACTTCGAATCTCGCCGCCGTTAGTGTGTAGACTGCTGGTAGAAGGCGTTCGTCGTTGGCAGCGCCTTAGAGATCGATCAACATTCAGAATGGTATATTGCGACCGAGGTATGATTAAGTTTTCATGGTTTAAACATTTTTAATGGAATTAGATTCGGATCCTTTTGGGGTTTTTGCCAAAATTGTTTTGTAATTTCCGCTGCGTATGAACCCCAAAAATACAACAGGAAATTAGTAGGAATTGTTGTTAATTAGTATATTGGGTTGATTTAGAACAATTTGGGATAAATCCCACTTAGTTAGGTTAGGGTTTTGATGAATAGAACATATGTGATTCAGTTGATAACTATTTTGGAGATGTTTATATTGTTGATATTAATTTATATTTGGATTCTGGACGAATTTTATTATTGGTTTTGATTGAATTTGACTCTATGGTCTGTGGTAATATTTTGATGTTGAAATCAAGTGGTTTCATGGTGTTTGTTATTGAGTTTTGAAGATTTAATTGCGAAAATATTGATTTTGAGATAAATAAAAGTTTGTCTAGTTGACAAGCCATGTTGGATAATTCATAACTTTTTCGTCGGTGATTTGATTTGAGTGTTCTTGGAGTCTATAGAAAGTATGGCATGAGTACTACAAGCTCCTTTTAGGTCATCATGATAAATATTGAGCTTTTCAAGATTAAAAAGTTACCTCAAGTTGGCTAGTTGAAAGGCAATTGAAACAGTTATATAAATTAATATTTTTGGAAACTATTTTCAAGCGTACTTTGGCCGCAATTTTCATTGGGTTTTAAGATTTGGTTTCACTTGAAACTTGATTCATAATATAATTAAATATGCAAGGAAGCTATTGGAACCATCTTCAAGATGAGCATTTATGTACTTGTAACTGTAACATAGTCTGCATTGCATTTTATCATTGTTGGTCAGACATTCATAGAGTATCTGAAGGGGATAAGCTTTTTTCCGAGTTTGGTTTGATTAAAACAAGGTTTCAGTCCTGCCTTTACGCCGTCCAGCGAGACTAGCGAAATCTAACACCAACAAGTTATCTCTACATTTCATGACCTTTTAATACTGTTTATGTACTATTTTTGGAAGTCGGTGTCTGATTATAGTTAGGAGATAGCGACAGAGTGGATTGCATGTCATGTTGACGAATATATCTTATTGTTTATTTAGAAATGCAATTATATATCTCCATGTATCATACAAACAATTGCAGGAGTACAAATCAATGTAGGAATTTACTTACCTGACATCTTCGAGTTGTTTTTAATGATGTCAGATTCTATATGAAGACAAAGGATGAACGGACAAGACTCGAAGATTGTGTTAATTGTTTGCAAAATTGAAACTAAATTCTTGTTCTAAATAGTTTATATATATTTTTTTAGGAATCCTTGGGTTCAGTGTAGGGCGCGAACGTTCATTGAATGGTTATGAGAGTCTCCTAATCTAGTTTAAAATACATTGATGAGGATTTTCTTTCAATTTTTGTCTATTGGAGATTGTGAAGTTGTAATTAATTTTTTGGAGACACTAAGTTAGTTTATAAATTGAAATTTGATATATATTGTGAACTGTGGGGAGTTATGAGTCCTTCTAGGCTTCTTCCCAATTCTGCCGTCTATTGGGTGAATTTTTCAGCAGGCCACTTTAAAAGAGGTGCCGCCAATTTTTTTATTAAATATGGATATGATATTTTAATTTGCTCAAATTGAACAAATCATGAATTGAGTTTTATTGAGGATATAAATATAGTCTTGGAGCCTTAGAAATGATTGAAATAATTATTATTTTGAGGTCAAAGTTGAAAGAATTGGTTAGGCTGACTAGATTATCAGATGATTAAGGTAATCTAGGCCGTCAGTCATCTTAATGACGAGGGGACTGACAATGTGATATGTGCTTGGTGATGTGATACATTTGATATGGTATTGTGGTGTTACATTTAATGGTTATAATGATGCTACATTTGTTACATTGGTGATGATTATTCATATCTTTAATGAACTTTGTTTGATGAAATATATATTGAGTTTATTTATATATTTATTATCCAATTTATGATTATATCAATTCGTTTATACTTCATGTGGTATATTCATTTTGTTGGAAACTCAGCTTAATTTTTTTAAACATTGAGGACAAAGTTTAGAATGAGTTTAAGGGTATTTTAGGTGAAGTATGATAATGATAACAAAAATAGCAAAGAATTCAATGAAAGAAAATAAAGGTAGAAGATAAATTCAGAATTTATGCAAAGTTCAAATTTTTGATTCAAGTGAGTTGATGAAAATTTTCAAATTTCTTTCGAATACAAGTAAGAATGAATTTCATTTTACTGTAATTTTGGTTAGGAATATAATATAATGAATATATAACAGATTTTTGAATGGAAGTGATATTTTTATTTTCCAAGTGAATTCTATGATAGAAGGAATCAATTTTTATACAATTTTTATTAAGTTTACTAGTTGATGTATACACTGGATTAATTGCCTTTTGTTAGTCATGAGAATGAGTAGAATGTTGAAACAATAGTGCAAGATGCACAAGACAGATTTCTAAGAATCTCGTGATACAAAGATTATTGATTAAATATTTTTATAATATATATATAGAAAGTTATTATGCCACAATTGAAAGAAGAAATGGGTAAGAAACCAATGAATTTTATAAGTTGGAAAGAATATTTTCTTCAACTTTAGTGGATAGTGAGAAGTGCTAACAAGAGTTTACAAAATATATAGTGAGTCCTATACATTCTATAGCAAATGGAGCGCATAATCTATTGTGAGAAAAATATGAGAATGTCTACAGAAAATGGAGTAGAGACTCAAAAGTCCAATGTCAAATGAAAATATATATAATAAAGGAAAAAATAATTAGAATGAATTAGACAAAATGGGAGATGAAAAAAGTGGATGTTCTTAAACTCTTCAAGCAAAAGATTTAGCTCGAGTGCTTGAAGCTAGGGTCGAGTGAAGTATTTCTTAATCTAACATGTTTTAAACGATATATTCATTGGTATCTTGGCAAAACTCCTATTGATTTGATTGTGGTATTATTTATAAAGTATTTTTCTAAAGTTAAGATTAATCTAGTGGTTTTGTGTTTTGATATTCTATACTAGTCATCTTAAGCTTGATGCATGTCAGTGGAGATTGAAAAAACCTATATTATGTACTGGCATTGGTATTGAATTTTAAGTTCTAAGGGGTGTTACATTGGGTGGTGGAGTTATCATTAAGGGATGGTTCGTTTTTTCTAAATCATTCTATTGTATCATAACTTTTGTTTACTTGAGGGTAATATGTTTCCATTTGAAGATCACTTCTATTTAAAACCTTCTATTAGTTAAAGTTAAGATGAATTAGATTGAAATTAGTTAATAAAGAATGTAAATTGAATATGATTAAGATATTCCTTTGCTTGGGATAGCAAAGTGCTGAGTTTGGGCGTATTTGACAAGTTAAGATTAGACATAATTTATAATGTAATTTAGGTTGGTTTTAGATATAAATGATAATATTACACTAGGTATTCTCTTGTTTTTGTGATTTCAGAATTTAATTAGGAAAAATAAAGAAATGAAGAAAAAGAGGAAGAAGAGCAAAAATTCAACTGGAGAACAAAGCCAGTGATTATCCAGGGATATAAAATTACACATGAATCATTGTCTAAATCGGCGGTAAAGAAGAGGCAGCGAAGCATCAGCAAATTAAAGTTTACACCAGAAATCGCCAGATGAATCGGTAAAGCACAAAGAGCTATTTCTAGTGATTAACTAAGTGATTTGTAAACAAAATGGAATCGTTGACAAATCGCGAGGTCGGTTACAAGTTTTCTTAGGTTATTATGAAGAATTTGAGTTAATCTATAATTTGTATAAGTAGGAAACTATAAATAGGACCTTATGGGTTTGTAATTAGCTCTCTCTCTCTATCTCTCTTTCTCTTTCTCTCTCTCTCTCTCTCTCTCTCTCTCTCTCTCTCTCTCTATGTGTCTCTCTTGAAGCACTCTATCTTAGCCCTCTATTAGCCGTAAGTTAGTTTTTATTGAGTTTATGTTTGAATCTACATTGAAGCTTTGTGTATTTCATTAAGTGGTATTTATTTAATTATGTCTTTCATTTTTATTATTGCATTGTTTAGTTCCAGCATGAGTGAATAGTTTATTAATCTAAACAAACTCTAGACATGTATATACTTTGGATTGCAATATAGTTATAATTAAGGAATCATGTATTTTGTGATATTTGAGGACTTCGTAAACTTGATAAGGATGTTAATTAAGTATTTTCAGATTTAATTTGCGATTTAAGTATCCAAGGTAGGACTTATGTATTCTGCACCGGAGATCATAAATTTAAATATCATTTTTGTTTGTTGTGTGCTAAGTGTGTGTATTATATGGTACTTTGTCACGAAGTTGGGTTGTGTTGAGGTGTATCATCAATTTTTCATACTCGAGATTACAAATGCATGTTTGAAGGGCACGAGTGAAAAAAATTATTGGTTGCTCGAAAACTCGTAAATCAAGTGTTAATCTTCACATGAAGATTTCATCTTGGCTTACGTGCAATTCAGGATTGGTTGTAATGTAAAATGAGAATGAAGTTGTTGCAAGACCTTACTTTAAGCTTTATGTGAGTTAGCAGTGGTCGAGGTTGAGATTGAGTCTAAATCAGTGCACATTTGGCTAAGTATGGCAGGAAAATTGGTCCGTAAGATTTTTGTATGTCGTGGACAAAGCCAAGATTTTTTAGGTTTTGACATGACCAAAATCAGTGTTACGGAGATTTTATGAGGATACACTATTTCGTCAAGAGTTTGGTTCAATTTGGTGAAAAATCGGATAAAAAACGAGCGCCGAAAGCCAAAACACGCCAAAATAGGGATTTTGAGAATTAATAAATAAAAAATTAAGCTGCTGACAAGCAACTGAGGGTTTATATATAAATATATAAAAAATCAAATGAAATACCTTTCATTAGAAATGTTCAACAGAACGTTTCTTTCCATCAGAACCTAACCATTTCAATTCAGGTGTTCACTCAACGAGCTCCCGACGTCCAATTTTCACTCGATTTCTTTTCGTAAAATCATAGAGCATCGCAAGACGGTCAATTTAGGCTAAGTTTTTGCGACGAAAACGAAGTACTCTGCCTGCAATTTGTTAAATACTCATGTTGGGCATTTTTCTCAATTCAATTTGAATTATCGCGATTTCTCGATTTCTTTTGTAGGATTTTGATAGAAATTAGTATGAATTGTTGAAAATTGATGTATTGGATTGATGTGCACCCTTTTGAAATAAATCCCACCAACGTGGGTTAGGGTTTTGATGATTCGAAATAATGTGATTCAGTTGATAAATATTTTGGAGATGTTTTTTGAGTTGATATTGATTTAAATTGTGTTTTTGGATGAATGGATTAATGGTTTTGATCCAATTTGACTCTTCGGGCTATGAGAATATTTTGATGTTGAAATTGAGTGGTTTCCTGGTGTTCGTTGTCTAGTTTTAAAGATTTAAGTGCAAAAATTTTAATTTCGAGAAGATTTTTAGTTCAAAATAAAATAAAGTTTGCCTAGTTGACAGGCCATATTGGAAAATTCATAACTTCTATGTCGGTAATCTGATTTGAGTGTTCTTAGAGTCTATGAAAAGTATGATATGAGTTCTACAAGTTCCTTTTAGGTCATCATGTCAAATATAGAGGTTTTCAAGGTTAAAAAGTCACTCCAAGTTGGCTAGTTGAAAGGCAGTTGAAACAGTTATATAAATTAATATTTTTGAAAACTGTTCTCAAGCATATTTTGGCCGCAGTTTTCATTAGGTTTCGTGCACTTGAAGCTTGACCCATAATATAATTGGGTATGTAGGGAAGCTATTGGAACCATCTTCAAGATGATCCGACGCTCCGGGAACCTCAAAAAATCAAGCTCAAAGTTGGTTTTGTTGTAAGTAAATTCTACAGTGATCTTTACTTTTGATTGAATTTTCATGTACCTGCAATTATAACATAGTCTGCATTGCATTTTATTATTATTAGTCATACATACATAGAGTGAGTGAGGGGGTTAAGCTTGTTTCTGAGTCTGTTTTGATTGAAACTAGGTTTCAGTCCTGCATCTTTGCTGTTTAGTAAAACTACCGGAGTCTAATATCGACAAATTATCTTTGCATTTCATGATCTCTTAATACCGCCTCTGTACTATTTTTGGAAGTCACCATCTGATAATAATTAGGAGACAGCAACAGAGTAGACTGCATGTCATGTTGACGTATATATATTGTTGATTATTTGGAAATGCAATTACATGTCTCCATGTATCAGACTAACAATTGCAGGAGTATAGATCAATGTAGGAACTTACTTACCTAACATCTTCGAGTTGTTTTTAATGATGTCATGTTTTATGTGAAAACAAAGAAGAACAAACAAGACTCAGAGACTTTTGGTGATAAGTTTTTAAGTTTTAAAAGTTTAATTCTTGTTGTAAATAGTTTATACATATTGTTTTGGAATCCTTGGGGTGAGTGTAGGACGTGAAGTGACTTTGAATAGTTATAAGAGTCTCCTAAGTTAGAAATTTAAATAAGTTGAGAAGATTTATATTCAATTTAGGTCTGTTTGGGATTGTCAAGTTGAAATTAAGTTTTCGGAGACTCTAAGTTAGTTTATAGTTATGAAAGAGGAGTGTCATATGGTATATATATTCAGTTATAACACCAATAGGAAATTGGTTGGAAAGGAAATCCAAATGATTCAGGTACATAAGTATTAAACATGGATTTTTTGGAAATCGAAAGTATCGAATTATTACAATTATAAAATGCTCAGGAAAATGTTAAAATAGTCTGAACTAGGAAAATGAAGACACATGGTTTTGAAAGTAGGCATTGATTAGTCAAACTCAATTATGACTGAAAATCACTATGGGATTGTGATAGAACTAGTCAAGTTGTTTAAGTCAGTTTTTACGAAAATAAAATACTTTGAAGTAAAGTATTGTCTCTTTTCCGAAACAAAAAGTAAAAATGAAATAAAACCACATTTTTTAACAATCAAATGACTTCTAAAAAGAAATACTGAAACTTTTGATTGTTTATTACTCAAGTTACTTATTCATAAGCGATGTTGAGTATAGTGGTACTATGAGTCAAATATATAAATGATAAAACAAATGGAAATACATGATTTAGAAGTAATCTTTGTTAACACCAAATTAAGTGTTGTCATGAAGGAAAGATCAACAAAAACTTCTAACTTAAAATGAAAATTATAGGGATAAGATCAACGTGTTAGAAGTTAAGGTATTGGGGAAGTTGTCTAATAATAGCGTGAATTAGCTATTAAACATTAACACTAGTAGTTGTGTTTTGAGATTCAAAGTACCCAATAGTCACTTCTAATTAAATTAAGTTATGATGCATATTACTACAACCTAAAATAAAACCAATGAATAGATAGATTTACTGATTGAATATCAGTAAGTGATTGGTATAGGACGTCAAAATGAGCTCCTATATTAGGAGAATTTCCATTTATAGGACTTAAAGGATTGAAAAAGTATCATTTAAGAATTTGATTAGTCATAAAGTTAATTAGAGTTTGGAAATCCAAATTCTTCTATCTCTTCAGTTGAATAATAATAGAAAGATGAATTCATCAAAAAATGAATTGATGATCAGTAAGGTATTTAGTTATCTTACACAATCTTTTGAAGTGTACTGAATTTCTTTTGAAAAAAAGAAAAGTCAAGAAATCTGAGACTATTGGAAACAAATTAAGGCAATAAAAAATAGTAAAACTATTTGAGTCACAAAATTTTTCTTTTTCGAATAAAAATTAGCCAAGGAAGACTTCAATTGATTAAATGATCATAATAAGTCGTATTATCCTTAGCTAAGTTTTCAAAAAGAGAAGATATATAAATTGTCTTTCTAAGTCACGATTAAAGAGCTTTAAGTGGCTTGGTTTTTGAGCGAAAGTCGTGGTTTGTCTATAAAGGGACTAAGATTGATATCAATAAGAGAATAGCTAAGATTGACAAAAAAATGAACGGAATAGACTCTGTGTATAAAATAAAATGAGACGTTGAGATGACTTGCGAGTCTTAGAAGTGACATAATCAGACTCCTTTAGTCAAGGCCAGACACTAGAGTAGTTGTGCATGACCAAAAGTCTGAGTAACTCTATTTTATAATCACGATTCATTCACCGTGTAGAAGATTAGTGTTACGCGTTCACTCGTGTTTGAATAATCGAATGAATTGGTGATAGTCGGAATAAAAGAGTCTATGAAGTTTCGTTAGAGTCAATTGGAAGCTTAAGTATGAGTAAACAAATGTTCAATAAATCCTCACATTAATATGAAAAAATGAAAATTTCAAGTTAACTAGTCTCAATCAAATTAGGATGTCAAGCTATAAGTTTGATAGAAATCTAACTCCAAATGTTGAAAGCTTTGAACCAAAGTATTATACAATTGGTATTAGTAAATACGTTGTATATTGGTTCAAATGTAATGTTACACCACATGATTAGTCAGCGGCGAAAGTTTTAAAGTACTAGATTATCTTAAATTGGAGTTGACGTAAGATACTTGAATGATAGTTAAGATAAAAATGAAATGAAAAGAGATGTGTGACTTACAGCTTAGTTAGTCATTATTATTCCTATTGGTTTCTAGATTATTGAATAGAGGACAGTATATCTGACTTGATATGTTGAAAGAGTTAAGTATTCTTCCACTGTATTAAGTTGAAGCAAATAGAGATATCGTATTTATAACTTATATGTGATACAAGTTCAAAGTTATACTATGAGAGTATAATCATGAAAATATGTCGATATCTCTGTTTAAATATGTATGTCTACTCAAGTTAAGGATAACTGTCTTTATTCAGGTAATGAGAGTAGTCTAGTGAACATAAATAACTAAGATTGATGAGTAATTGAATGGAATGAGGTTCTTGGTGAACTCATGGATAGAAAATGATTTGATGAAGTTAGAAAATGCGTTAATTTTTTTAACTAGTTAAAGGAAAACATAAGTAAATTGGTTGACGAGTTGGAATTAATAATTGCTTTCTAGTCCACAATATAGATGATATTATGAGTAGACATTTAGAGAACGAGTGAGAGTTGGACGATATGTCAGGTTTCATTTTTTGATCGGATTATAATTTGAGATATCTTGTCATGGAATGACATATATAATTAGAGATCTATAGTCTTGGGATTACTTATGTAATTCCAAGTTTCTATTGAGAAACGCTGGAAAGATGATGGATCAGAAAGACACGCAGCTGTACTTAGTATTTAATGTCGTGCTCAAATATTATTTGCATCACTGTGTAATTTTAAACGAATGATAGTCTAAGAATAGGTCGATCTACAATTCTAATAAAGGATGGTTAGTAATGAGAAAATAAACTGGTATGCGTATATTTGAGTTTGGGTGGATAAGGAAAGAGTTATCAACGTTTTGTGGAATTGTCATCAGTTAAAAATGAAAATTGGTGTTTTGAAAAGCAAGATAGGCTAGGTCTTGCTATGTATGATGCTTGAATGGGATTCAAGGCATGAAATAAGAAATGAAATAAGGTTATTGGACATTCCACAAAGTTGATGGTTTAACTTGTCAGAAATTCATAAATTGCTAAGATTGGCAAAGTAATGGAGATAGCTTTTCATTAAACCAAGATGTTGGAAAAGAAAAGTTGAAATGGTTATGATCTCTACCACTGAGTTGTTAAATACAACGAAAGTGATTGAGTCCACTTAACAGTTTCACCTTGAAATAGTTTTACAGGTTTGAATTAAATGTATATGAAAGGTCATTTTCCCATATCTCTTTTGTTCAGTAACCTATAAGTTCAAATTTCAAGGACAAAATTTTTAATTAGTTGGGAAGATTGTGACATCTGAGAATTTCAAAAACTTGATTAGGATGCTAATTAAGTATTTTTTTATTTAATTTGTGATTTAAGTATCCGTGGTAGGACCCATGTATTATGCATCGGAGATCTTAAGTTTAAATATTATTTTTATATGTTGTGTGCTTAGTGTGTGATTTATATTGTATTTTGTCACGACGTCAGGTTGGGTTGAGATGTATCTTCGATTTTTAATACTCGGGATTACAAGTGCGTGTCTGAAAGGAACGAGTGAAAAAAAATAATTGGTTGCTTAACAACTCGTAAATCAAGTGTTAATCTTCACGTAAAGATTTCGTCCCGGTTTACGTGCAAGTCAAGATTGGTAATAATGTAAAATGAGAATGAAGTTGGTGCAAGACTTTACCTCATGATTTATGTCAGTTGGCGGTGGTCGAGGTTGAGATTGAGTCTAAATGAGTGGACGTTAGGCTAAGTATGGCAAGAAAATTGGTCCGTAAGATTTCAGTATTTCCTGGACAAAGCCAAGATTTTTGGGGTTTCAGCATGACCAAAATTAGTGCTATGGAAATTTTATGAGGATGGACTATTTTGTCAAGAGTTCGATTCAATTTAGTGAAAATCTGGATCGAAAATGAGCGCCAAAAGTCAAAACACGTCAAAATTGGGATTTTGAGAATTGATAAATAAAAAGAAATTAAACAGCTGACAAACAGCTAAGGGTTTATATATAAATATATAAAAAATCAAATGAAATACCTTTCATTAGAAATGTTCAACAGAACGTTTCTTTCCATCAAAACCTAACCTTCTCAATTCAGGTTTTTACTCCGCAAGCTCCCGACGTTCGATTTTTGCCCGGTTTTGAAAATTCTAGAGCATTGTGAGATGGTTAATTTGAGCCTAATTTCCACGGCGGAAATGAGGACTCGACCTACAATCTGGTAAATACTCAATGCTGGCCATTTTCTTCAATTCAATTTGAATTCTCGCGCTTTCTCGATTTCTTTTGCGAGATTTTGATAGAAATTAGTAGGAATTGTTGAAAATTGATGTATTGGGTTGATGCGCACCGATTTGGAATAAATCCCACCGATGTGGATTAGGGTTTTGATGAATTGAAATAATGTGATTCAGTTGATAATTATTTTGGACATGTTTTTAGAGTTTATATTGATTTAAATTGGGTTTTTAGATGAATAGATTAATGGTTTTGATCAAATTTGACTATATGGGCTGTAAGAATATTTTAATGTTGAAATCGAGTGATTTCGTGGTGTTTGTTGTCGAGTTTTGAAGATTTAATTGCGAAAATATTGATTTCGAAAAGTTTTTCAGTTCAAAATAAAATGAAGTTTGCCTAGTTGA
Organism: Stephania cephalantha; assembly: GCA_039657325.1. Classification (NCBI taxonomy): domain Eukaryota; kingdom Viridiplantae; phylum Streptophyta; class Magnoliopsida; order Ranunculales; family Menispermaceae; genus Stephania; species Stephania cephalantha. Next base: position 29,083,723 of record CM077577.1, read on the forward strand.
CATGTCATATTGGAAAATTCATAACTTCTCCGTTGATGATCTGATTTGAGTGTTCTTGAAGTCTATGAAATGTATGACATGAGTACTACGAGTTTCTTTTAGGTCATCATGTCAAATATTGAGGTTCTCAAGGTTAAAAAGTCACCCCAAGTTGGCTTGTTGAAAGGCAGTTGAAACTGTTATATAAATTAATACTATTTAGAAACTATTCTCAAGCGTACTTTGGTCGCAGTCTTCATTAGGTTTCATGATTTGATTTCACTTGAAACTTAACCCATGATATAATTGGGTATGTAGGGTAGCTATTGGAACCATCTTCAAGATGATACGAAGCTTCGGGTACCCCAAAAAATTAAGCTCAAAGTTGGTTTAGTTGTAAGTAAACCCTACAGTGATCTTTACAATTGATTAATATTTATGTATCTGTAATTGTAACATAGTCTGCATTACATTTTATTATTCTTGGTCATGCATACATAGAGTGAGTGAGGGGGACAAGCTTGTTTCTGAGTCTAGTTTGATTGAAACTAGGTTTCAGTCTTGCCTCTACGACGTCTAGTGAGACTAGTGGAGTCTAACGCTGACAAGTTGTCTCTGCATTTCATAATCTCTTAATATTGTCTCTGTACTATTTTTGGATGTCGACATCTGATTGAAGTTAAGAGAGCGACATAGTGGATTGAATGTCATGTTGATGCATATATATTGTTGATTATTTGGAAATGCAATTACATGTCTCCATTTATGAGACTAACAATTGCAGTAGTACATAACAATGTAGGAATTTAGTTACCTGACATCTTCGAGTTGTTTTTGATGATGTGAGGTTCTATATGAAAACAAGGAAGAACGAACAAAACTTAGAGACTTTGGGTGATTTATTTTATGTTTGAAAAGTTTAATTCTATTTGTAAATAGTTTATACATATTATTTTGAGACTCTTGGGGTGAGTGTAGGACGTGAAGTTACTTTGAATGGTTATAAGATTCTTCTAAGTTAGAAGTTTAAATAAGTCTAGAAGGTTTATATTCAATTTAGGTATATTTGGGATTGTCAAGTTGAATTTGATACATATTGTGGACTTTAGGGAGTTATGAGTCCTTCTAGGTCTCTCCCTAATTATGTTGTCTATTAGGTGAATTTTTCGGTAGGCCACTTTTAGGGGAGGTGCAGCCGAAATTTTAATCAAATATAGATATGATAATTTAATTTGCTTAAATTGAACAAATTATTAATTGAATTTTATTGAGGACATAAATATAGTTTTGGAGCCTTAGAAAGGATTGAAATAATTATTATTTCGAGGTCAAAGTTGAAAGAATGGATTAGGCTAACTAGATTATTAGAGGATTAAGGTAATCTAGGTTGGTCAGCCGTCAAAATGACGAGGGGGCTGACATAATTAATTCTTTAAATCTAATCGTGCACAACAATCACAATTTTAATAAGTTGTCTTTGCATATTACAAATATTGAAGATTGATATTGTATGCATAGTTGCAAATATGTATTATGATATTTTGTTTTTGATTCTATGTCTATGGTTATTGACAACAATTATAAAAGTAGTAAATATGATTAATCTATATGTTCATATTACCTGAGTGTATGTTCTAGGTGATTGTGTTCTAAGTTATTATAGATTGACATAGTTTGATTAATATCTAGTTTAGATTAGGCATGATTTTCATTGAGTGTTAATGCTATCGTAATTTCTATTTTATTGCATTTTATCCAATAGGTAGATTTACAATGATAATGATATGACTTATTTTTCATTGAATATAGGAAAATCGATGGTTTGCTAAAGGCTATAGACCTATTATGAATTAGGATTTAATGATTCCAAGATTCTACGTGATATGATTATAACTAGGTTATCAGGTGATATTATGTTCTAGTGTTTGAATGCAACCCAAGTATATTACATTGTTTAGTGAGGTTTGTTTAGATGTTTGTTTAAATATTTATATCATATTAAATTTGAGTTTTATTTAATTAAGTTTGCATGGAATTTTTTGAACTAATTTACTTAGTTTGCATAATTAAGTTAGTAGTCACATTTTTTAGTTATTTAGTATTTCAATTCTTGTTTAATTAGATTAACTAAATTAAGAAAAACAAAACAAAAAATTCTTTCCTTAGAAGTTTGCAAAATCCCTATGGAGACAATATACCATTTACCACTACTACAAATAATAGGAAAATACAGAAAACTATTGTGCACACTCAACTCGTGTCAATGATTCTTTGCATACTCTTTTCACTTGATTAATTCTTTCATAATCTTCCCTTTAACTCCATTTATTCATATATTCCATTTATTACCTGAAATAGAAAAAATAAGAGAAAACCCTTTATAATATAGTCTTTTACATCTAAAAATCATCCTAAAATGTAGTATAAAACATGTATAATTATTAACTTATCGAATAACCCCAAACTCAATGACAAGTCAATAATTAAACAAGTTTTATAGTATATTTTAGGATGATTTTAAATGTAAAAGACTAAATTGCATGGGGTATTCTCTTATTTTTTATATTTCAGGTGATAAATAGAATATTTAAAGAAATGAGGGAAAAAAGGAAGAAAATGAAGGAATTGACCGAGTGAAAAGATTGTGTGAAGAATTAATACCAAGGAAGCAAGGAAAAACTGGGATTTTGAACTAGCGATTCACAACGATTCACAGGACACCTAAATCGCTGGCTAAATCGGTGAAACCACATAGCTTCAAATCTTGAATTTTCTCAGGGATTCCACTTATGCACTGAATCGCTGGTTACAAATTTGTGAATTTTAGATTACAAAAAGGATTTTAAGTTGGTTTAGGATATGTATTATCTAATAAACCCTAGAACATGAAATTAAGAGCCTTTTGTTAGTTATACTCTTTTGCTTTAGTTTGGAGGCCATTCTTTATTGTTTTTCTTTTTGGAGAAAATTGAAGATTCAAGGTATCAGTAAAGTGTTTTAATTATGCCTTTTAATTCTAATGTTTTTGTGTTATTTATTATCATGAGTGAGTAGTTTGTTAATCTAAACAAAAATCCAAACATGAACTAGATCCATTTTGCAACGTAGTCATGATGAGACGAATGTGTACTTAATGCTTTGAACCAATTGTAGTATTTGATTCACTATTTTTATAGATTGTTCTTTACGTGTTGCAATCATGGATTTCAGTATTATGTGCATAGTGGCCAATATGTACGTTATGTTTTGATTCATTATCTATTTGAAGTGGTAACTAGGATTGTTTGAAAGGCAAACACTCTGTAGATGTTCTAGGTGAATTTGATATCTAAATCTAATGTTGAAGTGACTTTCTGAAAATGTTAGATTTAGCAGTTCGAAGTTTTCATAAAATGTAATGCAATTTTATTGTGTGAAGTTAATGTCTTTGTGTAAATAAAAGGGTTAAATCAATAAAATTAAAACGTGACTTTTTCACTGGTATAAGGAGAACAAATGGCTGGCAAAAGATGTTTAATTACTTATGATTGAGGTTTAATTATCTAGGATACTTTAGGGAGTATGTTCATGACTATATGATTTGAGTAACATGTTTGGAATGCAAAACTAATTGAACTTTAATTGTTTTAGGAGGATTGTTTAGATATTTGATTATTATTGCGTTTTATTGAATTGAATTGCTTTTAATTTAGTGACCTCGTTTTGTGTTATTTAAGTAAGTTGAGTTAGTTTAGTTGATTTTATATTTAGAAAGTATTAGTTTAAGTTATGTTTTTATTAAATTAAAAATATATAAAAAACAACTTATTTTCTTAAGGAATTTGCAAAATCCCTGTGGAGACGATTCCAACTTACCACTACTACAAATATAAGAGTAAAATGAATGTGAGAAACTTATTGTACACGCTTGACACGAGTCAATTTTTGGCGCTGTTACTGGGGGTTTTAAAATAATTTCTTAACAATTTTTCTCGTTGCATGTCATAATATGGCGGACACTAAGCAAAAACTTACTTTTAGGCAACCCAATAAAAATATCACACCTTATGAACCTATGTGTATTACTTTTCCTATGGATTTCCCTGATTTTGAGTTAAAATCAGGATTCATCAATTCTTTACATCATTTTCAAGGTGAAGGTGATAAAGATCCTCAATAATTTATTAAGAAATACGCACATATAATAAATGTGATAAAACCCAAAAACGTAGAGTTAGATTATGTCAAACTAAAGGCTTTCATTTCTTCTTTAAAATGTTAAGCTCAAGATTGGCTATTCTATCTTCCTCAAAATCCCATAATCACATGGTCCAAAATGTTAGAAACCTTCTTAGATCAATACGTTCCTGCAAGTAAAATTAGCTTGGATAGGAAACGAATTAGCAATGCTAGGATGGAGATCAAGGAGACTCTTGGTGAGTTTTAAGATAGATACCAAAGATTAATATCATTATGTCCACAACATGGATTTACATAGAAAACTTTATCAGAATACTTTTATGAAGGACAAAACCATTTAGAAGAAAGATTTCTAGACACGATATGTGGAGGATCTTTATTCGACATAATGCCAACATTATCAAGAGATACTATTATCAAAATGGCGAAACAATGAAAATAATATTGTGAGAAAATAAATTTATGAAAAACCATTCTTATGAAATCAATAGCAATATAGTCAAGACATTGGATGATAAATTTGATGAATTGAAAAGTATGGTTGAATTACTATTAAAAGGTAGGTCAGTTCAAACTAAAATTTGTGCTTTTTGCAATGAGGTCAATCATCTACAAGAACAATGTCTGCTATTGCAACAAAACCAATTTCAAGAGGCTAACACTTTGATGAATCATTATAATAATCTTAATCAATATACTTACATTACTAGTAACAATGTTAATTACCTAAGACCAAATATATGTAATGGTGTAGACAATTTGAATTTTCAAGGATATAGAACACCCACATTAACCAATAGAACAATAGCACTAGAAAATTCAAATAAGGAAAAAGATAAAAAGATTCAAGCCTTACAAGATGATATAGTGAACTAAAAAAATCAACTAAGCTAAATGTCAATGCAAATGAGTCCATAGATTAACCAAGGAAAATTATCGTCTCAACCTTACCCTAGTTCATATGTAAAAGCCAAAACTTTGAGAGGCGGTAAACAAAGGGAAGAACTAAAGATACCAGCACAACTAGTACCTTAAAAAGAATTAGATGCTGAATTAGAAAATGAAATAGAAACTAAAAATAATAAAATTCAAAAGAAAAATGATTTCGAAAAGAATAAACCAAGTATAATAAGACCACTATTTCCCCATCATTTGGAAAACAATATGAACTTCAAGAAATTACAAGAGGATAAAGAAATCTCAGAAACTTTGAAGAAAGTGGTAGTCAACATACCTTTATTCGAAGCCATACAAAACGTACCTAAATATTAAAAAATTTTAAATGACTTATGCACTAATAAAATTAAACCTAATGAAAGAGTAAGCCTAGGAGAATATGTGTTAATAATAATCCAAAAGAAATTGCCCCTTAAATATTCTGATCATTGAATGTTTTTTATTTCATGCACAATAGAAAATATAGGGATATCCAAAGCATTATGTGATCTAGGTGCCTCAATCAACATTATGCCTTTGTCAGTATATTTGCAAATGACAAATGTACCCTTAGAAAAAATTGGTACAATAGTACAATTAGCAAATAGATCTACCGTTCAACCTGTAGGATTATTAGCAGATGTACTGGTTAGAGTTAATGACTTACTTTTCTCATTCGACTTTTATGTCATTGACATGAAAGAATACCACTTCTCTAGTAAAACTTCTCTTATCTTCGGACGCCCTATTCTTAAAAAGGGCAAAAGTCAAAATAGATGTTTCCAATGGAACTCTAACAATGAAAGTAGATAATGAAACAATAAGTTTTAACATTCACGATGCAGTGAAATATTCTTTAGATGTTTCATCAGTATGCACCGTAGATATGTTAGATCCTATAATAGATAAAACTTTTAGAAACAATAAGTTAGACAAACTTGAAATGGTGATAGAGGATTTAAATGATGACGATGATATAGATGAAGAGACATGAGAGATAATCAATTCCTTAGAATCTTATAATGTACTCACTGAACTTTCTTATTGTATGGATCTGCTGATAAATCATCGAAACTTTTTTTCGATACTAAAAGCTCATGGCCTAGACTTAAAAGTTTTACCAGATCATTTGAAATACGTTTACTTGGAAAGTAACACCGCCTTACCAGTTATAATCTCTAATAAATTAACAAACTTAAAAGGGTATAAATTAGTGAATGTTCTCAAAGAATTCTAGAAAGCAATATGATGGACAATAACCGATATTAAAGGAATAATTCAAGCCACATACATGCATAGAATTAACCTTTAAACAAATATAAAACCCTCTAGAAAAGCTCAATGTATGGAAGTGGTAAAGAAAGAAATATTAAAATTACTAGTGGGAGGAATGATATTCTCAATAGCATATAGTAATTGGGTTGGTCCAGCATAAGTAGTTCCTAAAAGACAGGGATCACAATTATAACAAATAAACGTGGAGAATTAGTACTAATTATAGTCCAAAATGGTTGGAAAATGTGCATAGATTATGGGAAGCTAAACGTCGCAACTAAAAAACTCACTATTCGTTTTCATTTATAGATCAAATGTTATAAAGACTAGCTGGACAAATCCAAGTTATAAGAACATTACCTTACCTGACTACTGTGAGGGAGGTAAGATCTTTCCTTTGCCATGTATGGTTATATAGACGTTTTGTGAAGTATTTTTCCAAAATAACACAAACCTTATGCAGAGTTTTGCAAAAAGATGTTACTTTTGAGTTCATACCCAAATGCAAGATAGCTTTTAACAAACTAAAAGATGCCTTGATTACCACACCAGTGATAAAGTCACCAGACTTTAATGTGTGATGCAAGCAACTATGCAATGGGAGTTGTTTTAGGTCAAAAGTCAAGAAAGGATTCTCATGTCATATACTACTCATCAAGAACTTTAGATCCCCTAAACTAAACTATACCGCCGATAAAAAAAGAACTCCTAGCAGCTACGTTCGCACTAGAAAAGTTTAGATCATATTTACTAGGAACAAAAGTAATCGTTTACTTAGATCATGCTGCATTAAGAAAGTTGATGGCAAAGAAAGACGCTAAACCAAGATTAATAAAATGGGTATTATTGTTTCAATAATTCGATCTCACTATAAAAGACAAGAAAGGTGCCGAAAACTTAGTAGCAGACCATCTAAGTAGACTGAAAAATTGTGAACCCCCATTACCACGTAAAGAATGGAGCCTTCATTTAGAACATGCATTATGGGCATATAGGACTGCATTTAAGACACCCATAAGTATGATACCTTATAGAATAATTTTCGGTAAGGCATGTCATCTACCTATTGAATTAGAGCATAAGGCATATTGGGCAATTAAGACATGTAATATGAATTATGATAATATAGGTAAACAACATAAACTTAGTATCCAAGATTAAAAGATATGAGAAATGATGCGTATGAAAGTGTTTCAATTTATAAAAAATAAAATTAAAGCACTTCATGAAAATAAATTAAATATTAAGAATTTTGAAGTAAGGCAAAAAGTTTTACTCTTTTGTTTACGTTTTAAATTATTTCGTAAAAACTTTCACTCGAGATGGACAAGACCTTTTGTAATCACATACATATTTTTCCATGGTGTTGTAGAGATAGAAAGTAGAGAAACTGAAAGAATCTTTAAAGTAAATGGTCATGGACCAAAACCTTATCGCGAAAATTTTGTCTCACAGGATATGGAGATCATTAACTTTAACCTAATGGACAAATTACTAGATGAATTGAATACCATGGAGGAGCATATCGTAAAAGTTATTCTAGTGAAACAATCAAGCTATGGATGGTAAAAGCACCAAGAAAGAAGAAGAATAAGAAATCAAAAAAGGAGAAAAAACCCGCTAGAGACCCATACAAGTGCGACACAGACGACTCAAATTATGAAGAGTTTGGTTAGAATGACAATCCTGCCAAAATCTTTGTTGAGGATCCAGGGCAGACTTAACTCAACATTCAAATCAATGATATGTCCCTTTACATAGTTCAACTCGATACAGGAGTCGATATGAATTTTATGTTTGAACATTGGTTTGTCCAAACAAAATTAATAAGCCATAGCAAACCTCCTATTATGGTATCAAAGCCAAATGGCACTTGTATAATCGTATTAGGAGTATCAAATAACGTGTATGTGAAAATGGATAGGCTCACAATAATTTCAAATTTCCTAATCATGCCAAAAACTACCCCAAATGACCAGATATTACCTGGTAGGTCGTTCTTATCAAATACCGGAGCTATCATTGACATACGTGAGTGCATAGTTACACAAAGGACAATATCATTTAAAAACGAGAGCGAACTTCACGACGATTTGAAAGAACGACAATTTAATGTCGGTGATAAAATCATTAATGATGGACATTTTTTAGACCCTAGTGAAGACATTCTCAACGAGAAACCACTTGCAACGAAGATTGATTCATTCTCACTCAAAGAAAATTGATTCCTCTATCACTCAAGCAAACAACCATAAGCAACAGTGCTCTATGGGAGGCAGCCCATATTCGTTATTTCTTTAAGTTATTTCAATTTTAGTAGGACACCTAGTTTTATTATAGTTTGTTTTTATTTCTCTCTCATTTTGACTCTCTTTTGAATTTGCTTTGGGAAGTTACGCTATGAAATAGCTTCATTTATAGGGGGATGATCAAGTTGTTTTTTTTCATAGCCTTTATGCAAGTTCGCATTATAAACTTGCTTATTTATTTATTTATTTCATTAATAAATAAAATTATTAGTTAGATACATATCCAGATCAAGTTTATGAATTTTTTTAAAAAATTTAGTCAATCTTACCTTTAAGTTTACTTTTAAGAAGGATATATAAGTTACTAATGAAAAAAATTCAAAAACAGTAAAAATGAAGCATAGCAATTCCTAGTGATTCCAAATAACACTAGGAATCACTAGCGAAATCGGTGGCAGAATATGGGGAATTTCATTGTAAATTTTTAGTCTAGCAATTTCTAGTGTTTCATCCTAACACACGAATCGCTGGCTAAATCGGGGAAAACAATAGCTCCCTTTATATCAATTTAAACAATGATTCCTAGCGATTCCGCTAACACAGGAATTGTTGGGCATGAGTTTGATTTTTAAAAACGAAATCCCAAACTGCCATACATAACACCTCATTCACATCATCAAACCATTGCACCCCTTCGCGAAAACTTCAATTTCTAGCTAAGACTCAACCCTCCTAAGCTCAATCTTAGTCTATTTAAGTGATTCCCACCTCTACGTGGCTTCATTCAACACCAAAAATATGAAATTAGAGTGAGTATATCCAAGCAAGGGAATGGGGAATTTGAGATTGGAGCTTGGAATATCAGGTTAGAAGAGTTCAAGAGCGCATATGTTTAGAGATTCATTCTTAAGAAGGTAAAACATCACAACCCAAACCCATTATTTCGATAAAAAATCAATTTTTGTTGGATTTGAGCAAAATTTTCAATTGAATTCACAACTTTTTGTCAAACTCTATTTTGATATATCGAATGAATTATTTTGGATTAGGTTTTGCAATAGTAGTGAGCGTTGGTTTACAAATTCCATGATTTTGGAAAATATAGAGATTTTGGTAGGATTTTCGAAAATATTTGAGATTAAACTTTTTACGAATCAAATGTGTGATTTGCGAGTTTTTGATAGACCATTCAATATATTTGTTCTCATATTTTTGACTTCTGTAATTTTCAAATAAGTTTTGTCAAAAATCTATTTTTTATTCACAATTTTTTTGAATTTCTCAGTAGCAATTTGATTTTCAAGAAATTACCCGCCTTAAATCCATTTTTTTATTAAATATATGATTTTTGTTTATTGATTCACAATAATAATTTGATCACTATGGTGAGACAAGGTAGTGGAAGAGGTAGGAGTTGTGCGCAAGAGAAAGAAAAAAAAGGATTATTACAGAGAAACCCAAAAGACCACCTACTGCACCTAGTTCTGATGAGGATTCTGACCAATTAGACTATACCTTACCAACCCCCTATGACTCCATGAGATTTGTTAGTCTTGAAGCTCAAAATAGATATTTTTAAAATATGAAACGAGTCATCATACCCGATAGAGGACTTTACATCTAAAATGTGAACAAACATGAAGATAAGATCATGAGCATCATACATGAAAGAGAGTTGGAGCAACTTCTTAGGGACCACGAAGGTATATTAGAAAAAAGATGCTCGAAGTTAGTTCGTGTAATGACCCATTACCTTAAGCTAGTAATTAATGTTAATCCAAATCCTAATTAACCTGAGTTAGGCTCGTAGTTAATTCCGACGTACCTCGATTAGTGTGTATGTGGGTTTGTATGATGATTTGTGTTTGTATGGTATGTTTGGGTGAATTTATAGGTTATGATATTAATTAAGAAATTCATACAAGCATATAATAAAAAATAAATAATTAAATAATAAATTTTTGGTACACTAAATGCGCCGATGGGGTTTTGAAATAAATATGCAGACCCGAAAATACTCGTAGGCATGTCCGGTGAATTTAATGGCAAGAAAAAATACAATATATATACATTTATATATAATTGATATGTATATATATAATTAAAACTATAAGTTTGGTTTGAATTTTGGATCATCTTGAGATGAGCGTAAGTGTTGATGGTGTTAAGATGTGTGTCATTTTGGGATGTGCAACTTTAACACCATTCAATTGATCAGCCTTGAGATAGTGTGATACGTATATCGAGAAAAATACATATATTTAAATCAAAACCTTCAAACTTATTTTCACTATTTCACTGATCAATCAAGAGAGTGAGGGAGATCAAGCAGCTGAAGGTTTGGACAATTGAAGGAATTGATTTGGAAAGGTTTTTCAGTGGAGTTGAGGAGATCAAATCGCTACAAACCAAAGATCATAACGGTGGAATGTGGGGTTTTTGTTTTTGAAGTTCAATTCAATTACAAATTATGATTTCTCTGTGAATTATTGTTATTAATCATTGGAAAGTGGTTTATACCTCACTAGAGGTCGTCCCTGATGTGTTGGAGGAGTGTTTGATGATGTTATGGTGATTTGGTAATGGAACAAGGGTTGATGCCTTGCTCGCTTTCGAGACAGTGCAGGTTGGAGTGCGCTCCTTTCATAAGTCGGGATGAACCCAATTGGTGGAGCGCGCTCCCACCCTACAAAATAGCAATTGTGTTGTGTTTTGCTTAGAATTCCTTAGGGTTTGAGGGACTGACTTAGGAGTTCTAAATATAGGGTATTAGACGTATATTAACCACAAATGGCTGATAGGTTTTCGTACACCGGGAGAGGTCAAGTGACCTGGAAAGTTAGAAAATTTGGAAACGAAACCTAAATTGAGGTAAGTATTTTATTTATCAATGTTGCTTGGATATGTTAGTATATATAGTTCATATAGTTTATGGACCAAATAGGGGACTATGTACATTGTGATGTGTTTATTAAATGGAAAATGGTGTTTAATGTGATCGGTGAATGTAAATCCTAAAATTGAAAATTGGTTATATAGGATATGGGTTTGATTCTCGATTTATGTGGTAAATCCTACTTAGCTAAACAGGTTGAGTGGATTAGATATTCACTAGAGGGTTTGTGATAGAACCATTGAACATTAATGGATTGGCTAGATAGCACATCGACCAATGTGTTGGTCTAGCAATCACATTTATGGTGTTAGTAGGTAATCGACCCTAGATTTACAAATTAAATGGCAATCATAGTGTAATAGTCATTGACAGTTTGACTTGCATCTCTTATTTATTATATTATATGTTTTTCATAATCATGTTAGTTATCTTTGGTGCATATTTTTATTGCATATTACTCTTGATTATTATATTGAATGTTGATGGCTTTGTGAATCCTTACTTACTGAGTAAGTTTGAGCGCTCACCCAAATTAAACATTTCAGGTTCTCAGCGTAACACTTCATCAAAGGGCTAAGAGAAGATTTTAGAGTCTTACTATCTTCTCTACGATGTACGGAGCCTTATTGTATACATATACACTATTTGACTTACTTTGTTGTAAAAGAATAGGGTAAGAGATTTTATAATCAAGTTTTGGATTTTGATAAACTCTGTATATATGTATATTGTTTTAATTATTGAAAAATTTTAATTTTTTGCTGCGTATATTTTGAATTCTTAATTCAATATCGATATACAAGTTGAGTTTATCTGGTACATAGATTAGGTTAAATGTAGTACTACATAATAAATAAGTAATTCATTTGCAAATTTTATGCCTTTAATTAAGGATGAGTAAGATACAAGTGGCTTGTTGATATGAAACTCAAGAAAATATTTTTAAATTTTTAAAGAAAATGATAAATGTAGCAACAACGACATAATTTCATGATTAGAAACCTAAAGTTAGGGAATACCATGAACTTGAAACAAAAGCAAGGAGAATACTAGAACACTTCTTGTGAAAAAAGTTAGATCTTTATGGAATTATGTAATAAGTGTGAGTTCTAGTAACCATGTTAGGTTAATTCGAATAATTTTAATGAATTGAATTTCGTGTTCTGTGATCCATGACACCATTAGGTATAATCTTTATTTTTCGTGTATCGATGCATGGATGAAATCTTTGTAATTCAGTATGCATATTTAGGTTACATTGTTTTAAGTTTCTTAAATTGTATAAGTCTGAATATTAATTCGAAACTAATATGATTAGGTTCGATTGGGATAGTAGTTCATGATTCAATTACATGTTTGTGATTATTTGGATGAGGACCGAAATTGCAATAATTATTTTTTGAAATTATTTATTTATCTCGTTATATCTATTTTGTTATGAAATTTCTATTTGAGAAGAGATAGATAACAAATTAGATTAGAAGATATTAGCAAAATCGGTTTCGTTATCCCTATTGGATATGAGATAAATATCGAGAATTTTGTTATTGGTGATATGCTATGATTCAAATATCTTAAGTCCTAATTGGATTAGGATAAGATGATTAGTTAGATGTGAGCCCGGGTTAATTAAAATGTTTTAATTGACTTAGTTTCAGATAAATTAAGGGGTTAATTTAGGATTATAAAATTAGCAAAAAAATATGATTTTCTATAGCGAATTTTAATTTTTGAAATTGAAATTCGTCTCCTAAAAAAAAAAAAAAAAACGAGGGCGCTGGCCCCTGTACCCCCGTCCGCTGAACCACCGCCCGCTGACCACCACCGGGACCGTCGTCTAACTAATCCTAGCGCACGTGAATTCTTTTATTAGAGAACAATATAAAAACTTCCAAATTGTTTAGTGATTGAACAAATCAATAAAAATATATGATATTTCATTGTTTACATAAAATCACTAAAACTGAATAAAATCCCTCTATTAAATTTTAAGTCTCGAGCCATCCATTTTAAACACTTGTCAAGGTCTCGATCACACTAATATAGTTTTAGTCATAGCTGGATGTATTGTGTTATCTTGGTAAGACAAGTTGGGTAAGAGTTACCTAAATGTTTAAAAATGGTCCGACTTAATAAAGCTATCAAAATAGTTTTGAGCTTTAGGTACATGATGAGATAAAAAACATGCTAAGACATAAGATGTCCCGTATCTCATAAAAGTATCTGAAATTACATAAGATGTAATTGGTAATTGTTACCTACCTAAATAATCTAGTTTTGTGTTTCATGTCATAGCTGTCATAGAATTAGGTGAAATGTGGATTTTAGTCCCCTAAATAAACAGTATGTTTTAGGAGGGTTGTTAATTTAGTGGGAGTCTATTCCTCTATACTAAAATAAACTTTCCATAATCTTTATTGTAGATCAATGGCCTCTTCAAGTAATAATAATCCCCTGTCACTGCGATCCATCCTTAAGAAGGATAGGCTATCTGGGACTAACTTTCTTGACCGGTTCAGAAACTTGAGAATCGTTCTCAAGCATGAACGCAAGTTGTATGTCCTGGATGCTCCAATCCCTGAGGACCCACCAGCCAATGCTACGAAAATTGTGAAGGATGCGCATAATAAGCATGTCAACGATTCTACTGATGTTGCATGTATTATGCTAGCAACTATGGTTCCTGAACTTCAGAAGGACATGGAACTAATGGAAGCCTACGACATGGTACATGTAATTTGAAGGAAATGTTCCAACAACAAGCTAGGCAAGAAAGGTTCGAGACAGTCAAGAACCTACATTCTTGCAAGATGACCGAGGTGCATCGATTAGTCCTCATGTTACGAAGATGAAGGGCTATGTTGACCAGCTTGATAGACTCGGATTTCCCATAAGCCAAAAGTTGGCTACGGATTTGATCTGAATTCATTACGGAGAGTTACTCACAATTTGTGATGAACTACAATATGAATAATATGGAGAAATCAATTTCGAGTTGCATTTGATGCTCAAAGCTCGCTGAACAAAATATCAAGAAACCCTCTAGTAATGTGTCGATGGTCCAAAAGGGAAAGGGAATGAAGAAGAAAGGCAAAGGCAAGGTTAAAGTTGCCAAGGTTGTTCTTTGCACCTGTCGCAAAGCCTGTGGAACAAGTCAAGCCCCAACCTGTTCCTCCTTCAAAACACCCAAAAGAAAAGGAAGGAAATTGTCATTTCTGCCATGCACCTGGACATTGGTTCAGAAATTGCAAACTCTATCTGGAAGATCTAAAGAAGAAAAATGGTAGTGCGACTACCACTACAGGTATTTATGTTATTGAAATTAATTTATCTACTAGTGATTCTTGGGTATTAGATACCGGATGTGGATCTCACATTTGTATAAATGTGCAGGGACTCACCATAAGTAGAAGTCATCCTCCGCGTAGGGAATGGAGCAAGAGTTGCTGCCCTGGCTGTTAGATCATATGACTTAGTCTTACCTAGTGGACTTATTTTAACTTTAAATAATTGTTATTTTGTGCCTGCCTTGAGCAGAAACATCATTTTTGTTTCATGTTTGGATATGGATGGTTTTGATTTTATTATTTCGAATAATAGATGTTCCATTTCTCGTAAAGGCGTATTTTATGCAAATGTTGATTTGTGTGATGGTCTTTATATTATAAGCATGAAAAGGTCCACTGATACTCCAGTTTTTAACATAAATACAAAGAGATTCAAGTCAAATGATTTGAATCAAACCTATCTTTGGCATTGTCGTCTCGGGCACATAAATGAGAAACGCATAACGAAGCTCCATAAAGATGGACTTCTAGATTCATTTGATTTAGAAACATATGAAACGTACGTATCTTGTTTACTAGGCAAGATGACTAAAAGTCCTTTTACTGGACACAGTGAAAGGGCAAGTGATTTATTGGGTCTAATACATACTGATGTATGCGGTCCTATAAACACAATGGCTATAGGAGGTTATCAGTACTTCATTACATTTATTGATTATTTCAGCATATATGGTTATGTATATCTTATGAAACATAAAGCTGAATCATTTGAGAAGTTTCGAACGATTCAAAATGAAGTGCAGAATCAACTTGGTAAAACTATCAAAACACTTCGGTCAGATCGAGGTGGTGAATATTTGAGCCAAGAATTTGATGATCATCTTAGAATTTGTGGGATTGTCCCCCAATTGACTCCACCAGCAACTCCACAATGGAATGGAGTTTCTGAAAGGAGAAATTAAACCTTATTAGATATGGTTCGATCTATGATGAGTCATGCAGATCTTCCATTATCCTTTTGGGGTTATGCATTACAAACTGCAGCTTTCACTCTAAATCGAGTTCCTTCTAAAGCGGTTGATAAAACACCATATGAGATATGGTACGGGAAGAGACCTAGTTTGTTTTTCCTTAAGATTTGGGGTTGTGAGGCTTACGTAAAGCGACAAGTCTCAAAAAAACTAGCACCTAAATCTGACAAGTGTTTATTTGTGGGGTATCCTAAGGAAACAAAAGGATATTACTTTTATAATCCCGCTGAGAACAAAGTGTTTGTTGCTCGGTATGGTGCCTTTATGGAAAAATAGTTTATTGCAAAAGACACTAGTGGCAGAGAAATAAATCTTGAAGAAGTTCAAGAATCACAAATAAACACTGAACAGCTCTTTGGAAGTTCAACAATGTTCGAACCGGTTGAACCTCCACAAGTGACACAAGGCCCACATAAATACGGTAGGGTAAGACATGAGCCGAGAGAGATTCGGATTTCTCATTGCGATAGTCGTGATGTGTTGCTTATGGATCAAAATGAGCCCACCACTTATCAAGAGGCTATGTACGGACCCGGACTCGATAAATGGCTAAATGGCATGAACTCGAGATGCAATCCATGTATGATAACCAAGTTTGGAACTTGGTTGATTTACCTGAAGGTGGTAAGACCATTGGATGTAAATGGGTTTTCAAGAAGAAAGCTGACATGGATGGCAAAGTGCATACTTTTAAAGCAAGACTTGTAGCAAAAGGTTTCAGGCAGACTCAAGGTGTTGATTATGATGAAACTTTTTCGCCAGTAGCCATGCTTAAATCCATTAGAATTTTAATTGCCATTGCTGCATATTATGACTATGAGATATGGCAAATGGATGTAAAAACAACATTTCTTAATGGAAAGCCGCTTGAGGATGTGTATATGACACAACCTGAAGGTTTTGTACATCCTGAGAATTCTAGGAAGGTGTGCAAGCTTCAAAGATCCATTTATGGATTAAAGCAAGCTTCTTGGAGTTGGAATCTTCATTTTGATGAAGCAATCAAGGATTTTGGTTTTATTAAGAACGAAGATGAGCCTTATGTATACAAGAAGGTCAGTGGGAATGTAGTTGTTTTTCTTGTACTGTATGTTGATGATATATTACTCATTGGAAATGACATCCCAACATTGCAGAATGTCAAGTATTGGTTAGGGAAGTGTTTCTCAATGAAAGACTTAGGAGATGCAGCCTATATCCTAGGGATAAGGATCTATAGGGATAGATCTAAGAGGCTAATCGGTCTAAGTCGAGTGCTTACATAGACAAGGTGTTGAATAGGTTCAATTTGCAAGACTCTAAAAGAGGATTGTTGCCAATGTCTCATGGCATAAGTCTCCAGCAAGATTCAATGTCCTAAGACAAATGATGAGCGAGACCGTATGAATAAGATTCCATATGCATCAGCTATTGGATTTATCATGTATACCATGCTATGCACTCGACCTGATGTATCATATGCTTTGAGCACTACAAGCAAATATCAGTCAGATCCTGGTGAGAGTCACTGGATAGCAGTAAAGAACATTCTTAAATACTTAAGAAGGACTAAGGAAATGTTCTTGGTCTATGGAGGTTTTGAAAATGATCTAGTTGTAAATGGTTACACAGATGCAAGTTTTCAAACTGATATAGATGATTTTAGATCGCAGTCTGGATATTTGTTTACTTTGAATGGGGGTGCAGTAAGCTGGAAAAGTTTGAAGCAAGAGACTGTGGCAGATTCTACAACATAAGCTGAGTATATTGAAGCGTCTGATGCAGCAAAGGAGGCAGTTTGGATAAAAAAGTTCATTTCTGAACTAGGTGTGGTTCCAAGTATTGCTAACCTTATTTGTTTGTATTATGACAATAACGTGGCAATAGCACATGCCAAGGAACTTAGATCACACCACAGATCCAGACATATACTCAGGCGTTTTCATCTCATCAGAGAAATTATTGAGAGGGGAGACGTGAAGATTTACAGAGTACCTACCGAAGACAACGTTGCGGATCCATTGACAAAAGCTCTTCCACAAGCAAAACATGATGGTCATGTTAGATCATTAGGCATTAGATGCATGTATGATTGGCCCTAGTGCAAGTGGGAGATGTTGGGGCATATGCCCTAGGTCAATCCGTTAACTGTCTTTATGAATACTTTTAGTTAATAAAATAGAGGATTTCATTTGTTGTTTATTATAATTAATTTGCATGTTTACATTATAATAAGATCCATGGGTATTTACAGAAATATCCTAAATGTCCATAGTCGATCATTATACTGGGAACTATAATGAATTAAGACTAGTGTGAGTCTTGATTGATGATCATATGATGATTATACGTATAGGGATACGAATCAAGATCACGAGTACTTGTTAGGGAACAAAAATCTTGGACCGACCCGCTATGAGAACATCACATGGATTAAGTCATAGTTGTTTCTCATGATAGGTATATTTTACAGTCCTCTGACTTGAGATTACTAGAGACTTCAACATTAGGAACACAATGATTTGACACAATCAAAAGTTTTCTTTAACCGGACGATTATAGAGATTGTGATTGGTTACTGTGTGAGCAATGTGATGAAGTTGTCCCTCTCATATAAAGAGAGATATCCATTGGATCCCTCGATGTGTTAGATTGTTAAAAGGCCTAGTCTAAGTGAATTGATATTGATCAATGTCACTTGGATGTTTTCAGTCTACCTAGAGATCGAGACTAGTACGATTGAACATGTTGGATGACAATTTCATGCCTTATGTTTGATCAAAAGGATATCGTGTGACAAAAAGATGTTATATACACTATTGATTAGGTTGTATCGATTTGATATTCGTACAACTTGGGTAGTCATAATGTCTTGCTAGAGGTCGCTTATGACTTGTATACCAAAATGTGTTTTGGTACACTGCCAACGTTGTATGAGCCTATTGGGTCGCACACTAAAAATGGTTTTGCAAGATTTTAATATGGTTCAGAAAAATGAATTTTATATGATAAAGTTCATGACAGAAACGTCTTTGTGGTGTATTACACTTATACTTCTTTAAGTAGGGGTATATGTGTAATTTACTTAACCGTCTATATACAAGGGTTGTATAAATAGACGCTTTAAGTTAGAACACACGCAAAAAAAAGATTAAGGGCTGAAACTCTTTTTTCGTTTTAGAAATGAATTAGGGTTTTCTGGTACGCTCTGGATCGTTTTGGAGAGAAACAAAAGGTTTGGTATTCTCTCGAAGCTAGCACTTTGAATCTCGTCCGCCGTTCGTGTGTGGACTACCGGTAGAGGGCATTCGTCGTTGGCAGCGCCTTAGAGATCGATCAACCTTCAGAAAGGTATATTGCGACCGAGGTATGATTAAGTTTTCATGGTTTAAATGATTTTAATGGAATTAGATTCGGATCCTGTTGGGGTTTTTGTCAAAATTGTTTTGTAATTTCCGCTGCGTATGAACCTCAAAACCCAACACATCTATGGTTGGTAGGGCCTCAATTTCAAGTTCTTCATCTTGAAGCAATCGCACTCATGCCTTCAAGCACATATGAGTAATCAAAATAGGAAACAACAGTTTGTCGTCTCTCTCAGACATATTAGACTCCCTCGGGTTCTTGTAGATGATCTTGCCCACATCGATGTCCTTATACTTTGTAATCTCAAACAAACAAACCGCCTATGGCTTGTTGATCTCGTTCTGCTGAGTTGTTGGTATAATAAAGAAACAAGAAAGTGTTGCCACATTCTATAGAACTTCCTCATGCTCCCCTTCTTAATATGCTTCAGCACATTCTCAACTTCCATTACCCATCCTTGTTGTCCTTGAAAAACCAATACTCGCTCTATGGCTTTAAAAGGGTATAGGTTATATGGTTTCTCATCTAGATTATCTCGGAAACTCTATTCGGCTTCAATCCTACTTATATGCTCTAACTTATAGTAGTATTAATTGCACGCTCATTAAAGGGAACAAACACCCCTATCACCTTCACTAGATCACTCTTCCTAGTAAAATTTACGTTGGCATAAAATTCATACACAATTTCATTCACTCCTTTAACTTTGTTTTCCTTATATTCTTGAGTGAATTTCTCCCAACCTTATTGCCTAATGAAGTTCTTTTACTCTCTTGCCATACTTAGCCAGCAAATTAATTCCTCTTTCACAAATGAACTCTATATGATCAATGACATCATATATATCCTTAGCCTCTCTACTAATATATTATTTTGACTTAAAAGACATAGGTTTCTCCTCATTGGGATATCTTGATGCCTCAAAATCATTTGCTCTCACTTCACTCACTTGACTTGCTTGCCTCCTTGTTCTCACCATTTTTCTCAAAAATTTACATAACTAACTAACAACACGGGTCTTCAAATCACCTAAAATCAAAATTTGATAGTACAAGGATCATTCCCGTGCCAAATAATGCAAAAGACATATACTAGGTCTCCACAACTCACATTGATACTCAACATTTACACAAATTGAAAATCTTATCCAACAACCTCTTATTCATAATTCATGCAATTTTATCACAAAATTTTAAAGCATAATTAATAAAATTTTAAATTTTCCTCAATACCAGACTCTTTTTCAATGTAGAATACTCCTCAAAGCCTCTATCTATCCAAGCCCTCTTACTTTGCTCACAAATTAAAACAGTGCTCCTTTGAATTGAATCCCAAATCAATCCCTAGCTCTCTCTTTGTGCAAATCCAAAATGCACACTCTCTTTTCACTTTCAATCACTAGGAACTTTCTTTTCTCACTTAGAAATGACCAATCTTGGGCTCTATAGGGATGTATGCTTGGTTGGTGGTGTATAGAATAGGTTGCAAGTGTGAAAGATGTGATGAAATGGAGTTTAAAACCTCTCTCTTTGACACTAGCATCGTCCCTTTTAAGGCACGGCACCGAGCTAGCACCGTGATGGCATCGAGCAAGCTATGGGTTTTTTTATCATACCGCTCGGTGCCTTAATGGTGTCGTGCCTTATACCCTGCATCATTGTGTGTTAACACACACGATGTCGACCTATCTGTCCATATTTTCGCATATTCTTTCATTGGTTCCTATTTGGTGCTCTCCTTACTTTGGGTATTACAACACAAGGTGTCATGACCGAGTGAGATCCTTGTATATATAAAAAACTCCATACAAATTTACCCATGATTTGCCTATGTACCTTACCTTTACCGCCTTAACTCCTTCGCTCTTTTACGTTCTTTACTGAGTTAGTCGAGACTTTTCCATTCTGATAAATCGTCATCCGAGAAATGTTCTTTCATACACATCTAGTGAAGATTTTCAAAAGTTAGAAAACTAAAACGTTTGAGTTGTCCTTAACTAAACTAAATAACTACTTGACTGAAATTTAAAAACCTATGGGCTGCCTCCCAGTAGCGCTTAGTTTATCGTCACTAACCCGATGTCTTTTCGCTCGTTTATTTTGAGTCTAAGTCGAGATACTCCATTTGTAGATCGGAGATATTAGTATCGTTCACGTTTGGATGTAATTTTTGCCCATCAACAAAGACAATCTTCTCGGCATCATCATCCTTCTCGATACTCATTATGATCTTTTTCTTCCTTGTGTACAATGCTGCATTGTTAGTGTTCAAAAATGGCCACCCAAGTATCATAGACACATCATCATCCCTATTGTAATCCATAACCTCAAAATCCGCAATGAATGTGAATCTACCCACTTTCACATGCACATTTAAGACTCCCCGTTGGTTGGTGCCAAGTTGCCATCAACTACTTGAAAATTTGTTGTAACGGGACAATTGATCTTCAAATTGACGTGTAACTGATAAGTGATTATTTATACATATATATAGGGTTATTTTGGTGATATATTTAGTATAAATATCATCAAATGACTGTAAATCATGATATTATTGCATTTTCAGGGAATTAAGGTGTAAGGAAAGGAATTAAGGAAAATGGGAATAAATAAAGTAAAAACTCACAAAAATACACTTGGCGTCATGACTATATGTGTTTACGCTGTGGGGATATAACACACAACGTGGGAAGGAAAAGCATCACGTGGGAGAGAAGAAAAAGTGAAGAAAATCAACTCTGGTGGTCCGGTGCAGTAGTGGCGCTGTGGATCTAGAGGACAGCGCCGAGTAAGCAGGTGATTGCGTTGACACACTAAAGAGCAAGGAAATATGCATGCAGTGGTGGTGCAGTGGGATAAAGGGCACGACGCCGGGAAATAAGTGAAAGTGCCAAACACGCAGGAAATAGAAAGTTAGAGTTTTAATTCGAGTTAAATTATAAATTAAGGTTTCTAGTTATTATTAAGGGGTATAAATAGGTATTAGAATGTGGTAAACTAAACACATATCAACTATCAGCCACCATAAGAGTGATTTAGTATAAGCATCCCCTATCCCGATTGGGGCAATACTCTACCTGAAACCATAATTAAGCCCCGGTAACCAAGCCAGACTTAACTAGAGCCAACAGCTTCCCCATCAGTACCTGATAAACTCATCCTGTATATAAATATCGAATAAACAATACAAAGTAAACGCAACAAAAAATTAATATTTTTTTGATATACAAATAATATACGGTAATACAGAGTTTATCAAAATCCAGAACCTTGATTATAAACCTCCCAACCATGTTTATATACATCAAAATATATCAAATAGTGTATATAAGTACAAGAAGGCTCATAAAATCGTAGAGAAGATTACAAGACACCTAAATCTTCTCCTTGCCCTTCGCTGAAGCGTTAGGTTGTGAACCTAAAATATAATATTTTTGGTGAGTGCTCCAACCTTCTCAGCAAGTAAGGATTCATAAAGCCATCAACATTCCATATAATAATCAAGAAAATTATGCAATAACAATATGTTGCGCCAATGATAATTAACAAGAATATGAAAAGCATATAAATCAATACATAACATATGCAAATCAAATTATCATTGACTATTACATTATGATTCCCATTTTATTTATAAAACTAGGGTCAATTACCCATGAGCACCATTGATGCGATTTCTAGACTATTGATTGATATGTTGTCTAGCCAATCCATTAATGCCCAAAGATTCTATGCAAAACCCTCTAGTGAGTATGTTATCCATGCAACCTATAAACTGAGTAAGAAGTTACATATAGGCCGAGAAGGTAACCTATCTCCTATATAACCTGGTCTCATTTCCAAGAACTTACTATTGTAAATTACATTAAACACCATTTTTCGTTTATTGAAAACATCACAACATACATAGTCCCCATTTCAGTCCATAAACTGCATGAACTACATATATTAGGATAGCAAGACAACATTGATAAATAAGCGAATCCATACTTACCTCGGTCTAGGTTTTCATTCCAAATTTCTAAATTTTCTGGGAACTCAAGCTTTTCTAGGGATCCAACACCTATCATAGACCATTTATAATAAATATAGGTCCAATACCCTATAGCTAGAACCCCTAAGTCAGTCCCCAAGTCCTTACAAAATTCTATTCAAATCTCAGTAATACTACTATTTTCTAGGTGGGAGCGCGCTCCCTCAATGGGTGGAGTGCACTCCAGCAGAGGTGTTCATCACAACTGATGAAGGGAGCGCACTCCTCTGCCAGGTGGAGTGCGCTCCATCCTATACTATCTCGACAGTAACCAGGGCAGCAGCCGCTGTTCCATCCATAAATTCTCCAAACAACAACATACAGTCCCAAAATTCATCAGGGAGGACCTCTAGTGAGGTAACAAACCATTTCCAATCATCAAATGGCATAATTCACAGATATTCCATTATTACCATCGAATTGAACTTCAACTAACATAAAAAATATACCAAAGTGATGATCTATGAGTTTTGATTCATTTAAGCTCCTCAATCTTGGTTAATTCAGCTCCCCGAGTGAATTCCAATGATCGAAAATCAAACCTAAAACTTCTCTCTCGATGTTTATCGATTGATTAAATGAAGAGAGAAACAAGAGTTTTTAGTTTAAATATATGGATCTTCCTCGAGATATGCATCGCTCTATCTCGAGATTGATCCAGTGGTTAATGTGTTAAAGTGACATGAACTTTAACACCATCAAACACTTACGCTTCTCTCGAAGCGATCCAATGCTCTATATAATTCAAACCAATATTTTAATTTCTATTATATATATTTATATATCCATATATATATATATTGTGTTTACTCACCAATAAATTCACCGGACATGCCTACGAGTATTCTCGGGTGTGCACATTCATTCCACAACCCCCTCGTCGCACTTAGTGTATCGGTAATTCATTATTTATTATGTATTTTCCATTTATAGGCTTGTATATAACTTCTTTATTATACTACAACCTATATAAATTATTTAAACAATTCAAATAAATAGAAATCACTATGCTAGCAAACGCACACGCTAAGCGAGGTACGCTGGACTTAACCATAAGCCTAATTTGGGTTAATTATGATTTGGATTAGTACTAATCACCAGCTTAAGGTAATAGGTCATTACAATCTCCTCAATTTTAATCAATTTCATCCTCGAAATTAAAGTAAATGTAAAGTTGCATGTAGTTTCAAAGAGAAATGGAAATTGCTCCTTCATATAGGACTCCCGCTCCCAGGTTAGTTCCTTATTTCCGTGAAATCGTCATTTCACTTTAACTAAAGGAATTTCTTTGGTTCTCAACCTCTGAATCTTACGATCAAGTATCTGAATCAGCAGCTCGTCATAAGAAAAGTCTTTCGAGGATCAAATTCATTCAATCAATCCATAGAGTGAACCGAGTCTCCGTCTTGCGAAGCATAGACACATAGAAGACATTATAAACTTTGGCTAGCTGAGGAGGCAACTCTAACCTATAAGCAATAGGGCCAGTCCTTTCCTGCACTCTGAACGACCCAATGTACCTTGGAGTTAGCATACCTCACAATCGAAATCTATACAATCCCTTCATAGGTGAAACTTTCAACAAGACAATATCATCTTTTGGAAACTCCAAAAAACTATGATGTTTATCGGCATATATCTTATATCCGAGTTGTGCTGTAGTTAAACACTGGCAAATCCGTTGTATTCTTTGTGTATAGTCCCGAATCAACTCCAGCCCCAACAATACTGTATCTCCAACCTCTGCCCAACACGCAAGTGAACGACAAGGTTGACCATACAGAGCTTCAAAAGGAGTCATCCCAATGCTAGCTTGATAGTTATTATCATAAGATAACTAGCAAATAGGAATGTATTTCTCCCAATTACTACCAAACTCCAAGACATAGACTTGAAGCATATCCTTTAACACCAATATCAACCGCTCAGTCTGTGCATCAGTTTGAAGATGGTAAGCCGTACTGAGGTTAAGAACAGTTCCCAACTGTCTTTACAATACACTCTACAATCTAGATGCGAATCTTGGATCTCTATTCGAAGTAATCGACATTGAAACTCCATGAGATCTCAACACCTCACGTACGTACACCTCACATAATCGGTCAAGAGGATCTCGCATAGATACTGACAAGAAGATATTGCATCATGCTTACGCTGACTCAAAGGTAGACTGGAAATAAATCTCATCGATATATGTTCCCATTTCCACTCAAGAATCGGTAGTGAATGCAACAACCCTCCAAGTTTCCTATGCTCAGCCTTAACTTGCTGACATATTTCACATCTCGTTACAAACTCAACAATATCAATCTTTATCCTAGGCCACCAATGGACATGCCTCATATCGCGATAAATCTTAGTGTTACCTAAATGAATAGAGTAAAGAGATCTATGAGATTCTCATAACAATTCCTATCTCAACTGATCTTGAGTTGGAATCCACAATCTAACCCTTAATCGTAACGCCCCATTATCAAAAATTAACCAATTAGGATGATATACACTAGCCGCTAATCTCTGGCATGCTATATAATCCCGATCAGCTTTCTGACCATCAACCACTCGCTGAATCATCTCTGGTTCAGCTCAAATCTGAACATAAAAGAATATATTAGTAGCTTCAAAACTAGCTCTCTCAGTTGATGATGTGTTAGCTGGACTTTCACAAATCATCATCACAGAAGCTTCCTAAAAAGTCTAAACTGAGAAGTTTCGGCAGTAGCTACGTTCTCTCTGCCTGTTCTTTTCCTACTTAAGGCATCAACAACTACATTTGCTTTGCCTGGATGTCCGAGTGTAATCATAATCCTTGAGGAACTCAAGCCATCTATGGTGCCTCATATTCAGTTTACTCTTAGTAAATAAGTATTTCAAACTCTTATGATCTAAAAATACTATAAACTTCTCACCGTACAAGTAGTGCCTCCAAATCTTCAAGGCAAAAATAACTGCAGCTAGCTCCATATCATGAATTAGATAGTTTCTTTTATGAACCTTAAGTTACCTTGAAGCATAAGCTACAACCCTACGTTCCTACATCAGCACACAGCCCAAGCCTGAATGAGAAACATCAGTATAAATCACAAACTCCTTCCCCGATTCAGGTAATGTAAGAACAGGTGTCATAGTCGAACTATCTTTCTAACCTTTGAAGGCAACCTTGCACTCATCTGACCATACAAAGTCAACATATTTCTATGTTAGCCGAGTCATTGGCAGAGGGAATACGAGAAAATCCATCAATGAAACGTCTTTAATAACCCACTAACCACAGAAAGCTCTGAACCTCTGACAGTGTGGTAGGAATAGGCTAATCTCTGATTGCCTCAAACTTCGCTAGATCAACAGATATACCCTAATCATTTACAACACGTCTGATAAATTTGACAACAGAAGACTAGAATTTGCACTTACTAAACTTGGCATGTAGTCGACTATCCTTCAAAGTCTGCAATGTAACTCTGAGGTGATGTGAATGCTTTTCCGCAGTCTTTGAATAGATCAAAGTATCATCGATAAATACGATGATAAACTGGTCAAGATAGGTTTTAAATACCCTATACATCAAATCCATGAACATAGCAGGAGCATTAGTTAGTCCAAATGGCATCATTGTAAACTTGAAGTGACCATAGTGAGTGCTAAAAGCCATCTTCGAGATATCCTCATCCTTAATCCTCGATTGATGATAACCAGACCTTAAATCAATATTCGAGAAGTGTCTAGTACCCTTCAACTGATCAAACAAATCATCGATCCTGGGCAATGGATATTTGTTCCTGATAGTCACCTGATTAAGCTGTCTATAATCAATGCACATAGGTAGGTTTCCATCATTCTTTTTCACAAAAAGAACCAGTGCTCCCAATGATGACAACTAAGATGGATAAAACCCTTCTATAGAGACTCCTCAAGATGAGACTGCAACTCATGTAATTCCTTTGGAGCCATAAGATACGCAATAATAGATATTGGTTTGGTACCAGGAATAAGATCATTAATGAAGTTAATGAAACGTGGTGGTGGAAGTCCATGCAAGTCAGATGGAAAGACTTCAGAAAATTCACAAACCACTGGGATCACATTAACCTTAAGTTCCCGCCTAGACTCTCCAAATGTGACAACTCCCGCAATAACTTCTAAATCTCAAGGAGTAGCTTCCCTTCCACGAGTTGCAAGTCATGAATGATAATAGCCTTTATAGACTATAATTTCAGAAAGGTTAGGAATCTTAAAGATTACCATCTTATGGAAACAGTCAATACTGGCATGGTAAGTTGACAACCAATCCATCCTTAGGAATGCATCAAATTCTAGGAACTCCATTATTTTCATATCAATTGGAAGTTCATTCTCCCCAATTTTGACTATACATCCCTCACATATTAGGTTAGGATAAACATTATGACTCACTGTTGTACTCAAAATCAAAAATGTATTGGCTCTAACAAGTTTCAATTTCAATTCATCAACCATTGCACCCGCAATAAAGGAAACTATAGAACTAGCATTAATCAAAATATGCATATCTTGAACACAAATGTTTAATATACCTTCTACAAGTCTCCTATTTGCCTTTGGGTCTGCCTCAGCACCTGCATGAGTCCGCCCTCGTGCAGGTGGTGTTGTATTGCCTAGTGATGTGGGCGGCGGCACTAAACACTCTATCACAATATGCCCCATTTGTTCGCACCGATAACATATCACGGAAGCCCTTCGAGGAAAACTACTAGCCTAAGAAACCTAACTCGATCCATATGGTTTCGGTGATGACTGTGCTCTGCTCTTACCCCTACCTCCAGACTGAGGTGGCAGTAAAGGTGGTTTAGCTACTGAAGCCTGAGAAACAGGTGGAATCAGTGCGCTAATAAAATTAATCCCTGCAGACCCTGACTGTATAGCTACACCAGTTACACTCCTCTTCCTCTTATTCGATCGAAAATGAACAAATTCCTGGACTTTCTGACTTCTAGAAAATTGTGGTACTGGTGGTGGCGCAAGTACTATACTAGAAGGTCTGGCTAGAATGGCTGCTTCCACTTCCATCGTACTCTCAAATATTAAAGCGTGGCTAGTGCGAGGATGAGAGGAAACCACAACTCTGATCTTTTAGTTTAGCCCACCAAGAAACAAATCAATTTTGTTCTCCTCCAGCTTTATCATCTCAGGAGAAAATTCACTCAACTTAGTGAACCTCATTTTATACTCTTGTACAGACATAGCTCCTTGTTTTAGCTGAATGAACTCAGTCTTTTTCATTTTCCTGACTGATTTTGGGAAATACTATGTGTAGAATACAATCATGAACTATGGTTAACTGGTAATAGTCTTCTCTTCTTTCTCTAAGGGATTTCACCACTTATGTGCAGAATCTATAAGCAAAAATGTGACCAGTTTAACCTTAAACCGGCCATCAACATCTACAACATCAAATCGTTTCTCCATTTATAATATCATGGTCTCAAGTACCCCTTCTACCATTGTGCCATCGAATCTCATAATGTCATATTTCATGAATTCCTTGCGGGTTTTGAGAAATGTAGCTTTCTCAAAAATCCGCTAGCACCCTGGCAGCTGTCTCCGACACTTGAATATATGGTACTACTTGGTTGGACTGGAGCTGCTACTGTCTCAGCTCCTCCCTCAGCTCTGCTAACCTCAGGACTGGTTGCAGGTTGTGCCTTAGGTCGCATTTCTGGTGGTCCTATCTGAGCCATCAACATAGCTATCAATTTCGCTTGAGACTCCATCAGTTCCCTCATTTACTACTCAATTTTAGATTTTCTTTAATCCTCAGTCTCCCTATTACCCTGAGGTTCAGGCCTTTATGAACCCTCTCCTTGATCCACCATTAGATTCTAAAGTTAAAGGAGATATAAGATCATTAGGGTAACAATCAGAGTATACAAGGAAATCATATCTATATAGTAAATAATAATATGTGCAGCAAATAACGTATAATAATGTTTTCATTTTCATTTTTCCTTAAAAACATACAAAAAATTGTTTATCAAACCCTAAGCTTCTTCATAACTTAATACAATTCTCCAAGTCAATAAACTTAGGTTTCGGTACAAAGGAATATGCTATCATTCACTTCGAGATTATTCGAAAGTAAAATTAACGTCCAAGCCTTATCTATCATACCAAACTGTATCAATATTACCACTTAATTTAAAAGTGATAAACCTTAGGCTATGATACCAAGTTGTAGCATCCTCTATCTCGATTAGGGCGATACTCGGCCTGAAACCCTAATCGAGTGCTGATAACTCAGTCAAACTTAACTAGAGCCAGCAGCGTCTCCGTCATTACCTGATAAACTCAACATGTATATTAAAACCGAAAAAATAATACAAAGTATACATAGCAGGAAATTAACATTTTTTGATATATAAATAATATACGATAATATAGAGTTTATCAAAACCCAAAACCTTGATTATAAACCTCCCAACCCTATTTATATCCATCATAATATATTAAACACTGTATATAAATACAAGAAGGCTCATTACATTGTAGAGAAGATTACAAGACACCTAAATTTTCTCCTTGCCCTTCACTGAAGCGCTAGGTTGTGAACCTGAAATATAATATTTGGGGTGAGCGCTCCAACTTACTCAGTAAGTAAGGATTCACATAACATCAACATTCCATATAATAGTCAAGAACATTATGCAATAACAATATGCACCAATGTTAACCAACAAGAATATGGAAAACATATAAATCAATACATAACAGATGCAAATCAAATTATCATTGACTATTACACTGTTATTCCCATTTAATTTATAAAAGTAGGGTTGATTACCCACCGGTGCCATTAATTTGATTGTTAGACCAACATATTGGCCAATATGTTGTCTAGCCAATCCATTAATGCCCAATGGTTCTATCTGAAACCTTTTAGTGAGTATGTAATCCACGCAACCTATAAACTGAGTAAGAAGTTACATATAGGTCGGGAAGGTAACTCATCTCCTATATAACTTGGTCTTAGTTCTATGAATTTACTCTCGTGAATCACATTAAACACCATTTTTCATTTATTGAAAACCATCACAGTGTACATAGTCCTCCATTTAAGTCCATAAACTACATGAACTACGTATACTAGGATAGCCAGATAACATTAATGAATAAGCGAATCTGTACTTACCTCGGTCTAAGTTTTCATTCCCAATTCTTAACTTTTTCGGGCACTCAAGTTTTTGAGGATCCAACACCTATCATAGACCATTTATAATCAATATAGGTCCAATACCCTATAACTAGAACCCCTAAGTCAGCCCCCAAGTCCTTAAGAAATTCTATTCAAATCTCAGCAATACTGCTATATTATGGGGTAGGATCGTGCTCCCTCGATGGGTGCAGTGTGCTCAGTAGTTGTGTTCATCACAACTGATGAAGGGAGCGCACTCCTCTGCTAGGTGGAACGCACTCCACCGTGTACTGTCTCAATAGTAACCAGGGCAACAACCACTGTTCCATCCATAAATCCTTCAAACAACAACATACACTCCCATAATTCATTAGGGGGATCTCTAGTGAGGTAATAAACCATTTCCAATCATTAATGGTATAATTCACAGAGATTCCATCATCATCATCGAATTGAACTTCAACTAACAAAAAAATAAAACATACTAAGGTGATGATCTCTTACTTTTGATTTGTTTAAGCCACTCAATCTTGGTTAATTCAGCTCCATGAGTGAACTCCAATGATTAAAAATCAAACCTAAACCCTCTCTCTCACTGTTTATCGATTGATCAAATGAGGAGATAAACCTGAGCTTTTAGTTTAAGTATATGGACTTTCCTCGAGATACACATTTCGCTATCTCGAGACTGATTAAGTGGTTAATGTGTTAAAGTGACACTCCTTAAAGTGACACGAACTTTAACATCATCAAACACTTACGCTTCTCTCGAGGCGATCCAATGATCCATATAATTCAAACCAATTTTTAATTTCTAATATATATTTATATATCTAATATATATAAATACATATATCTCATGTGTTTACTCGCCAATAAATTTGCCGGAAATGCCTAGGAGTATTCTCAGGTGTGTACATTCATTCCACGACCCCCTCGCCGCACTTAGTATACCAGTAATTCACTATTCAATTTGTATTTTTCGTTTATAGGCATGTATATAACTTCATTATTATACTACAACCTATATAAATTCCTTAAACAATTCAAACAAACACAAATCACCATGCAAACACATGCACACACTAATCGAGGTACACCGAACTTAACCACAACCTAACTTGGGTTAATTATGATTTGGATTAGTATTAATCACCAGCTTAAGGTAATAGGTCGTTACAAGGTTTACATTGAGTTTAAGTATTAATGATTTTGTGTGAAGAAAACATTGAAGGTTTCAAGTTTGCAATTCAAGTCTAGTTTCGTTGATTAAATTCAACATAATATTTATATTTATCTCTTATTTGCAATGATTTCCACAATGAATTGTGATATATGTGTTTCAATTAAGTTTGACTAGTCTATTTATTTTTGGGATTAATAGATCCTATGGTATGAGTGTTATACTTTGAATATGAATAAAAAGTGATAATAAAAAGTGCAATGGTTAGAATTTCTATTAATTTGGATCGTAATGCTTTAGACATCTTGATCATGTGTTTAATGAACTAAGGTTTTAGAAGTTATCATGGTCATTGAAGCTTTTAATCCGGACATGAATGGTACAACCATAAAATATACAACATCAAGAGATAGTTATTGATTCGAGAGGCACGGATAGTAAACTTAGTTGGTTATGAATCAATGATTTAGGATTTAAAGCAATGTGGAGCTTACATTATTCACATCGATAGGTGGAGTTCTAGTTTGCACATTAGAATATTTTACGTCATGACAGTGGGTTGAAGTGGATTTGAAGAAAATATGTATATTCTAATTAGGCATTGCACACAACATATTGAGATGTAAACATGAATACAAAGCATAGTATTAAATTACCTATGTGAAGTTGTGAACTAAGATATCCTTAATATAAGAGTTCAAGAAAAGTTTACATTGATTTGTCAGATAGTTAGTTTAGTATAAAACTAATTAAAAAGTGAATTCCTTAGAAATAACTCAAGTTAAATAGGTAATTAACAACTAGTGCAAAAACATTTCCCTATGAACGACATCCGTGATCAACTTAAGTTGATTGCACTATTACTATAATCTAACTGTTATACTTGCAGGATGCATACCAGTAATGTGTCCATTTTGGCATGACATTGACTGAGGTTCACGTATTACGTAATACATTTCTAAACCAGTGTCCATCAATGCTTATTGGTATGTATATGAATCTAGGATCTCTTCTCTTGATTGGTTGAAGTCTCGGTATGAACTTGAACTTTGGTTCTGATTTTTTTGGAACCACCTTGATACTATTTTCTTTCGAGCTTCTTTAGAAGGTCTTTCATTTTGTTGTTTTGCTCTCTATTGTTTCTTCCCATTATTGTGATTTTTCAAGGCATTGATCCGTTGTTGCTTGAATCCTTCAAGTTCATCTTGCCTCACTTATGTTCCATTCTCATGCATCACTTCATGTTTTCTCATAACCAAAGTGTTGACTTTTTCTTGCTTATGCTTCACTTCGTGAATTCCCCCGTTTGTCTCTTTTATGCGTTTTATACCTGAAAATATATAAATACCTTCAATTAAAGCTCATTTGAGGATATTTATTCTAATTATACTACTAAAATAATACTATATAAAAGCTTAAATAATCATTTTCCACCGTGATAACTTCAGCCACTTTGTGTGATTTTTATCCCATTCAGTAAACTCGGCGTCCTGCACTGGCCTCCCCAGCGTTGTCCTTTATGACCAATGGCGCAATGAATGTGCCGGCCATGCTGACTCATTTTTCTTCACTTTTTGGTCTCCCACGCTTTGCCCACGATGTCAATCTTTTTAGCCACGACGTCAACCTTACTTTTGTACCTTTTAGCCTCGTTTCTTCACAAATTCACTCGTTTGACTCCTTTATGCCTTGTATACCATAAAATACATAAGTTCCATTAATTAGATATCATTCCGGGATATTTATACTAAATATAATACTAATCTAATATTATACATAAGTCTAAATAATCACTTATCAAATACCCTCATACTTAAGATTTTGCACTTCCCGAGTAAAGTATATTTTTCTAAGTGTTCTTACTACTATTACTACGGCTGCTAAAGTTTACATTCATTTCACATATTTATGAAGTATCATTTAATCCAAATAAGTTCAAGTTAATAATCCACTCAAGATATTTTCATTGCAAAAACTTATACTTTTCAAAATATGTAGTCTTAATAACAAATATAATTCACTTTTGAAACACCAAAGTAGTTCACAACTAAAACCACCACTACTCACAAGTTTGTTTCACCTCGATACTCAAGTAGCAAGTGTACAATCTAATAATTTCTCATAAGCTCAAGAATTCACAAATAAGCATAGATCATACTAGTTTTGTAGACTTAAGTACTTCAAGAGTCTATAGAACTTAATTTTGTTGGAAAGAGAACTTAACTTAATTAAACTACTTATACTTGAGCTAAATATTTTATTTGAAGAGTTTTAATTGAACTTCTGCCTTTTTATTTTATCTCTTTTTCTTTCTTTTATCCACATATATTTTAGTTGCTACGGTCTCTGCTCCTTTTCCTATGGATTCCATTTTTCCTCAC
This sequence comes from Stephania cephalantha, assembly GCA_039657325.1. Classification (NCBI taxonomy): domain Eukaryota; kingdom Viridiplantae; phylum Streptophyta; class Magnoliopsida; order Ranunculales; family Menispermaceae; genus Stephania; species Stephania cephalantha. Next base: position 29,117,664 of record CM077577.1, read on the forward strand.
TTTTTCCAACTATCAAGTTCATCTGCTCCTTTTCCTGTAGAACTTGTAGAACTCTCTATCTTCTTATTTAAAACTCTTTTTAGCACTTCTCACTTTCACTCTATCAATCAAGCTTTAACTCCAACTTTTTCATTAAATATCATGCATATTTCTTCCCCTCTTAGCACTTAGTCTTTATTCACTTTTTATACTCAAGTAAGATTCATACTTATTATAGAATTCCATAGAGATCTAACTTTTTCCATAAGAAGTGTTTTAGCATTCTTCTTCCTTTTGCTAAATGTTCATGGTCTTCCTTAACTCTAGGTTTCTAATTATGAAACTATACCGTTGTTTGCTACATTTCTCATTTTCTTCAAAAATTTTAAAACACTCTCATAAATTTCATATGAACAAGACATTTGTGTTCTTACTCATCCTCAATTAAAGGCTTGAGCATTGCAAATGAATTACTTATTCATTACACATTACTATATATAACCAAATCTATACTACCTAAACACATCTAAATAAGTAGTAAATGAAATAGAAATACACTACCATGCTTTCCTTTTTAGCTGCTTCAAAAATAAAATTTTAATGATCATACGTGAAGTGTTTATCCTTATTTCATATTTTCTTACCACTTCCCATAGTGTAGTGTTGATGCCCCCAAACTTAAACCAAACCTTGTCCTCAAGATTTTAAAATAAGCCTAAAACATGAAAACTACTAAGACACAAACATAAAATAACACAAGATACATAATAATAAACAAAACATAGAATTTAAACAACTAAATATGTGACAAAAATATCCCAAATGTAAGGTTAATCAGTATAAATGTATTTCTCATCTCCCCAAGGCTTCACGATACCGAGCCTTGTCCTATCTATATTGTCTCCTCATCTCAGTATTCCACAGTCTTTACTGCTATGAAGTCAAGTCCTCTGGTGGGGGTACTGGTGTATGTGGTGAAGGAGGTGGTGGAAAAACCTCACGACCATCCAAGTCCTGCTTTCCTATAAGTGGGTCTACAAACTCGTTGCCCATAGCGAATCCCTGTTGGTCATCTTCATCCTCTTTATATCCTTCGTTCTCCAACTCTTAGGCTAACTCCGCTGATTCTGCTGCTTTTGCGTGAACTTCGTATTGCTTGGCCAATAACTCGACCTCAATTTTATTTCCTCCGTCTCTCTCCCTCTCAACCTCGAAGTCTTAATAACCACTTGGTGATTTGAATGTGATCATAAAATCCCTATCTATGGTTGGTTAGGTCTGAATATCAAACTCTTCGTCCTCAAGCAATTGCACTCCAGCCTTCAAGCACATCTGAGTAATCAAAATTGAAAACAACAGTTTGTTGTCTCTTTCCGACATTATAGACTCCCTTAGGTTCTTGTAGATGATATCGCCACGTTGATATCCCTCGTACTTTGTAATCTCATACAAACAAGCTACTTTTGGCTTGTTGATCTCGCCTTATTGAGTGGTCAAGTATAATAAAGAAACTAGAAAGTGTTGCCATATTCTATAAAATTTTCTCACGCTCCCCTTCTTGATGTACTTAAACACATCCTCAGCTCCCATTACCCATCCTTGTTGTCCTCGGATAACCAATATTCTTTCTATGGCTTTAAAAGGGTATAGGTTATAGGTTTCTTAAATAAATTATCCAAAAAACTATGTTCGGCTTCAATCACACTCATATGCTCTAACCCATATATGGTATTAATTGCATGCTCATTAAAAGTGACAAACACCCCTCTCACCTTCACTGGATCACTTTTCTTAGTAAACTTTGCATTAGCGTAAAATTCATACATAATTTCAGTCACTACTTTAATTTGTTTTCCTTATAGTCTTGAGTGAATTTCTCCCTACCTTGTTGCCTAATGAAGTTGTTTACTCTTTTGTCCTACTTAGCCAGCAAATTTAATTCCTCTTTTTTCAAAAGGAATCTCTATGCTTAATGACATCGTATCTATCCTTAGCCTCTCTACTAAAATATTAGTTAGACTTAAAAGGCTTAGGTTCTTACTCATTTAGATCTCTGGAAGATGATGCATCAACATTATTTGCTCTCATTTCACTAACTTGACTTTATTGCCTCCTTGTTCTTAGCATTTTTCTCAAAATTTCTCACACACCATAACTAAAAACACGAGTCTTCGAATCACCTAAAATCAAGATTTTATATCACAAGGTTCATTCACATGCCAAATAATGTAAAAGACATATACTAGGTCTCCATAAGCCACATTGATGCTCAACATTCATACAACTTGATATTCCTATCCAACAACCATGATATCAACAATTCATGCAATTTCATCAATACTTTCAAAAAATTCAAAGCATAACTAATGAAATTGTAAATTTGCCTCATTGTCGAATTATTTTAGTGTAGAATATGCCTCTAAGCCTCTATCAATCCAAGCCCTCTCACTTTGCTCATAAACTAAAACCCTAATGCTCATTTGAATCAAATCTTCATATCAATTCCCTAGCTCTCCTCTTTGTGCTAATCCATAATGTACTCTCTCATTCCACTCGAAATCACTAGGAACTCTCTCTTCTCACTTAGAAATGATCAATTTTGGGTTTTATAGGGATGTATGCTTGGTTGGTTATGTAAGGAATAGGTTGCAAGTGTGCAAAATATGGATGAAATGGGGTTTAAAACCCCTCTTCGATGCTGGCGCCATCCTTTATAAGGAACGACGTCGTGACTGCGCTGTGACAGAGTCGGGCATGCTATGAGTCTTTGTTGCTCACAGCTCGGCACCCTGCTGGCTCCGTTTGTTTACACACACTGCGTCACCTATCTGTCCATGTTATTTTGCATATTTTTTCGTTAATTCCCTATTTGGCGGTCTTCTGGCTTTTTGTTAATCTACACAAAGTGTCATGACCGTGTAAAATCCATGTATATATAAAAATTTCATAAAAACTTACTTGTGATTTGCCCATGTACCTGACCTTTACCATTTGAACTCCTTCGTTGTTTTATGCTCTTTACTGAGTTAATCAAGACTTTTCCATTTCGATGAATCGTCACCAAGCAAATGTCTCTCCTCCAAATTTAGCACAAATTTTCAAAAGTTAGAAACTAAAATGTTTGGATTGTTTTTAACTAAATTAACTAATAAACTACATGACTAAAATTTAAAAACTCATGGGCTGCCTCCCAGTAGCTCTTAGTTTAACGTCATTAGCCCGACGCCTTTTTGCTTGTTTAGTCCGAGTATAAATCGAGTTATTCCAATTTTAGGTCTAAGACAATGATATCTCTCCCGTTTGGATGTACTTCTTGCCCTTCGACAAAGATAATCTTCTCGGCATCATCCTCCTCCTCGATAGTCATTGTGATCATTTTATTCCCTTTATGCAAGACTACATTGGCAGTGTTCAAGAATGGCCGCCCAAGTATCATAGTCACATCATCGTTTATCTCATGATCCATAACCTCAAAATCTTTATGAATGTGAACCTATCCACTTCCACATACACATTCAAGACTCTCCTGATTTTTGGTACTAAATGATGATCAAGTACTTGCAAATTTGTTGTATCGAGACAATTGATCTTCAAATCAGCTTGTAACTTGTCCTTTATTGGCATGACATTGACTGTGGCTCTTGTGTCACACATAATGTTTCTAAACCGGTGCCCTTCAATACTTAATGGTATGCATATATCTCCAGGATCTTTCCTCTAAATTTATTGAAGTCTCGGTGTGAAATTGAATTTTGGTTTCGGCTTCTTTGGAATAACCTTGATACTATTTCCGTTTAGTGCTTCTTCAGAAGGTCTTTCATCTTGTTGCTTAGCTCTCCATTGTTCCTTCCATTTCTTTTGATTTTTCAAGGCATTGATT